>JAPYYA010001217.1:0-17905 GCA_028533165.1 Leontopithecus rosalia | reverse complement strand
TATTATTATATTTGTTGTCCTCATATTTTTTCTGTCTTAATGCCATGGAAGCCTCCTTTACATTGTCTGCCTGAATCCTTTCTATATAACACTAATACACTTTGAACACTTCTATTGTAGATCACCAATGGGCATTCCTGAGGTGTGGATAAAATGTTTCTCTCTGCATTCTTTATTCATTCAGAAACATTTGTTTAGTAATTAACATTTACTAGGAGTTAAAAAGGAAGTGGTAATGCAGCAAGCATTTCTCATTTTTATATTTGGACTTATAAAATAAATAAAAAGAGTAGTTATTGATAACTTATTAGGTGGTTAGCACATTTAGAATTGTATGCAGAGAAAAAAGATGAGAGTGTAGACGTCCTCCTAACCATAACAAATTTTCAGTGTGAGCACAGATTTTACTTCTGCAAATTTGGATGCCTAGCATTGGCATCATCAAGACTTTTTTTCTTTCTTTCTGTTTTTGAGATGGAGGCTCGTTCTGTCACCCTGGATGGAGTGCAATGCTGCAATCTTGCCTCCCACAACCTCTACCTACTGGGTTCAAGCAATTCTCTGCCTCAGCCTCCTGAATAGTTGGGATTGTAGGCACCTGCCACCATGCCTGGCTACTTTTTGTATTTTTAGTAGAGATGGGGTTTCAGCATCTTGAGCAGGCTAGTCCTGAACTCCTAACCTCATGATTTACCTGCCTCAGCCTCCTGAAGTGCTAAGACTAGAGTTGTGAGCCATGGTGCCTGGCCTCATCAAGACTTTCATAGCTATGCTATCAGGTAAAAAATACATGTTAATATGCAAACTCAATCTGTTCTTCCTCTTGCAATTTGTTATATTAATTTATTAAATTCATTTTTAGATAAAGAAGACAGAATCATAGGTCTTGCAGTCTATTATTATAATGTTTTATTGTCCTTATCTTTACCTCTTTCCAATTTTTATATCTTAAAGTAGTTTATTTATGTGTGGGTCACCTGTCTTCACTTTTGTCTTTTTTTTTCTTTTTAGAATAAAGACTTGCTATATTGCCCACCGAGGAGCCTTTCTTCAAGGCAATCTAAATACCAATTAGGGTGGAACAGGCGGCATCGCGGGTTTGAGCCCTCCCCAAACAAAATGATGAAACCCTGTCTCTGAAACAAAAACAAAACATGGGTTGGGCTCGGCGGCTCTTCCCTGTAACCCCACAACTTTGGAATGCCGAGGAGGATTCATTGTGAAGTCTCAGTTTCAACATGGGCCTCCAAGGGCACGATGTAACACGCTCCCTGTACAAAACATAAAAACAGAGCAAAATAAGAAATCTGAGGCAAGCACGGAATTCGCTCGCTTCAGAATCACGTACACTATAATCAGGATGCGGTATGGAATCCTGGGTTGGGCGAAGCATGAAAATGACAGGCAAGAAGTGCAGTGTTCCGTTTTAATTTTGATATGTATTTTTCGAAATTGGGGCTGTGTTTTAGAAATCAAATTCACATAGACTTGAGGTACAAGTTACAAAAATATAGAAAGTTAGCTGGACATGGTGGTGTGGACACCTGCAACCCCAGCTACATTGAAGGCATAGGCAGGACAATCGCATGATCCCAGAAGCCCGGTGTGGCAATAAGGGAAGATCGCACTGTGGCCTTTCAAATGCCTAGGATTGTCGGTGTGAGTCACAGAGCCCAGCCCAGTCTCCCAGATTTCTTTTTTAATAATAAAGTCGGCCGGCTGGGTGCAGAGGCTCACAGAAGAGTTTCATCTGGGTGCATTGAATACCAATTAGTGTGGACCAGGTGATCTGCAACACGCGACCTCAGTGAACCGCTCACCTAGGCCACCCAAAGTGCTAGGATTGCTGTTGTGAGTCACAGGGCCTGGCCCAGTCTCCCTGATTTGTTTTTTAATAATAAAGTCGGCTGACCAGGCACGGTGGCTCACAGGATCCTTTCATCCAGGCAATCTAAATACCAATTAGGGTGGAACAGGTGGGGTTGCGGGTTTGAGCCTGCCACAAACAAAATGGAGAAAGCCAGTCTCTGAAATGAAAACAAAACTTGGGTTGGGCTTGGCGGATTCCCTTTGTAACCCCAGCACTTTGGAATGCCTAGGAGAACGGATCGTGAAGTCACAGGTTCGACCTGGGCCTGCAAAGACACGAGGCAACACGTTCCCTATATAAAACATAAAACAGAGTAAAATAAGAAATCTGAGGAAGGCATGTTATGCGCTCACTTTGGAATCACGTACACTATAATCAGGAAGCCCTATGGAATCTCGGCGTGGCCGCAGAGTAAAAATGACACGCAAGAAGTTCAGTGTTACGATTTCATTTATATATGTATTTTTTGAAATTGTGGCTGTGTTTTAGAAATCAAATACACATAGACTTGAGGTACTAGCTACAAAAATATAGAATGTTAGCTGGACGTGGTGGTGTGGCCAAATGCAACCCCAGCTACATTGAAGACATAGGCAGGACAATCAGATGAACCCAGAATGCCAGTGTGGCAATAAGCCAAGTTCGCACCATTGCAATCCAGCCCTGGTGACAAGAGGGAAACAGTACGTCATAAGAAAAGACTGGGCTAGGGGTGCAGTCCCGCAGTCACCCCGTTTTGTTTCACTAGTGCACACTGATCTGTCTGATTCATTTTTTTTTCTTTTACTTTTTCTCCTATTTTAAGTGTGGCAAGTTTTCACCGGAATGCGCAGGCTGATTTGGAACCCGCGACCTAAGTGGACCCACTCACCTATGCCTCCCAAAGTGCTAGGATTTCTGTTGTGAGTCACAGAGTGTGGTCCACTCTCCCTAATTTGTTTTTTAAAAATAAAGTAGGGTGGCCAGGCCCGGTGGCTCATGTGAGACTTTCATCCAGGCAATCTGAATACCAATTACAGTGGAACAGGCGAGGTTGTGGGTTTGAGCCCTCCCCAAACAAAATGTTGAAACCCGGTCTCTATAACAAAAACAAAACTTGGGTTGGGCTTGGTGGCTCCCCCCTGTAATCGCAGCACTTTGGAATGCCGAGGTGAACGAATCTTAAAGTCACAGGGTCGATACCGGCCTCCAACGACACGAGGCAACACGCTCCCTATATAAAACATAAAAACAGAGTAAAATAAGAAATCTGAGGTAGGCATGGAATGTGCTTGCTTCAGAATGACGTACACATTAATCAGGAAGTTGTACGGAATCCCATCGTGGCCACAGCGTGAATATGACACGCAAGAAGTTCAGTGTTCCGTTTTCATTTATATATGTATTTTTTGAAATTGTGGCTGCATTTTAGTAATCAAATACACATAGACTTGAGGTACGAGTTACAAAAATATAGAAAGTTAGCTGGATGAGGTGGTGTGGACAAATGCAATTCCAGCTATATTGAAGGCATAGGCAGGACAACCGCTTGAACCCAGAAGGCCGGTGCCACAATAAGCCAAGATCCCACTGTTGCCTTTCAAAGGCCTAGGATTGCTGGTGTGAGTCACATAGCCTGGCCCAATCTCCCTGATTTATTTTTTAATAATAAAGTCGGGCTGCTGGGTTTGGTGGCTCACAGGAGACTTTCATCTGGGTGCATTGAATACCAATTAGGGTGGACCAGGCGATCTGGAAGCCGCGACCTCAGTGAACCCGCTCACCTAGGCCTCCCAAAGTGCTAGTATTGCTGTTGTGAGTCACAGGGTTCAGCCCAGTCTCCCTGAATTGTTTTTTAATAATAAAGTCGGCCGGCCGGGAGAGGTGGCTCACGGGAGCCTTTCATCCAGGCAATCTGAATACCAATTAGGGTGGAACAGTCGAGTTTGTGGTTTTGAGCCCACCCCAAACAAAATGGTGAAACCCAGTCTCTGAAATGAAAACAAAACTTGGGTTGGGCTCGGCGGCTTCCCACTGTAACCCCAGCATTTTGGAATGCCCTGGAGAATGGATCGTGAAGTCACAGATTCCACGCAGTTCTCCAAGGGTACGACGCAACACGCTCCCTATATAAAACATAAAAACAGAGCAAAATAATAAATCTGAGGAAGGCATGGAATGTGCTCACTTCAGAATCACATACACTATAATCAGGAGGTTGTATGGAATCCCGGCATGGCCTCAGCGTGAAAATGACACACAGGAAGTTCAGTGTTCTGTTTACATTTATATATGTATTTTTCAAAATTGTGGCTGTGTTTTAGAAATCAAATACACATAGACATGAGGTACAATTTACAAAATATAGAAAGTTAGCTGGATGTGGTGATGTGGACACCTGCAACCCCAGCTACATTGAAGGCATAGGCAGGACAATCGTTTGAACCCAGAAGGCTGGGGTGGCAATAAGCCAAGATCACACTGTTGCCTTTCAAAGGCCTAGGGTTGCTGGTGTGAGTCACATAGCCCAGCCCAGTCTCCCTGTTTTTTTTTAAATAATAAAGTCGGCCAGCTGGGTGCGGTGGCTCAAAGGAGACTTTCACCGGGGTGCATAGAATAACAATTAGGGTGGACCAGGTGATCTGGAACCCGCTACCTCAGCGGACCCACTCAACTAGGCCTCCCAAAGTGGTAGGATTGCTATTGTGAGTCACAGGGCCTGGCCCTGTCTCCCTTATTTGTTTTTTAACAATAAAGTTGTTTGGCCAGGCGCAGTGGCTCAGGGGAGCCTTTCATCCAGGTAATCTGAATACCAGTTAGGGTGGAATAGTCGGGGTAGCGGGTTTGAGCCCGCCCCAAACAAAATGGTGAAACCCGGTGTCTGAAACGAAAACAAAACTTGGATTGGGCTCGGCGGCTCTTCCCTGTAACCCTAGCACTATGGAATGCCGAGGAGGACGGATTGTGAAGTCATAGGTTTGACACGTTCCTCCAGCGGCACAAAGCAACACGCTCCCTATATAAAATATAAAAGCAGAGCACAATAAGAAATCTGAGGCAGGCATGGAATGCGCTTGCTTTGGAATCACGTACACTATAATCAGGATGCCATACGGAATCCAGAGTTGGCCGCAGAGTGAAAATGACACGTAAAAAGTGCAGTGTTCCGTTTTAATTTATATATGTATTTTTCAAAATTGGGGCTGTGTTTTAGAAAACATAGACTTGAGGTACGAGTTACAAAAATATAGAAAGTTAGCTGGACGTGGTGGTGTGGGCACCTGCAACCCCAGCGACAATGAAGGCATAGGCAGGACAATCGCTTTAACCCAGAAGGCCTCTGTGGCAATAAAACAAGATTCCATCGTTGCACTTCAGCCCGGGTGAAAAGAGGGAAACAGTACGTCATAAGAAAAGGCTGGGCGAGGGGTGGAGTCTCACAGGCATCCCATTTTGTTTCAGTGGGGCACACTGATCCATCTGATTTCTTTTCTTTTCTTTTTCTTCTTCTCCTATTTTAAGTGTGGCGAGGTTTCACCAGGATGCGAAGGTTGATCTGGAACCCGCGACCTCAGTTGACAAGTTCACCTAGGACTCCCAAAGGGCTAAAATTGCTGGTTTGAGTCACAGGGCCGGGCCCAGTCTCCCTGATTTCTTTTTTAATAAATTCGGCTGGCCTGGCATGGTGGCTCACCGGAGCCTTTCATCCAGGCGCTCTGAATACCAATTAGGGCAGATCACTCCAGGTTGCAGGTTAGATCCCGTCCCAAACAAAATAATAAAACCCGGTCTCTGAAACGAAAACAAAACTTGGGTTGGGCTTTGTGGCTCTTCCCTGTAATACCAGCATTTTGGAAGGCTGAGTAGGACAAATCATGAAGTCACAGGTTCCACACGGGGCTCCAATGGCATAATGCAACACGCTCCATATATAAAACATAAAAACAGAGCAAAATAAGAAATCTGAGGCAGGCATAGAATGTGCCCGCCTCGGAATCACGTACCCTATAATCAGGATGCCGTATGGAATCCCGGGGTGGCCGCAGCGTGAAAATGACACACAAGAAGTGCAGTGTACCGTTTTCATTTATATATGTATTTTTCGAAATTGGGGCTGTGTTTTAGAAATCAAATACACATAGACTTGAGGTACGAGTGACAAAAATATAGAAAGATAGCTGGACGTGGTGGTGTGGACACCTGCAACACCAGCTACATTGAAGGCATAGGCAGGACAATCGCTTGAAACCAGAAGTCCGGTGTGGCCATAAGCCAAGATTGCACCATTGCACTACAGCCCGGGTGACAAGAGGGAAACAGTATGTCATAAGGAAAGGCTGGGCTAGGGGTGGAGTCTGGCAGGCACCCTGTTTCGCTTCAGTGGTGTACACTGATCTGTCTGATTTCTTTTCTTTTCTTTTTCTTCTTCTCCTCTTTCAAGTGTGGCGAGTTTTCACCAGGATGCGCAGGCTGATCTGGAAGCCGTGACCCTCAGTTGACCCGCTCACCTAGGACTTTCAAAGGACTAGGACTGGGGGGGTGTGTCACAGAGATCGGCCCAGTCTCGCTGATTTGTTTTTTAATAATAAAGTCGGAAGACCACTGCGGTGGCTCATGGGGGCCTTTCATCCAGGCAATCTGAATACCAATTAGGGTGGAACAGGCGGGGTTGTGGGTTTGAGCCCGCCCAAAACAAATGGTGAAACCAGGTCTCTGAAATGAAAACAAAACTTGGGTTGGGCTCAGCGGCGCCCCCCTGTAACCCCAGCATTTTGTAATGCCGAGTAGGATGGATGGTGAAGTCACAGGTACGACATGGGCCTCCAACGGCACGATGCAACATGCTCCATATATAAAACATAAAAACAGAGGAAAATAAGAAATCTGAGGCAGGCATGGAATGCGCCCGCCTCAGAATCACGTACCCTATAAACACGATGCAGTACAGAATCACGGGGTGGCCGCTGCGTAAAAATGACATACAAGTGCAGTGTTCATTTTCATATATATAAGTATTTTTCGAAATTGTGGCTGTGTTTCAGAAATCAAATACACATAGACTTGTGTTATGATTGACAAAAATATAGAAAGTTAGCTGGACGTGGTGGTGTGGACACCTGAAATCACAGCTACATCAAAGGCATTGGCAGGACAATCACTTGATCCCAGAAGGCCGATGTGGCAATAAACCAAGATCTCACCTTTGCATTCCAGCCCGGAGGACAAGAGGCAAACAGTACATCATTAGAAAAGGCTGGGCTAGGGTTGGAGTCCGGCAGGCACCCAGTTTTGTTTCATTGGTGCACACTGCTCTGTCTGATTTATTTTATTTTCTTTTTCTTCTTCTCCTCTTTCACGTGTGGCAACTTTTCACCGGGATGTGCAGGCTGATCTGGAACCCGCGACCTCAGTTGACCCACTCACTTAGGACTTCCAAAGGGCTAGTATTGCTTGTGTGTGTCACAGAGACCGGCCCAGTCTCGCTGATTTGTTTTTTAATAATAATGTCGGCCAGCCGGGTGTGGTGGCTCAAGGCAGCCTTTCATCCAGGCAATCTGAATACCAATTATGGTGGAATAGGCAATGTTGTGGGTTTGAGCCTGCCCCAAACAAAATGGTGGAACCCGGCCTCTGCAAAGAAAACAAAACTTGGGTTGTGCTTGAAGGCTCCCCCCTGTAACCCCAGCATTTTGGAATTCTGAGGAGAACGGATCGTGAAGTCACAAGTTTGACAGGGGCCTCCAATGGCACGATGCAACACACTCCCTATATAAAACATAAAAACAGAGCAAAATAAGAAATCTGAGGCAGGCACAGAATGTGCCCTCCTCGGAATAACGTACCCTATAATCAGGAGGCCGTACGGAATCCTAGGGTTGCCCCAGTGTGAAAATGACACACAAGAAGTGCAATGTACCGTTTTCATTTATATATAAATTTTTCGAAATTGTGGCTGTGTTTTAGAAATCAAATACTAATAGACTTGAGGTATGAGTGACAAAAATATAGAAAGTTAGCTAGAAGTGGTAGTGTGGACACCTGCAACCCCAGCTACATGGAAGGCATTGGCAGGACAATCGCTTGATCCCAGAAGGCTGGTGTGGCAATAAGCCAAGATTGCACCTTTGCACTCCAGCCCGGGTGACAAGAGGGAAGCAGTACATCATAAGGAAAGACTGGTCTAGCGGTGGAGTCCATCAGGCACCCCGTTTTGTTTTAGTGGTGCACACTGATCTGTCTGATTTCTTTCCATTTTCTTCTCCTCTTTAAAGTGTAGCAAGTTTTCACTGGGATGTGCAGGCTGATCTGGAACCCACGACCTCAGTTGACCCGCTCACCTAGGCCTCCCAACGGGTTAGGATTCCTGGTGTGAGTCACAGATCCTAGCCTAGTCGTTCTGATTTGTTTTTTAATAATAAAGTCAGCCGGCCAGGCGCGGTGGCTCACAGGAGCCTTTCATCAAGGCAATCTGAATACCAATTAGGGTGGAACAGGCGAGGTTGTGGGTTTGAGCCCACCCCAATCAAAATGGTGAAACCCAGTGTCTGAAACGAAAATAAAACTTGGGTTGGGCTCTGAAGATTCCCCCTGTAACCCCTGCGCTTTGGAATGCAGAGGAGGACAGATTGTGAAGTCACAGGTTTGACAAGGACCTCCAAGGAGATGACACAACACGCTCCCTATATAGAACATAAGAACAGAGCAGAATAAGAAATCTGAGGCAGGCATGGAATGCTCTTGGTTCGAAATCATGTACACTATAATAAGGATACCCTACAGAATCCCAGGGTGGCCACAGGGTGAAAATGACATGCATAAAGTGCAGTGTTTCGTTTTCATTTATATATGTATTTTTCAAAATTCTGGCTAGTTTTAAAAATCTAACACACATAGACTTGAGGTAGGAGTCACAATAACAGAGAAAGTTAGCTGGACGTTGTTGTGTGGACACCAGCAACACCAGCTACATTGAAGGCATAGGCAGGACAACTGCTTGAACCAAGAAGGCTCGTGTGGCAATAAGCCAAGATGGCACAGCCCGGGTGACAAGAGGAAAACAGTACATTATAAAGAAAGCCTGGGCTAGAGGTGGAGTCCTGCAGGCACCGCGTTTCCTTTCAGTGGTGCAAACTGATCTGTCTGAATTCTTTTCTTTTTCTCCTATTTTAAGTGTGGCGAGGTGTTAATGGGATGAGCAGGCTGATATGGAACCCGTGACCTCATTAGACCCGCTCACCCAGGCCTCCCAAAGGGCTAGGATTGCTGGTGTGTGTCACAGAGCCCGACCCAATCTCTCTGAATTGTTTTTTATTAATAAATTCAGCCAGATGGGCACCATGGCTTACAGGAGCATTTCATCCAGTCAATGTGGACACCAATTAGGGTGGAGCATGCGGGGTTGTGGGTTTGAACCCACCCCAATCAAAATGGTGAAACCCAGTCTCTGAAATGAAAACAAAACTTGGGTTGGGCACAGAGGCTCTTCCATGTAAACACAGCACTTTGGAATGCCGAGGAGTACGGATCCTGAAGTGAAAGGTTCGACACGAGCCTCCAATGGCACGATGCAACACGTTCCCTATATAAAACCTAAAAACAAACAAAATAAGAAATCAGAGCCAGGCATGGAATGTGCACGCTTCGGAATCACGTACGCTTTAATCAGGATGTCGTACAGAATCCCAGGGTGGCCGCAGACTGAAAATGACACGCAAAAAGTGCAGTGTTCCCTTTTCTTTTATACAAGTATTTTTCTATATTGTGGCTGTGTTTTAGAAATCAAATACACATAGGCTTGTGGTACAAGTTACAAAAATATAGAAAGTTAGCTGGATGTGGTGGTGTGGACACCTGCAACCCCAGCTACATTGAAGGCATAGGCAGGACAATCACTTGAACCCAGAAGGCCGGTGTGGCTATAAGCAAAGTTCGCACTGTTGCACTCCAGCCCAGGTGACAAGAGGGAAACAGTACATCATAAGGAAAGTCTGTGCTATGGGTGGAGTCCCACAGGCACCCCGTTTCATTTCAGTGGTGCACACTGATCTGTCTGATTTCTTTTCTTTTCCTTTTATTTTTCTCCTATATTAAGTGTGGCGAGTTTTCCACAGAATGCCCAGGCTGATCTGGAACCTGCGACCTCAGTGGACCCGCTCACCTAGGTCTCCCAAAGGGCTAGGATTGCTGTTGTGAGTCACAGAGCCTGGCCAAGTCTTTCTGATTTGGTTTTTAATACTAAAGTAAGCCAGTCATGCCCAGTGGCTCTCCGGAGCCTTTCATCCAGGCAATCTGAATACCAATTAGGGTGGAACAGGTGAGATTTTGGGTTTGATCCCACCGCAAACAAAATGGTGAAACTTGGTCTCTGAAACAAAAACAAAACTTGGGTTGGGCTCGGTGGCTTCCCCCTGTAACCCCAGAACTTTGGAATGCTGAGGAGAATGGATCGTGATGTCACAGGTTTGACAAGGGCCTCCGACGACACAACACAACCTTCTCTGTATATACAAAATAAAAACAGAGCAAAATAAGAAATCTGAGGCAGGCATGGAATGCGCTCACTTCGGAATCACGTACACTATATTCAGGATGCCATACATAATCCCTGGGTGGTCGCAATGTGAAAATGTCACGCAGAAAGGGCAGTGTTTTGTTTTCATTTATATATGTATTTTTCAAAATTGTGGCTGAGTTTTCGAAATCAAATACGCATAGACTTGTGGTACGAGTTACAAAAATATATAAATTTAGCTGGATGTGGTGGTGTAGACTCCTGCAACCACAGCTACATTGAAGGCATAGGCAGGAAAATCGCTTGAACCCAGAAAGCCCGTGTGTCAATAAGCCAATATTAAACCATTGCACTCCAGCCCTGGTGACAAGAGAGAAACAGTACGTCATAAGGAAAGCCTGGGCTAGGGGTGGAGTCCTGCAGGCACCCTGTTTCGTTTTAGTGGTGCACACTGATGTGTCTAATTTCTTTGCTTTTCTTCTCTTTTTTCTCCTATTTTAAGTATGGCGAGTTTTCAATGGGATGCGCAGGCTGATCGGGAACCTGTGACCTCATTAGACCCTCTCACCTAGGCTTCCCAAAGGGCTAGTATTGCTGGTGTGAGTAACAGTACCCGGCCCAGTCTCCCTGATTTGTTTTTTAATAATAAAGTCGGCCGGCCGGGTGCAGTGGCTCATGGGAGCCTTTCATCCAGGCAATCTGAATACCAATTAAGGTGGAACAGGCGAGGTTGTGGGTTTGATCCCTCCCCAAACAAAATGGTGAAACCCGGTCTCTGAAACCTAAACAAAACTGGGGTTGGGCTTGGTGGCTTCCCCCTGTAACCCCCGAACTTTGGAATGCCGAGGAGGATGGATCCTAAATTCACTGGTTCGACAAGGGTCTCCAACGACATGCCAAAACACGCTCCTCATATAAAACATAAACACAAAGCAAAATAAGAAATCTGAGGCAGGCATGAAATGCGCTCTTTTCGGAATCACGTACAGTATAATCAGGATGCCATACGGAATCCCGGCATGGTTGCAGCGTGAAAATGTCACGCAAGAAGTGCAGAGTTCCGTTTTCATATATATGTATGTATTTTTTGAAATTGTGGCTGAGTTTTAGAAATCAAATACACATAGACTTGAGTAACGAGGTACAAAAATATAGAAATTTATCTGGACGTGGTGGTGTGGACAAATGCAACCACAGCTACATTGAAGGCATAGGCAGGACAACCGCTTGAACCCAGAAGGCTCGTGTGGCAATAAGCCAAGATGGCACAGCCCGTGTGACAAGAGGAAAACAGTACGTCATAAGAAAAGGCTGGGCTACGGGTGGAGTCCCACAGGCACCCCGTTTCCTTTCAGCGATGCAAACTGATCTGTCTGAATTCTTTTCTTTTTCTCCTATTTTAAGTGTGGCGAGGTGTCAATGGGTGTGCAGGCTGATCTGGAACCCGCAACCTCATTAGACCCTCTCACCTAGGCCACCCAAAGGCCTAGGATTGCTGGTGTGAGTCACAGAGCTCTGCCCAGTCTCCCTGATTTGTTTTTTAATAATAAAGTCAGCCGGCCAAGCTCGGTGGCTCATGGGAGCCTTTAATCCAGGCAATCTGAATACCAATTATGGTGGAACAGGCAAGGTTGTGGGTTTGAGCCTGCCCCAAACAAAATGGTGAAACCCGGTCTCTGAAACAAAAACAAAACTTGGATTGGGCTCGATGGCTTCCCCCTGTCATTCCAGAACTTTGGATTGCCAAGAAGAACGAATCGTGAAGTCACAGGTTCGACAAGGGCCTCCAACATCACGATGAAACACGATTCCTATATAAAACATAAAAACAAAGCAAAATAACAAATCTGAGGTAGACATGGAATGAGCTCGCTTCGGAATCATGTAGGGTATAATCAGGATGCTATATGGAATCTCGGGGTGGTCGCAGCATGAAAATGTGATGCAAGAAGTGCAGAGTTTTGTTTTCATATATATATGTATTTTTCGAAATTGTGGCTGAGTTTTAAAAATCAAATACACATAGACTTGAGGTGCGAGTTACAAAAATATAGAAATTTACCTGGACGTGATGGTGTGGACACCTGCAACCATAGCTACATTGAAGGTATAGGCAGGACAACCGCTTGAATCTAGAAAGCCCGTGTGGCAATAAGCAAAGATGGCACAGCCCGGGTAACAAGAGGAAAACAGTACGTCATAAGGAAAGGCTGGGCTATGGGTGGAGTCCCACAGGCACCCCGTTTCTTTTCAGTGGTGCAAACTGATCTGTCTGAATTCTTTTCTTTCTTTTCTATTTTAGTGTGGTGAGATGTCAATGGAATGTGCAGGCTGACCTGGAACCCGTGACCTCATTAGACACGCTCACCTATGCCTCCCAAAAGGCTAGGATTGCTGGTGTGAGTCACAGAGCTCGGCCCAGTCTCCCTGATTTGGTTTTTAATAATAAAGTTGCATGGCTGAGCTCGGTGGCTCATGGGAGCCTTTCATCCAGGCAATCTGAATACCAATTAGGGTGGAACAGGCGAGGTTGTAGGTTTGAGCCCACCCCAACGAAAATAGTGAAACCCAGTTTCTGAAATGAAAACAAAACTTGGGTTGGGCTCGGCGGCTCTCCCATGTATCTACAGCAATTTGGAATGGCGAGGAAGATGGATCGTGAAGTCACCAGTTCAACACGAGCCTCCAACGTCAAGACGCAACACGCTCCCTATATAAAACACCAAAACAGAGCAAACTAATAAATCTGAGGCAGGCATGCAATGCGCTCGCTTCGGAATCATGTACACTATAATCAGGATGCCATATGGTATCCCAGGTGGCTGCAGCGTGAAAATGACAGGCAAGAAGTGCAGTGTTTCGTTTTCATTTATATATGTATTTTTTGAAATTGTGGCTATGTTTTAAAAATCAAATACACATAGACTTGAGGTACGAGTTACAAAAATATAGAAAGTTACCTCGACATGGTGGTGTGGACACCTGCAACCCCAGCTAAATTGAAGGCATAGGCCGGAAAATAGCTTGAACCCAGAAGACCGGTGTGGCAATAAGTAAAGATCGCCCTGTTGCACACCAGCCCAGGTGACAAGAGGGAAACAGTACGTCATAAGAAAAGTCTGAACAAGGGGTGGAGTCCCGCAGGCACCTTGTTTCGTTTTAGTGGTGCAAACTGGTCTGTCTAATTTTTTTTTTTATTATTTTTCTCCTTTTTTAAGTGTGGCGAGTTTTCAACGGGATGCGCAGGCCGAATTGGAACCCGCGACCTCATTGGACCTGCTCACCAAGGCCTGCCAAAGGGCTAGGATTGCTGGTATAATTTACAGAGCCCGACCCAGTGTCCCTGATTTGTTTTTTAATACTAAAGTAAGCCGGCCTGGCCCGGTGGCTCAGGGGAGCCTTTCATCCAGGCAATCGAATAGCAATTCGGCTGGAACAGGTGAGGTTGTGGGTTTGAGCCGCCCAAACAAAATGGTGAAACCCGGTCTCTGAAACAAAAATAAAACTTGGGTTGGGCTGGGTGCCTCCCCACTGTAACCCCAGCACTTTGGAATGCCGATGAGGACGAATCCTGAAGTCACAGGTTCTACACGGGCCTCCAACAACACAATGCAACATGCTCCTTATATAAAACATAAAAACAGAGCAAAATAAAAAATCTGAGGCAAGCATGGAATGGGCTTCCTTCGGAATCTCATACACTGTTATCAGGATTCCATACGGAATCCCAGGTGGCTGCAGCCAGAAAATGACACGCAAGAAGTGCACTGTTCCATTTTAATTTATATATGTAGTTTTCGAAATTGTGGATGAGTTGTAGAAATCAAATACACATAGACTTGACTTACGAGTTACAAAAATAAAGAAAGTTAACTGGACGTGGTGGTGTGGACACCTGCAATCCCATCTACATTGAAGGCATAGGCAGGACAATCTCTTGAACCCGGATGGCCGGTGTGGCTATAAGCGAATATCACACTGTTGCACTCAAGCCTGGGTGAGAAGAGGAAAACCGTATGTCATAAGAAAAGGCTGGGCTAGGGGTGGAGTCCCGCAGGCACCCTGTTTTGTTTCAGTGGTGCACACTGATCTGATTTTTTTTCTTTTTCTTGTTCTCCAATTTTAAGTGTGGCGAGTTTTCACTAGAATGCACAGGCTGATCTGGAACCGGTGACCTCAGTTGACCTGCTCACCTAGAACTCCCAAAAAGTTAGGATTGCTGGTGTAAGTCACAGAGCCTGGCCCAGTCTCCCTTATTTCTTTTATAATACTAAAGTTAGCCGGCCAGGCTCGGTGGCTCACAAGAGCCTTTCATTTAGGCAATCTGAATACCAATTAGGGTGGAACAGGCGAGGTTGTGGGTTTAAGCCTGCCCCAAACAAAATGGTGAAACTCGGTCTCTGAAACAAAAACAAAATTTGGGTTGGGCTTGGCGGCTCCCCATGTATCCCCAGCACTTTGGAATGCCAAGTAGGGCGGATCATGAATTCAGAGGTTCGACAGGAGCCTCCAACGACTGGACGCAACAGGCTCCCTATATAAAATATTAAAACAGAGCAAAATAAGAAATCTGAGGCAGGCATGGAATGCGCTCGCTTCGGAATCACGTACACTGATAATCAGGATGCCATACAAAATCCCGGGGAGGCTGCAACATGAATATGACACGCAAGAAGTTCAGTGTTCCGTTTTACTTTATATATGTATTTTTCAAAATTGTGGCCGTGTTTTAGAAATCAAATACACATAGACTTGACTTACGAGTTACAAAAATATAAAAAGTTAGCTGGACGTGGTGGTGTGGACAAATGCAACCCCAGCTACATTGAAGGCATAGGCAGGACAATCGCTTGAACCCAGAAGGCCTGTGTGGCAATAATCCAAGATCGCACTGTTGCCTTTCAGAAACCTAGGATTGCTGGTGTGAGTCACATAGCCTGGCCCAGTCTCATTAATTTCCTTTTCAATAATAAAGTCGGTCGTCTGGGTGCGGTTGCTCACAGAAGACTTTCACCTGGGTGCATTGAATACCAGTTAGGGTCCACCAGGTGAACTGGAAGCCGCGACCTCAGTGGACCCGCTCACCTAGGCCTCCCAAAGTGCTAGAATTGCTGTTGTGAATCACAGGGCTCAGCCCAGTCTCCCTGATTTGTTTTATAATAATAAAGTCGGCCGGCCAGGAGAGGTGGCTCAAGAGAGCCTTTCTTCCAGGGAATCTGAATACCAATTAGGGTGGAACAGGCAGGGTTGTGGGTTTGAGCCGGCCCCAAACAAAATGGGGAAATCCGGTCTCTTAAACAAAAACAAAACATGGGTTTGGCTCGGGGACTCTTCCCTGTAACCCCAGCACTTTTGCATGCTGAGGAAGACAGATCGTGAAGTCACAGTGTGGACACAGACTTCCAAATGCATAATTCAACACACTCCCTATATAAAACATAAAAACAGAGAAAAATAAGAAATCTGAGGCAGGTATGGAATGTGCTCGCCTCGGAATCATGTACACTATAATCAGAATGCCCTATGGAATCCCGTGATGGCCACAGCGTGAAAATAACGCACAAGTAAATTGTTCTGTTTTAATTTAGATCTGCATTTTTGAAATTGTGGCTGTGTTTCAGAAATCAAACACACATAGACGTGAGGTACGATTTACAAAAATATGGAAAGGTATCTGGACGTGGTGGTGTGGACAAATGCAACCCCAGCTACATTGAAGGCATAGGCAGGACAATCGCTTGAACCCAGAAGGCCGGTGTGGCAATAAGCCAAGATCACACTGTTGCACTCCAGCTCGGGTGACAAAAGAAAAACAGTATGTCATAAGGAAAGGCTGGGCTAGTGGTGGAGTCAAGCAGGCTCTCTGTTTTATTTCAGTGGTGCACACTGATCTGTCTGATTTCGTTTCTTTTTTTTTTCTTTTTCTCCTATTTTAAGTGTGGCGAGTTTTCAACGGGCTATGCACCTGATCTGGAACCCGTGATCTCAGTGGACCCACTCACCTACGCTTCCCAAAGTGCTAGGATTGCTGTTGTGAGTCACAGAGCCTGGCTGAGTCTCCCTAATTTGTTTTTTAATAATAAAGTATGCCGGCCAGGCTCGGTGGCTCATGGAAGCCAGTCATCAAGGCAATCTGAATACCAATTAGGGTGGAACAGGCAAGGTAATGGGTTTGAGCCAGCTGCAAACAAAATGATGAAACCTGGTCTCTGAAAAAAAACAAAACTTGGGTTGGGCTCAGCGGCACCCCCTTGTAACCCCAGCACTTTGGAATGCCGAGGAGAACGAATCATGAATTCAGAGGTTGGAAACGGGCCTCCAATGACACGAGGCAACACGCTCCCTACATAAAAAATAAAAACAGAGTAAAATAAGAAATCTGAGGCATGCATGCAATGCGCTCACTTCAGAATCACATACACTATAATCAGAAAGCCGTACAGAATCCTGGCCTGGCCGCAGCATGAATATCACACGCAAGAATTTCAGTGTTTTGTTTTTATTTATATATGTATTTTTTGAAATTGTGGCTGTGTTTTAGAAATCTAATACACATAGACTTAAGGTACAAGTCACAAAAATATAGAAAGTTATCTGGACTTGCTGGTGTGGAGAAATGCAACCCCAGCTACATCGAAGGCATAGGCAGGACAATCCCTTGAACCCAGAAGGCAGGTATGATAATAAGCCAAGATCGCACTGTTGCCTTTCAAAGGCCTAAGATTGCTGGTGTGAGTCACATAGCAAGGCCCAGTCTCCCTGATTTCTTTTTAATAATAAGGTCGGCCGGCTGGGTGTGGTGGCTCACAGTAGACTTTCATCTGTGTGCATTGAATACCAATTAGGGTGGACCAGGTGATCTGTAACCCACGACCTCAGTGGACACGCTCTCCTAGGCATCACAAAGTGCTAGGATTGCTTTTGTGAGTCACAGGGCACTGCCCAGTCTCCCTGATTTGTTTTCTAATAATAAAATCGGCCAGCCAGGCCTGGTACCTCACGGGAGCCTTTCATCTAGGCATTTGAATACCAACTAGGGTGGAAGAGGCGGGCTTGTGGGTTTCAGCCTGCTCCAAACAAAATGGGGAAACCCAGTCTCTGAAACAAAAACAAACCTGGGGTTGGGCTTGGCGGCTTTTCCGTGTAACCCTGGCACTTTGGAATGCTGAGGAGGACAGATCATGAAGTCACAGGTAAGACACAGGTCTCCAACAACACAAGGCAACACACTCCCTTTATAAAACATAAAAACAGAGTAAAGTAAGAAATCTGAGGCAGACATGGAATGTGCTCACTTGGAATCACGTACACTATAATCAGAAAGCTGTACAGAATTCTGGCATGGCCACAGTGTGAAAATGACACGCAAGAAGTGCAGTGTTCCTTTTTCATTTATATATGTATTTTCTGAAATTGCATCTTTGTTTCAGAAATCAAATACACATAGATTTGAGGTACGAGTTACAAAAATATAAAAAGTTAGCTGGACGTGGTGGTGTGGACAAATGCAACACCAACTACATTGAAGGCACAGGAAGGAAAAT
>JAPYYA010000121.1:0-14170 GCA_028533165.1 Leontopithecus rosalia | reverse complement strand
TTTGCTGGGTAGAGTGCTTTATAGTGACAGTTTTTGGGTAAGTGCTCATTTCTGACTGTTTCTGGATAGTGTACCTTATAGTGACTGTTGGGTGAACTTCTCCATAGTAACTGTTGTTACATAGTGTGCTCTATAGTGATTCTTGCTGGGTATGGAGATATATAGTGACTGATGATTGGTAGAGTGCTCTATAGTGACTGTTGCTGTGCTGGGGGCTGTATTGTTACTGTTTCTGTGTAGGGTGCTCTGTAGTGACTGTTGGGGATAGGGTACTTTATACTCACTGTTGTTGGGTAGGTGCTGTGTAGTGACTTTTGCTGGGTAGGGTGCTCTATAGTGACTGTTGTTAGGTGGGGTGCTCTGTAGTGACTGTTGCTGGGTAGGGTGCTCTCTAGTGACTGTGTTTGAGTCGGTTCTGTATAGTGACATCTGTTGCTAGGGTGCTCTATACTGACGGTTTTGGTGTAGGTGCTCTATTCTGACTGTTGCTGCTTAGGGTGCTCTATAGAGACTTTGTTGGGTAGAGTGCTCTATGGTGACTGTTATTGGGTAGGGTGCTCTACAGTGACTGTTAACCAGGAGGGTTAACTTTAGTGCCTATTGTTGGGCAGGAGCTTTATAGTGACTGTTGGTTAGGTGCTCTACAGTGACAGTAGATGTGTAGGATACTTTATAGTGACTGTTCTGTAGAATGCTATATAGTGACTGTTGCTTGGTAGCATGCTCTATAGTGTCTGTTCTTGACAAGAGAGCTCTACAGTGACTGTTGCTGGTTAGAGGACTCCATAGTGGTTGATGTTGGGTAAGTTCTCTATAGTTACTGTTGCTTCTTTGGGTACTCTATATTGACTATTGTTGCATAGGTGCTCTATAGTTACTGTTGTTGGGTTGCTGCTTTACAGTGACTGTTATCGGATGAAGTGCTCTATAGGGGACTGTTCTTAAGTAGAGTGCTCTATAGTGACTGTTGTTGGGTACGATGCTCTATAATGACTGTCGCAGTGTGGAGTGCTCTATAATGACTCTTGTTGGATAGGGTGCTCTATAGTGACTGTTGCTGAGTAGGGTTCTCATTTTGACTGTTGGGTGGGGATCTCTCTAGTGACTCTTGCTGGGTAGAGTGCCCCATAATGATTATTGCTGAGTAGGGTGCTCTATAGTGAGTGTTGTTTGGTACATGCTTTATAGAGACTGTTGCTTCGTATGGTTCTCTAGAGTTACTGACGTTGGGTAGTAATTGTATAGTTACTGTTGTTGGTGAGGTGCTCTAAATTGACGGTTGTTGTGTAGGTTCTCTACAGTGACTGTTGCTTTGAGGAATGCTCTATAGAGACCTTTGTTGGGTAGAATGCTATATAGTGACTGCTGCTGGGTACAGTGATCTACAGTTACTGTTGCTGAGCAATAGGTTCATTAGTGACTATTGCTGGGTAGGTGCCGTATTGTGACTGTTGTTGGGTGTGGTGCTCTATAATGACTGTTGTTGGGTAGGTGGTCTATAGTGACTGTTGATCGGCAGGATATTCTATAGTGACTGTTGTTGTGTAGAGTGCTCTATAGTTACTGTTGCTGGGTCGGGTAATTTATAGTTACTTTTGTTGGGTGGAGTGATTTACAATTACTGTAGCTGAGTATGTGCTTTATACTGACTTCTTTGATGGGGGCTCCATCGAGACTGTTGTTTGTTAGTGTACTCTATCTACTCTTCTTAAGTGGAGGGCTCTATAATGACTGTTGTTGCATATAGTTCTCTAGATAATGACTCTTTTGGGGTACAGTGCTCTATAGTAACTGTTGTGTAGAATGCTCTATAGTGACTTGTTGGGTAGAGTGCTCGATAGTGACTGTTGTTGAATTGAGTGCTTCATAGTTACTGTTCTTGGTTATGGTGCTGTATATTGACTGTTGGTGGATACGGTGCTGTATAGTGACAGTTGTTGCATAGGTGCTCTATACTACCTGTTGGGTAGTTGCTCTATAGTGACAATTGTTGGGTATGGTGCTCTATAATGACTGTTGTTGGATGAAGTGCTTTATAGTGACTGTTGTTGGGTAGGGTTCTCTATAGTGACTGTTGCTGTGTAGGGTGATATATAGTGAATGTTGCTGGGTACAATGCTCTATAGTGATTTTGAGTAGAGTCCTCTATAGAGACTGTTACTGGGTAGTGTGCTGTATAGTGATTTTTGTTGAGTAGAGTGCTCTATAGTTACTGTTGCTGGGTAGGGTGTCTCATAGTTAACGTTGCTGAGCAGCGTGCCCTACAGTGACTGTTGCTGCGTTGGGTTCTCTTTAGTTACTGTTGTTAGGTGGGGTGCTCTTTAATGACTGTTGCTGGGTAGAGTACTCTATAGTAACCATTGTTGGGAAGGTGCTAAATAGTGACTGGTGCCGGGTTGGGTGCCCAGAGTGAGTGTTGTTGGGTAGGTGCACCACAGTGACTGCTATTAGGTGGGGTGCAATATAATGACTGTTGTTGCATTGTGACCTATAGGTGATTTTTATTGGTGAAGTTCTCTATACTGACCATTGTGTAGAGTGCTCTATAGTGACTGTTGCAGGGAAGGGTGCACAAAGTGACTTTTTTTGGGTATGCTGCTTTATAGAAACTGTTGTTGGGTAGAGTGCTTCCTAGTGCCTCTTATTGGGTAGGTTCTCTATAGTGACTGTTGGTGTGTGCACTGTTCAGTTTGTGGGTGTATACACCTTATCCACAATGCACACGTCTCACACTGTGACACACCACTCACCACACACACTCAACACACACACTCAGTGCACACATTTCACACAGACACACACCACTCAGCCCACAGACTCCACAGTGCACACACATTACACTAACCACTAACACACACTGTAGAACACACACACACTTCACAGTGCACACACCTCACACAGAGAGACACCACTCATTACACACACTCCACAGTGCACACACTTCACACATACACACATCTCAACACACACACCCATCACAGTGCATACACCATATGCAGAGACACACCATGTACCCCTTAAACTCCACACCCACTTCATAGTGCATGTCCGTCAGACATACAACACTCCCCAAACTCACACACACTCCAGAATACACACACCTCACAGAGAGCCACAGCATGCACCAAACAAACTCCACAAACACACACCACAATGTAAACTCATAACACAAAGACCAATTACTTGACACCTTATCCTCAATGCAGACATCTCACATTGTCACACACCAGTCTCCACACACACTCAACACACACAATCGCTGCACAAATTTCACATAGGCACACCACTCAGCACACACACTTTACAGTGCACACACCTCACACAAACTCACAATGTAGAATACACTAACACTACATAGTGCACACACCTCATGCAGACACACACCACGGTGCACAGAGACTCCACAGTGCACAAACCTCACATAGACACACAACACTCATATAAACAGAAACTCCACAGTGCACACACCTCAAACAGAAAGACACTACTCACGACACAGTTTTTGCAGTGAAGACACCTCACACGGACACAGAATGAAGCATACAGACTGCACAGGAAACACATCTTAAAAAGACATACAACACTTACCACACACACATTCTGCATTGCAGACACCTCACACAGGCACAGGACTCACCAGAAACACACACTGCACTGTGCACACACCTCACAAAGACACACCCAACTTACCACACAAGCACCCACAAACTGCACACTGCACACACCAAACACAGACACACTTACCAAAGACACACTCCACAGTGCAGACACCTCACACAGCCATACCACTCACCACACACACTATGCATTTCACTCACTTCACAAAGAAACACACCACTCACCGCACACGCAATCCAAAGTTCAGACACTACACACAGACACACAGCACTCACCACACAGTCTACATACACTTCACCAGGTACACACCTCACACAGACACAGCACTCAATACACATACTTAAAGCACACACTCCACATAGCTTACACATTACACAGACAAAAACTCACCACACACTGTCCACAGTGCACACACCTCACAGAGACACACAGCACTTACCATACACACACTCCACAGTGCACACATCTCAGACACACACTACTCTTGACACACACTTTACAGTGAATACACCTCATACAGACACAAGAATGACCACACACACTACACAGTAAACACACCTCACACAGACTCAGAGCACTCACCACACTCACATTCTGCAATGCAGACACCTCAGGCAGGTACATGACTCACCAGAAACACGCACTGCACAGTGTGCACACCTCACAAGGACACACACCACTGACCATGCACACACACTTGTGTACACACGTCACACAGAAACATGCACAAACTGCACAGGGCACACACCTCACACAGACACACACACCTCACAAAACACACACTGTGCACAGTGCACACACCGCAAACACACCACGCTGTCCACAAACTTTACACATAATTCACAGTGCAAATACCTCAGATACACACCACTAATCAGACAGTAACCCAACAACACACACCTCGCAGAGAAACACAGCACACAACACACAAATTTCGGACACACACACCACAATACACACAAATCACACAGACACACACCAATTACCTCACACATTATACACAGTGCGGGTACCTTACACTGTCACACACCAGTCACCATGCTCACTCAACACACACTCAGTGCAAATATTTTACACAGACACACACCATTCACTGCAGACACTTCACAATGCAGAGTCCTCACACAAACTCACACTGCAGAACACAGACATATTCCACAGTGCACACACCTCTCGTGGACACCCAACTATTTAAACAAACATACTACACATTGCACACACATCACAGACACACACCGCTCACCAGACACACACAATTTACATTGCACACACCTCACCAAACACACACACTCACAGCACACACACATCACAGTGAAGACACATAATTTGAAACACTAATGATCACACACACTACACAGTGAACACACATAACAAAGACACAAAAAACTCACAAAACACACATTAAACAGTGCATACACATCACACAGCACACCACTCACCACAACAAAAACTCCACTGTGCACACACCTCAGACACAATTCTGACCACACAGAATTTACTATGCACACACCACACACAGACACACACCACAAACTAAACAGACGCACACACTGCACTGTGCACACAGGTTACACAAACACACACCACACACATTACACACACACTACACAGTGCACACACTGCAAAGACACACAAGATTCACGAAACACACTCTACAATGCACAAGCCTCACACAGACACACACCACTTACCACACGCACTCTTCACAGTGCAAAACCTTACAGACAGAAGTCACTTTTTACACACACTTATCACTGCACACACCTCACACAAACACACAACACCCCCCACACAAACTCCACAGTGAACACATTTTACAGGGACACACACCAAACAGCACACAGACTCCATCATGGACACAACACATGCAGACACACACAACTCGCCATGCACACAACTTCTACACTGCACACACCTCACACAGACACACACCATGCAAAACACACACTTCAGTGTGGAGACACCTAGCAAAGATATACACCACTTACCACACACACTGCACTCTCACACTCCGCTGTACATACATATAACACAGACACACATCACTCAGGACACGTATACAATCCAGTGCACACACATCACACAGCACACCCCAGTCACCAAACGCACCCCACAGTGCAGACACCTCACATATACACACACCAGTCACCACACACATACTCCACAGTGCACACATCTTAGGCACACAACACTCACACATTAGAGTGCACACAACATGCAGATACACTACTCATTACACACATAACACTCCACAGTGCACACATTTTACACAGACACACACTACTCATCAAACACACACTCCACAGTTCAAACAACTCACACAGACACATAGCCGTCACCACACACTCCAGAAGGCACACACCTCACAAACACACCACTCACGACACACACACTCGACATTGAAGAAGCCTCATACAGACAAACAACTGACCACCCACACTACAGAATAAATAAATTTCACACCGACACATAACTCTCAACATGAACACATTCCGCAGAGCAGACACCTCACACAGGCACACCACTCATCACAGATGCAGACTGCACATTGAACACAACTCACAAAGACACACGCCACCCAATACAGACACTAAATGCACACACTTTATATAGCACACACATCACATGGACACAAAACTTACCACACGCAGACTCTTCACTCTGAACTTACCTCACACAGACACACACCACTCATCACACACAAACTCCACAGTGCACACACCTCACACAGACACACACCACTCACAACACACAGACCCTCACAATGCACCACCTCACACAGACACACCACGGAGTCCACAAACCACACATAATCCACAGTTCACATACCTCAGACACACTCCACTCATTACACAGAATTTCCACAACAGAAATCACGGAGACACACAGCACACACCATAAAAATTCCACACACACACACACCAAAATGCACACATATCATACAGACACACACCAGTTACCTCACACCATATCCACAATGCAAGCACCTCACAAGTTTACACACCAGTCACCACACACACTCAACACACTAAGTGCACATATTTTACAGACTCACCCCACTCACCACACACACTCCCTGGTGCACAGACCTCACACAAACACGCACTGCAGAACACATACACTCCTCAGTGCACACATGTAACACGCCAATACACCACTCACCTCACAGACACACAGAAACTGCACAGTGCACACGTTTCACACAAAGAA
Source organism: Leontopithecus rosalia (assembly GCA_028533165.1). Lineage (NCBI taxonomy): Eukaryota > Metazoa > Chordata > Mammalia > Primates > Cebidae > Leontopithecus > Leontopithecus rosalia. The sequence continues at coordinate 7,342 of JAPYYA010000121.1, read as the reverse complement.
ACACCACTTACAATAAACCCATACTAAGTGCACACACCACCCAGAGAAAGACCATACTCACCAAACACACAGATCACAGTGTAGACACAAGACACAGACCTACCACTCACCACACACGCTACACAGTGCACTCACCTAACAGACCCTCACCACACAACACACACACTCCAGGGTGCAGACACCTAGCACAGACCCACACCACATACCACACACATGGCACACTCACACTCAACTCTTCATACATCTTACACAAACACACACCACATACCAAACACACAATCCACAGTGCAGACACCAAACAAAAACATACCACTTACCACACACACTACACAGTGCAGACCCTCACACAGTCACACAACAGTCACCACACACATTCCACACACATACTCTATAGTACCCACACGTTAAACAGACATGCAACACTCACAGTTTAATGAGTGCAGACAACTCACACAGACACACCACTCACCACAAACATAACATTTCACATTGCACACATTTCACACGGACACACTACTCACGACACACACACTTTACAGTGAAGACACATCACACACACACGACTGACCACACACACTATAAAATAAACACACCTCACATGGACACACAACACTCATCTCACACACATTCCACAGTGAACACACCACACACAGGCAAACATCACTCACTAAACAGACACTCCACAGATTACACAACTCACACAGAAACATAGCAGTAACCACAGACACACTCCATAGTGCACACATGTCACACACACACCACTCACAACACCCAAACTCCACATTGAAGAAGCCTCATACAGACACACGAATAAGCACTCACACTACACAGTAAATGCATTTAACACAGACACACAACACTCACCACAAACACATTCCACAGTGTAGACACCTCACACAGGCACACAATTCACCACAAACACAAACTACACAGTGAACACACCTAACAAAAACACACACCACTCACCACACACACACTTTACAGTGCACACACCTAAAACTGACACACACGCTCACCACAGAAACACACACAAACTGCACAGTGCGCACACATAACAGAAACATAACCACCCATCATACACACACTCCACAATGAACAAACCTCACAAACACCACTCACCACCCAAACACACACAAGCTGCACAGTGCAAACACCTCACAGAAACACATAGCACTAATCAAATACACACACTCCACAGTGCACACACCTCATGCAGACACACACCACTCACCAAACACACATCCACTGTGCAGAAACCAAACAAAAACATACCACTTACCACACACACTTAACAGTGCACTCAGCTCACAGAAACACACACCATCCACTGCACACACATTCCAAAGTGCAGACACTACACAAAGGCACACAACACTCACCACACACACTCCACACACACTCCACGGTGCATACACCTAACAGAAACACAGCCCTTAATACCCACACTGCATGCACACACTCCACAAAGCTAAAACCTCACACACACACAAAAGTTAACATACGCCAACCTCCACAGTGCACACACCTCACACAGACACACAGCACTAATCACAGACACTCCACTGTGCACACACCTCTCAAATACACACAAATAACCACACATACAAAATCCACTGTGCACACACCTTACAGAGAGACACACCATGAGCTACACACACAACCCACAGTACACAAATCTCAGACCTACACCAGAGATCAGATTCACACACATTCCAGAGTACACACACCTCACAGAAACACACAGAACGCACCACAAAAACTCCACAAACATACACCACAATGCACACCCATCACACAGAGAAACACCAAACACCTGACACATACACACAATGCAGACATCTCACATAGTCACACACCATTCAAAGAACACACTCAACACACAGTCAGGGCACAAAATTTACACAATCACCCACCACTCAGCACACACTCCACACTGCACACACCTTACACAAAAACCCACTGTGGAACACACACACTACACAATGCACACACATCACACAGGTACACACCTCTCACCTAACACACACTCCAGAGTGCAGAAAACTCACACAGACAGATAGCAGTAACCACACACACAATCCATAGTGCACACAACTCACACACTCACCACTCACGGGTCACACACTCCAAATTGAAGAAACCTCATACAGACACATGACTAGCACACACACTACACAGTAAATAAATTTTACACAGACACCTCACACTGGCACTCCACTCACCACAAACACACACAGCAGAGTAAACAGATGTCACAAAGTAGCTATAGAGCACTCCACCCAACAACAGTCAGTATAGATCACTCTACCATAAAATAGTCACGATAGGGCACCTACTCAACAAAAGTCACAATGGAGTCCTTTACCCAACAACAGTCACTATAGAGCACTGTACCCAACAACAGTCTCTATAGAGAACCCCACCTAGCAACTGTCACTATAGAGCACCCTACCCAGCAACAGTCACTGTATAGCACCCTACTGAACAACATTCACTTTAGATCACCCTACCATCAATAGTTGCTAGAGAGCACCATACTAAACAACAGTCAGTATGAAGGACCTACCTCACAACAGTCAATATATAGCACCTACCCTACAATAGACACTATAGAGCACTTACCTAGCAACATTCACTATAGTGCACCTACCCAACAACAGTTACTATAGAGCACTGTACTTAACAACACTTACTATAGAGCACCATACCCAAAAACAGGCACCATAGGGCACCCAACACACAAACAGTCGCCACAGAGCACCTGCTCAACACCAGTAATTATAGAGCACCATACCAAACAACAGTCACTATAGAGCAACTTACATAAAAACAGTCACTATCCAGAGCACTCTATGCAACAAGAGTACCTATAGAGCACCACAATAAACAACAGTCAATATAGGGCACCCCACCAAACAACTATAGAGCATTCTATGCAACAACACTCAATATAGAGAACCATACCCAACAAGAGCGAACCATACCCAACAACAATAGAGAAACCTTCCAAACAACAGTCACTATAGAGCACCCTACCCAACAACAGTCGCTATCGAGCAACCCACAAAAAATGTCACTAGAGAGCATCCTACTTAGAAACAGTCACTATAGAACACGCTACTCAACAATATTCAATATACAGCACTCTACCCAAACAACAGTAACTAAAAAACACCCTACCAAGAAACAGTCAATATAGAGCACCCTGCCTAACAGATGTCAGTATAGAGCACTTTACCCAACAACAGTCACTATAGAGGCCCTACCCAAAAACATTCACTGTATAATACCCGACCCAACAACAGTCACTATAGAGCACCTACCAACAACTGACACTCTAGAGCAACAACCAAACAAAGAGGCTCTAGAGCACCCTACCCGAAAACAGTCACTATAAATTACCCTATGCAACAACAGACACTATAGAGCACTCCACCCGAAAAGATTCAGTATAGAGCAACTACCCATCAGCAGACACTACAGAGCACCCAAAACAACAACAAACAAAATACAACAGTCACTATAGAGCACCCTACCCAACAAGTCAGTTTAGAGCACCCTAACCAACAACAGTCACTATAGAACACTGTAAACAATAGCAGTCACTATGGAGCACTCCACCCAACAACAGTCACCTATAGAGCACTCTATTTAACATCAGTTTCTATAGAGCACCAACCACAAAAACAGTAAAGAGCACCTACCCTACAAGAGTCACCATAGAGAACCCTACCCAGCCACAGCCACTTTAGAGAACTCTACCAAACATCAGTCACTACAGAGTACTCTACCCCGTAACTGTCACTATAGAGCACCTACCCAACAACAGTCAGTATATAGCACCCGACTTAGCAACAGTCAGTATATAGCACCCAAACAAAAACATTCAGTATAGAGTACTCTACACAAGTCACTACGGAGAACCTACTAAACAACAGTCACTATCTAGTGCACTCTACCCAACTACAGTAACTATAGAACACCCTACCCACAAACAGTCCCTATTGAGCACCCTACCCAACAACAGTCAGTAAAAAGCACGCTACACAACAGCAGTTGCTATAGAGCATTTTACCCAACAACACTCACTATAGAGCAGCATACCTATGAAGTCTCTAGAGAGCACTCTATTCAATAACAATCACTATAGAGCACTCAACAACATTCACTACAGAATACTGTACTCTACAACCCTCAGTATAGAGCACCGTATCAAAAAACAGTCACTATAGGGCACCTTACACAATAGTATAGGGTGCTCTATTCTGACTATTGATGGGTAGGGTGCTCTATAGTGACTTTTCCTGGGCAGAGTGCTTTATACTGAGTGTTGTTGCATAGGATGCTTTATAGTGACTCTTGTTAAGTAGTTGCTCTATAGTGACCGTTGCTGGGTAGCCTTATCTTTAGTGACTATTGTTGCGTGGGGTGCTCAATGGTGACTGTTGCTTGGTAGAGTACGCTATAGCAACTTTTAATTAGTAGGTGATCTATATTGATGGTTGCTCGGTAGGGGGCTGTATAGTGATTCTTGTTGGATAGGTGGTTTATACTGACTGTTGTTGGTTGAGGTGCTCCATAAAGACTGTTGTTGGTTAGAGTGCTCTGTAGTTGTGAGGTGCTATGTATGTTGTAGGGTGAAATTCTCTATAGTAACTGTATGGCTGGTTACCTTGCTGGGAGTCAAATGGACACATTCATTACTCTCTGTGCCTCATAACTGCGTCGTCACCCGAGCTCATTATCTGGCTTTGCCATAAAGCTTTCCTGCACCCTCCTCTGCATACCATGCCCAAGGTCACACTCAGCACTAAATTATCCATCCAACCTCCAGCCCGCTGATGATAAATGCTGCAAAGAAATTTTTCAAAAGTAGCTTCATCTTTTCCTGCTCGACAACAGCCTGCTCCCGTATGCCCCTGGCAGGCCTGCGTACCCATGGTCCCACCTACCATTGACAGCTACTTGCTACTTTAACTCCATGTACTTCCTGCTCCTCAATAGCCAATAGAAATGCCTTCTCTTTGTTTCCCCAGTAGTCTATCAAGGCCCACTTACCCAAAGTCCCACCTACAAATGGCAGCTACTTCCTACTTTAGCTCCATGTATTTCCTTCTCCTCAACAGCCAATAGAAATGCCTTCTCTTGGTTTCTCCAATAATTAATCAAGGCCCACTAACCCAAAGTTCCACCCACCTACCAATGGCAGCTAGTTTCATGTACTTTCTCCTCCTCACCAGCCAATAGAAATGCCTTCTCTTTGTTACCCCAGTAGTCAATCAAGGCCCACTAACCCAAAGTCCCGCCTACCAATAGCAGCTACTTCCTACTTTAACTTCATGTACTTCCTGCTCCTCAACAGCCAATAGAAATGCCTTCTCTTTGTTTCCCCAGTAATCAATCAAGGTTCACTAACCCAAAGTCCCGCCCACCTACCTATGACAGCTAGTTTCATGTACTTCCTACTCCTCAACAGCCAATAGAAATACCTTCTCTTTGTTTCCCGATAACCAATCAATTGCCTGCACACCCCATAAAACCCCACGCCCTGAACAACTGGGTGGGACTTCTCTGGCCTCTCTTGGACCACTGAGGTAGCCCTGGAGTTGAATAAATTTGCTTCTTATCTTTTTTCATACCTGCCTCAGTTTTCACATTTTACCTCGGCAATAAATCTTACATTTGGTGCCAAAACCCGGGACGAGTTGTGATACCCCTTCTCCTGGGGAGGGAAACCGACTCCTCCACTCGAGGCCGGACCAGGAGCCACTCTGCCACGAGGTAAGACTTCTGATGCCCATAACTTTTCCCGCTGTTGCTCTCTGGACTCCCTGCTCTTAAACGCGGCTGCGTCGGGGACTCCTTCTCATTCTTGCCATGGGCCCAGGGCCCCAGCCTCATCCTGAGGACCTGAGTATAGTGGAGACGTCCCTACACTCTTGTCTTCTCCCTGTAAGGGGTCTCTCAGGGCCAGGAATCTGAGGGAGACGTCCCCACCTTCCTGATTTCTCTCATAATCTCCGGTGTTTGGGGGAACAGCTCAGGATTCTGAGCCGCCCTTCCAATCATCTCCACAGCAGCGGCTAAAGTTTGGATGATTAGAAGCCTTATTCACAAGCCTGGGCTCTGCCCAGGACTGAAACATACCTCTGGCTCTCAATCTCAAACTTGCCCTTTGGCAAGTCAGCTCCCGCTAAAGCACTTTTACTTTCTCTCTCTCTCTCTCTCTCTCTCTCTCTCTCTCTCTCTCTCTCTCTCTCTCTCTCTCTCTCTCTCTTTCTCTCTCTCTATTCCTGAGCGAGTGCATGAGTGAGTGAGTCTATGTGTAGTCCCACAGCTTAATGGCTATGGGGCTTGTGTAAGTCTCCACCCGTGGTTCCACAGGGACATCATAAGGCATAACGGTGATTCACTTCAGGACTAACAGTTCTGGAGTGACCATCAGACTGGTCTCCCATCTGGGGGAGGGGGACACCCACCCTTTGTTCATCAATTCTATATGTGGCCCTATCTTTATTGTAGATTCGCCAGCTTTGTTAGGCTCTTACTTACTGATATACACTAGTTCAGACCTACCTCCCTGGAAGTACTGGATATTCTACAGTGGGTAACAGACCACTTGCTTCAGGGGACATTTCCTGAGTTCCTACCTTTACAAATAACTCTGTTCTCCTTTTTCCTTCTATTCTTCTTCTACCACTGAAACCCCACTTCCCACTTCCACTAGTTTCACTTCCTCTAATTCTACCTGTAGCAAATAGCTCTAGCCCTGTCCCTTTTTATTTTCCTCCTCATTGTTATCATTGCAGCCTGTAAGTTTTCTCAGCCTCCCCTTCCTGGAAAGATTTTCTGCCCATGTTGGGTATAATTGCTTTTCGTGTCCACTTCTTCCCCTTAAGAAACAGAAGAAGATAAAATATGGGTAATCAGAACTCCCTCCCAGACCCCAAGTCACCACTAGAGTGCCTGGTCCAAGATCTACCTAAACTGAGGCTTTCTATATAAAGAAAAGACTACTCTTTCTCTCATCTGTGGCCTGGCCACAATATCCTCTAGAAAACCACTCCAAGTGGCCTCCTGAGGGCACCCTCGACTTTAACATTCTAACAGATTCAGACAACTTCTGCCAAACAAGTGGCAAGTTGGCAGAGGTTTTGTATATTCAGGCTTTCTGGCACCTCCATTCCCACCCCAGCCTCTGCTCATCCTGCAGTACTGCCCAAGTACTCCTGGCTAAAATCTTCCCACACTGCCCTCAGCCCCTTCACCGACCTCTTCCTTCTCTTTTTCTGACCCCAATCTGCCTGAAGAACTCTCCATAGCCCCCACTAGATCCACTAAT
>JAPYYA010001208.1:0-18176 GCA_028533165.1 Leontopithecus rosalia | reverse complement strand
TTTCTTTTTCTTGCCTGATTTCTCTGGCTAGGACTTCCAGTACTGTATTAAACAGGAACAGTGAAAGAGGTCATCCTTGTGTAGTGCCGGATTTCAAAGGGAATGCTTCCAGTTTTTGCCCATTCAGTATGATATTGGCTGTTGGTCTGTCGTAAATAGCTTTTATTACTTTGAGTTACGTTCCGTCAATACCGAGTTTATTGAGGGTTTTTAGCATAAAGGGCTGTTGAATTTTGTCAAATGCCTTCTCTGCGTCGATTGAGATGATCATGTGGTTTTTGTTTTTGGTTCTGTTTATGTGGTGAATTATGTTTATAGACTTGTGTATGTTGAACCAGCCTTGCATCCCCGGGATGAATCCTACTTGATCATGATGGATAAGCTTATTGATGTGCTGTTGCAATCGGCTTGCCAGTATTTTATTGAAGATTTTTGCATTTATGTTCATCATGGATATTCGCCTGAAGTTTTCTTTTCTTGTTGAGTCTCTGCCGGGTTTTGGTATCAGGATGATGTTGGTCTCATAAATTGATTTGGGAAGGATTCCCTCTTTTTGGATTATTTGGAATAGTTTCAGAAGGAACGGTACCAGCTCCTCTTTGTGTGTCTGGTAGAATTCGGCTGTGAACCCATCTGGACCTGGGCTTTGAGTGGTAGGCTCTTAATTGCTGCCTTGACTTCAGACCTTGTTATTGGTGCATTCATTGTTTCAGCTTCCTCCTGGTTTAGGCTTGGGAAGACACAGGTGCCAGGAATTTATCAATTTCTTCCAGGTTTACTAGTTTATGTGCATAGAGTTGTTTGTAATATACTCTGATGATGGTTTGAATTTCTGTGGAACCTGTGGTGATTTCCCTTTATCATTTTTTATTGCATCTATTTGGTTGTTCTCTCTTTTATTTTTTATCATTCTGGCTAGTGGTCTATTTTTTTGAACTTTTCAAAAAACCAGCTCTTGGATTTGATTTTTTGAAGGTTTTTTTGTGTCTCTATCTCCTTCACTTCTGCTCTGATCTTCGTTATTTCTTTTCTTCTGCTTGGTTTTGAGTTTTATCTTGCTCCTCTAGCTCTTTCAATTTTGATGATAGGGTGTCAATTTTGGATCTCTCCACTCTTCTCATATGCACTTATTGCTATATATTTTCCTCTGGAGACTGCTTTAAATATGTCCCAGAGATTTTGGTATGTTGTGTGTTTGTTCTCATTGGTTTCAAAGAACTTCTTTATTTCTGCCTTCATTTCATTGTTTATCCAGTCAACATTCAAGAGCCAGTTGTTCAGTTTCCATGAAGCTATGTGGTTCTGAGTTAGTTTCTGAATTCTGAGTTCTAGCTTGATTGCACTGTGGTCTGAGACTGTTTGTTATGATTTCAGTTGTTTTGCATTTGCTGAGGAGTGCTTTACTTCCAATTATGTGGTCAATTTTAGAGTAGGTGTGATGTGGTGCTGAGATGAATGTATATTCTGTGGATTTGGGGTGGAGAGTTCTGTAAATGTCTATCAGGTTTGCTTGTTCCAGGTCTGAGTTCAAGCCCAGGATATCCTTGTTGATTTTCTGTCTGGTTGATCTAATATTGACAGTGGAGTTTTAAAGTCTCCCACTATTATTGTGTGGCAGTCTAAGTCTTTTTGTAAGTCGTTAGGAACTTGCCTTATATATCTGGGTGCTCCTTTATTCAGTCCATATATATTTTGAATCATTAGCTCTTCTTGTTGTATCGATCCTTTATGTAATGTCCTTCTTTGTCTCTTTTGATCTTTGTTGTTTTAAAGCGTATTTTATCAGAGAAGAGAATTGCAATTCCCGGGTTTTTTTTTTTTTTTTGCTCTCCATATGCTTCGTTAATCTTTCTCTGTCCCTTTATTCTGAGGACTGGGGGGCCTTGCTTGTGAGATGGGTTTCCTGGATACAGCACACTGATGGGTTTTGGCTTTTTATCCAATTTGCCAATCTGTGTCTTTTGATTGGTGCATTTAGCCCATTTACATTTAGGGTTAATATTGTTATGTGTGAATTTTATACTGCCATTTTGATGCTAGCTGGCTGTTTTGCCCATTCGTTGATGCAGATTCTTCATTTTGTTGATGCTCTTTAACATTTGGTATGTTTTTGTAGTGGCTGGTACTGGCTGTTCCTTTCTATGTGTAGTGCCTCTTTCAGGAGCTCTTGTAACAGAGGCCTGGTGGTGACAAAATCTCTGAGTAGTTGCTTGTTTGCAAAGGATTTTATTTTTCCTTCACTTATGAAGCTTAGTTTGGCTGGATATGAGATTCTGGGTTGAAAGTTCTTTTCTTTAAGGATGTTGAATATTGGCCCCCACTCTCTTCTGGCTTGTAGGGATTCTGCTGAGAGATCTGCTGTGAGTCTGATGGGCTTCCCTTTGTGGGTGAGCTGACCTTTCTTTCTTACTGCCCTTAGCATTTTCTCCTTCATTTCAACCCAGGTGAATCTGATGATTATGTGCCTTGGGGTTGCTCTTCTTGTGGAATGTCTTTGTGGTGTTCTTTGTATTTCCTCAACTTGAATATTGGCCTGCCTTGTTAGGTTGGGGAAATTTTCCTGGATAATATCCTGAAGTATATTTTCCAGCTTGGATTCTCTTCGTCAGATTCAGGTACACCTATCAAACATAGATTAGGTCTCTTCACATAGTTTCACATTTTTTGGAGACTTTGTTCATTCCTTTTTGCGCTTTTTTGTCTTATCTTGCTTTCTCGTTTTATTTCATTGAGTTGATCTTCAACCTCTGAATTCCTTTATTCTGCTTGGTGAATTTGGCTGTTGAAACTTGTGCATGCTTCACGAAGTTCTCGTGTTGTGTTTTTTAGCTCCATCAATACACTCATATTCCTCTCTAAGTTTTCCATTCATTATCATTTCTGCAAATCTTTTTTCAAGGTTCTTAGTTTCTTTGCATTGAATTAGAACATGTTCTTTTAGCTCACAGAAGTTTCTCATTGCCCACCTTCTGAAGTCTGATTCTGTCATTTCATCACACTCATTCTCCGTCCAGCTTTCTTCCCTTACTGGTGAGCAGTTGTGGTCCCTTGTAGGAGGTGAGGTGTTCTGGTTTCAGGTGTTTTCCCTCTTTTTGCACTGGTTTCTTCCCATCTTTGTGGATTTATCCACCTGTTGTCTGAGTAGTTGCTGATTTTCTGATTGGGTCTCTGAGTGGACATCCGGATTGTTGATAATGAAGTATTTCCTTTTCTTAGTTTTCCTTCTAACAGACTGGCCCCTCTGCTGTAGAACTACAGAGGTCCACTCCAGGCCCTCCTTGCTTGGGGAACACCTGTAGCAGGTGTGGAACAGTAAGAATTGCTACCAGTTTCCTCTGCTATCTTTGTCCCAGAATGATGCCCACCAAATGTCAGTCTGATCAGTCCTTTGTGAGGTGACTCTTTGGATATACGGGTGTCAGGGAGCTGCTTGAGGAGACAGTCTGTACTTGATAGGAGCTTACGTGCTGCGCTGTGAGCGCCGTTGTTCATTCAGAGCTGCTAGGCAGGTACGTTTAAGTCTGCTGCAGCAGAACTCATAAAACTCCTTTTTTCCTCAGGTGCTCTGTCCTGGGGAGTTAGGGCTTTATTTATGAGTATCTGTTTCACTGACCTGCCCAGCAAGGAGGCAGTCTAGTCACTGCCTGCCTGCACAGGCTATACTGAACTGCTCTGGGGTCCACCCTGCTGCCATGGCCTCTGCCCTGCTGCCGTATGTAATTCCCTGCAGTCCTATTTATATAGGTGTGGTTTGAACTGCCGTTGTGATGGTGGCCTGCCTCTGAATGGTGGCCTCTGTTTTGGCGGGTTCCCTCGGCAATGGCAGGCTGCGTCAGCAATGGCAGAGTAGCTCTGTAGAGGTGGAATGCCTTGGTAATGGCAGATGCCCCTCCCCCACCGAGCTGCACCATCCTGTGTTCAGCTGTGCTTGCCAGGAAACAACCCCAAGCGTTTCCAATTTCAGGTTTTTTTGTTTTTGTAGGGGTGGGACCCAACGAGCCTGATCACCTGGCTCCCTGCCTCAGAGCCCCCCCTTTTTTTTAAAGTTGAACAGTTGAGTCTCTCCCAGGTGTTCCAGTCACTTGCTGAAAGGGTGCTAGTATCTGTGTGATGTCCCATGCGGTGACCCACCATGCTGGCTGAAACAAAGTTGCTGCCGGGGAATCTCCTGGCCTGGCTTTATGTTTAAGTCCCATTTAATCAGATGAATGTGCTAATATGCCTTCCCAGATCTTCAATTGCTGGTTTAACAGGGAAACCAGACCAGTGTATTTTGTATGGAGTGCCACTGCACTGTGGCACTGGCCGAAACAGCCGCGCTGGCTGAAACAGCCATGCTGGTGACCTGTGGGGTTCCTACACCTGGGAATCTCCTGGTCTGTGGGCAATAAAGATCCGTTTGGAAATGCGGTGTCCACTCACCCTCTGCACTTTCACTGGGAGCTGCAATCCTGAGTTGCTCCTACGGCGCCATCTTCAAAATTCTGCCTCAAACTTTCTTACCTTTATAAAAGTCTTCTTAAAAACTTAAAAAAAATTGTGTATGTGTAAAATGTGTATTTCTTTAAATGGCTCTTTGCCCATTTCTAGGTTGTATCTTCATAATTAAAGCTTCTCTAAAGCAAATGTGTGTTTTTTTTTTCAGACAAGGTCTTGCTCTGTCACCTAAGATAGAGTGCAGTGGCATGATCACTGCAGCTTTGACCTCCTGGACTTAAGTAATTCCTCCACCTCAGCCTTCCAAGTAGCTGAGACTACTGGCACATGTCACCGAGCCTGGTTAATTTTTTTTCTTTTTCTTTTTTATAGAGACAAATCTCACTATGTTCCCTTGTCTGCTCTTGAACTCCTGGGCTCAAGCAATCTTCCTCCTTGGCCTCCCTAATTGTTGGGATTACAGGCATGAGCCACCATACTCAGCCAGCTGTATGTTATTAAAACAACAACAACAAAACACCTCAATGCATAATGTAGGGGCTACTATACTGGGGTCCCTGGATAGGCTTTAGAGTCTATTAACTCCCTTACACAATACGAACAATTTTAATTTTTCTACATAGATAATTCATAGTTTCCATCAGATTCTTGCAAAAGGGTCTGTGACTCAAAACCGCTACCTAATCTATGTATTGTCAGGGCTCTTTGCTTTTATTTTTTCTTAAAAAATAAATAAATAAATAAAAAAAACAGAAAAACGAGATACACATATAGAACATTCAGGTTTGTTACACAAATACACATGTGCCATGGTGGTTTGCTGCAACCAATGACTCATCCTCTAAGTTCCCTCCCCCTCACCCTCCACTCCCAAACAGACCCTGGTGTGTGTTGCTCCCCTCCCTTTGTCCATGTGTTCTCCTTATTCAACTCCCACTTATGAGTGAGAACATGTGGTATTTAGTTTTCTGTTCCTGTGTTAGTTTGCTGAGGATGTTTTCCAGCTTCATCCATGTCCCTGCAAAGGACATGATCTTATTCCTTTTTATGGCTGCATAGTATTCCATGATGTATATGTACCATATTTTCTTTAATCTTCAAAGAGTGGGTTTTATTAATTTTATGTTGATTTTTATTACTTATTTCATTATATTTTAAGTTTTGGGATACATGTGCAGAATGTGCAGGTCTGTTACATAGGTATACATATGCCATGGTGGTTTACTGCAACCATCAACTTGTCATCTACATTAGGTATTACTCCTAATGCTATCCCTCCCCTAATCCCCCAGCCAACAAGAGGCCCCGGTGTGTGATATTCCCCTCTCTGTGTCTATGTGTTCTCATTGCTCAACTCCCACTTATGTGTGAGAACATGCAGTGTTTGGTTTTCTGTTCCTGGGTTGCTTTGCTGAGAATGATTGTTTCCAGCTACATCCACGTCCCTGCAAAGAACATGAACTTTTCTTTTTTGTGGATATGTAGTATTCCATGGTGTATATGTGCCACATTTTCTTTATCCAGTCTATCTTTGATGGCCATTTGGATTGATTCCAAGTCTTTGCCATTGTAAACAGTGATACAATGAACATACGTGTACATGTGTCTTTATAAAGGATTGATTTATAATCCTTTGGGTATATACCCAGGAATGGGATTGCTGGGTCAAAAGGAATCTCTATTTCTAGATCCTTGAGGAATTGCCACACTGTCTTCCACAATGGCTAAACTAATTTACACTTCCACCAACAGTGTAAAAGCATTCCTATTTCTCCAAATCCTCTCCAGTATCTGTTGTCTTCAAATTTTTTTAATGAACACCATTCTACCTGGCGTGAGATGGTATCAATGTGGTTTTGATCTGAATTTCTCTAATGACAAGTGATGACAAGAGCATTTTTCCATGTTTGTTGGCCACATAAATGTCTTCTTTTGAAAAGTTCGTATCTTTCACCCACTTTTTGATGGTGTTGTTTTTCTCTTGTATATTTGTTACACTGCTTTATAGATTCTGGATATTAGCCCTTCGCCAGATGGGTAGATTGCAACATTTTTTTCCCATTCTGTTTGTTGCCGGTTCACGCTAATGATTGTTTCTTTTGCTGTGCAGAAGCTTTTATGTTTAATTAGATCCCATTTGTCTGTTTTGGCTTTTGTTGCCATTGTTTTTGGTGTTTTAGTCCTTAAGTCCTTGCATATGACTACGTCCTCAATGGTACTGCCTAGGGTTTCTTCTAGGGTTTTTATGGTGTTCGGTCTTATGTTTAAATCTTTAATCCATCTGGAGTTAATTTTTGTATAAGGTGTAAGGAAGGGGTCCAGTTTCAGCTTTCTGCATATGGGTAGCCAGTTTTCCCAACACCATTTATTAAACAGGCAATTCTTTCCCTATTCCTTGTTTTTGTCTGATTTGTCAAAGATCAGATGGTTGTAGATGTGCGGTATTACTTCCAAGGCCTCTGTTCTGTTCCTTCGGTTTATATCTCTGTTTTGGTATCAGTACCATGGTGTTTTGATTACTGTAGCCTTGTAGTATAGTTTGAAGTCAGGTAACCTAATGCCTCCAGCTTTGTTCTTTTTGCTTAGGATTGTCTTGGCTATGGGGGCTCTCTTCTGGTTCCATATGAAGTTTAAGATGTTTTTTTCCAGTTCTGTGAAGAAGGTCAATGGTAGTTTGATGGAGACAGCATTGAATCTATAAATTACTTTGGGCAATGTGGCATTTTCACAATTTTTGTTCTTCCTAAACATGAGCATGGAATGTTTTTCCATCTGTTTGTGTCCTCTTTTATTTCCTTGAGCAGTGGTTTATAGTTCTCCTTGAAGAGGTCCTTCATGTATTTTGTGAGTTGTATTCCTAGGTATTTTATTCTCTTTGTAGCAATTTTCAATGTGAGTTCACTCATGATTTGGCTCTTTGCCTGTGATTGGTGTATAAGAATGCTTGTCATTTTTGCACATTGATTTTGTATCCTGGGACTTTGCTAAAGCTGCTTATCATCTTAAGGAGATTTTGGGCTGAGACAATGGGGTCTTCTAAATACACAATCATGTTGTCTGCAAATAGATAATTTGACTTCCTCTTTTCATAAATGAACACCCTTTATTTCTTTTTCTTGCCTGATTGTTCTGGCCAGAACTAGCAATACTATGTTGAATATGAAGAGCAGCATCTGAATAGAGAGAGCATCCTTGCCTAGTGACAGTTTTCAAAGGGAATGCTTCCAGTTTTTGCCCATTCAGTATATTAGCTGTGGGTTTGTCATAAATAGCTTTTATTATTTTAAGATACATTCCATCAATACCTACTTTATTAAGAGTTTTTAGCATAAAGGGCTGTTGAATTTTGTTCAAGGCCTTCTCTGCATCTATTGAAGTAATCATGTGGTTTTTATCTTTAGTTCTGTTTATGTGATGGATTACATTTATAGATTTGCATATGTTGAACCAGACTTGTATCCCAGGGGTGAAGTCTACTTGATCATGATAGATAAGCTTATTGATGTGCTGCTGCATTTGGTTTGCCAGTATTTTATTGAAGATTTTTGCATCAATGTTGTTCATAGATGTTGGCCTGAAAGTTTCTTTTTCACCTGTATCTCTGCCAGGTTTTGGTATCAGGATGATGTTGGTTTCATAAAATGAGTTAGGGAGGAATCTCTCTTTTTTGTATTGTTTGAAACAATTTCAGAAGGAATGGTACCAGTTCCTCTTTGTACATCTGGTAGAATTCAGCTGTGAATCCATCTGGACCTAGACTTTTTTTGGTTGGTAGGTTATTAATTGCTGCCTCTACTTCAGACCTTGTTATTGGTCTATTTGGGGATTCAACTTCTTCCTGAATTAGTCTTGGGAGCGTGTAAGTGTCTAGGAATTTATCCATTTCTTTTAGATTTACTGGTTTATGTACAGAGTTGTTTGTAGTAATCCCTGATAGTAGTTTGTCTTTTTGTGGAATAGGTACTGTTATCCCCTTTATCTTTTATTGCATCTGTTTGATTCTTTTTTTTTTTTTTTTGAGACGGAGTTTCGCTCTTGTTACCCAGGCTGGAGTGCACTGGCGTGATCTCGGCTCATGGCAACCTCCACCTCCTGGGTTCAGGCAATTCTCCTGCCTCAGCCTCCCGAGTAGCTGGGATTACAGGCACGCGCCACCATGCCCAGCTAATTATTTTGTATTTTTAGCAAAGAGGGGGTTTCACCATGTTGACCAGGATGGTCTCGATCTCATGACCTCGTGACCCACCCGCCTCGGCCTCCCAAAGTGCTGGGATTACAGGCGTGAGCCACCGCACCTGGCCTCTTCTCTCTTTTTTATTAGTCTGGCTAGCAGTCTATTTTGTTGATCTTTTCAAAAAACAAGCTCCTGGATTTATTGATTTTTTTGAAGGCTTTTTTGTGTCTCTATCTCCTTCAGTTCTGCTCTGATCTCAGTTATTTCTTGTCTTCTGCCAGCTTTTGAATTTGTTTGACCTTGCTCCTCTTGCTCTTTTAATTTTGATGAAACCTTGAAACTAAAATTTAGACTCTTGTCACAAAGTTCTTCATGCTGCTCTCAGCCTCCCAAAAAGCTGTCTCTAAGTCACATAGAAAACCTCTTGGGCATTTTCTCTCAGCCATGGAGAGCTGAGAAAGGAATCGCTGCTTTTCTCAAGCAAATCTTGATGTCTTTTGGTTCTCACTTCTTATCTGCTCCTGATGCTTTGACCCCTTTTATAGATCAGAGTGGTCTAGAATAATGGATGATCTTGGGTGGTAAATAAAGGTGGATAAATAGGAACAGGGACAGTTAAATCGGGAGCATTTCTTACAACCTTGAGTTTTTTCCCTGCCCCAAGTTTCCTTTTCCACTGAAATGCCACACCAGTGCTTGTTGGATTTATGAGGTGGCCAGACCAATGTGTGTTTCTTTTTTTTTTTTCCAAAGCTTCCCTTGAGAGAATAAATGGTAATGGAGAGAACTGTTTAACAAGGTCCTGGTTTCTCTTGCAACACAGTAGCTAAACTTGCCTGCTTTTATGTGCAGTTTTGTAGGGATCAGCTTGGTAAACAGTATTAGCAAAGAAATGACACCTCGATCTTGGTTTGCAAGCCCTTCTCCCATCAGCCCTAGATTAGGTCCTGTTCAGCCATTCGGGGGTGTTGGCTTTTATGTGCTGCAGCAGTGGGCATAATGAATATAATTTACCCAGTGGACAAAGGTGTGTACCAAGTGAATTTAAATAATTGGTGTGGATTTGCCAATAGCTAAGAAGTGGGCTTTTAAAGAGATACTGAAGATTGAAAGATTTTTTTTTTTAAAGAAAAACCATTGATTGTAGATAATGAAAAGCTAGAGTTTGCCCTCTTCAGGTCTACTCACCTTCCAAATAGTTGTATCCAAAATGCTTTTTCCCTCTCCCCTATCTTGCCCCATTAAAATATAAACAGGGATTGGTTAATGTCCCTCTCCTGAATACATGTAAAATTTGTACAAAAATATCTTCTATGAAAATGATTTGTAATCTGTAGACTTATTACCTGGGAGATGTCTTGAGATGTAAAATCCCATCCTTTGGGTTGTGGGTTTTTTGTTTTCTCCAAATAAATCTGATCTTTAAAGTTCATTGAAAAAAAAAAAAGACCTGAGTCAGGTTACATGAGACAGGGACATAGGTACTTAGATGAGGATAGTGTCCTCATCAGTCAGGATAGCATGACTTATGCTGCAGCAACAACTCCAAATCTCAGCGGCTTAAAACTTTTAATATAGAGAGTATTTATGGTTCAGGCAGCTTCTCTGTCATGGGTCGTTCTTAAGGTTCTGTTCTGCTTTATCCTCACATAAGGATGAAGGCAGAGGGAAGTCCCAACTCTGTGTTTCCAAGACTTCCAAAGTGGTCAAAGTTAAAAAAAATACAAAAATTAGCTGGGCATGGTGGTGCATACCTGTAATCTCAGCTACTTAGGAGGCTGAGGCACAAGAACTGCTTGAACCCCGGAGGCAGAGGTTGCAGTGAGCTGTGATTATGCCATTGCACGCCAGCCTGGGTGACAGAGCAAGACTCTGTCTCAAAAAAAAAGACATTGTTTTATCCTCATCTTCACACCTTGCAGGACAAGTTTTACTTCAGACAGCTCTCCTGCCCCTTCATGTGTTTGCTTTCAAGCCTCTCAACTACCCCATCAGACAAATTTTGCTCCGTAGCTTCTGATTCTAATCCTGGTGTTGTTTATTGTTCCATAACTCTTCTAACCCCTTGCTGTCCCCATATCTTCAATTTTGTATTGAACAAATCACCTTCCTTCCTCCCTTCCTCCATTCTTCCTCCTTTCTTTCCCTCCTCCCTCACTCCTTTTACCTTTCTTCTAGAAATATTGATCTTCAGCTCTGCGCAGGATATATATTTTCAGCTTGTCACTATTAAACCCACTCATTAACCAGAGAGGGACAAAAAAAAAGAAAAGAAAAATTGGTCCTCCTGTGTCTCTCAGGAAACAATCAGGGTAAGGCAAGGGCTGCTTTCCACACACAGGTCCTGAGCCATGCACCTGCCCTTTTCAATACCATCACTATCTCATCATCCATCTAATAGTCATCTCTTGCAAGGGCATTTTGCTGGATGTCCAGCTACTCTTTCTACTAAATTGATTTTCTGAGCAGGGACCAGGAGAGTTCTGTACAATTTGGTATAAGTAAAAGCAACTTCCAGAGGCTAGGGGAGAGAAAGAAGTAGAATCTTCACTATCTTGGATATTTTTGCCTGCCAGCAACAGAAAACTCTGTTAACCATGGCTTGAACAATAATGGCATCTTGTTATTTGACCAAATAAGAAGTCTGGAGAAATTCAGACCAGCGCTGGACTAGCAGCTCAGGGATAGCATCAAACAGCTTGGTTCTACCTTTCCTTCTCCACCATCTTCTGTGTGTTGATTTTTCTTCTTTGTGCTTGAGGCCTTATGATTTATAGAATGGCTGCTATAGCTTCAGACATTGCAACAGAATTCCAAGACAGAAAGTAGTGGGAGAGGGGCACAAACTAACGATAAAATAACTTTTCCTCAGATGCCTCTCTTCTTTCATCTATAAAGGAAACAGTTTTGCAAAAGATTCTGTCACCCTTCCTCTGATATCTTATTGGCTAGAACTGGGTCACATGACTGTCTTTAACTGCAAGGGAGGCTGGGTAAGGAAGAGGATCTCACTTTTTCAACTTTGCTACGGGATGTCACCCCTGAGAGAAATGTTGCATGGCTGTGTGTTGGCCAATTGATCATGACCATGGCTATCAACAACTCTTGATACTCAAAAATTCTTAACTGTATCTACTCAGAATCTCCAAGGGAGCAAAAGGTAGCAGATATGATAAAAATGGAGGAAGGATTTCTCTGGCATTGCACCATTTCCTCTCCTTACACATCTCACTCAAATCCCATCTCAGTACGATGTACCCAGAGTCACCAGGATGTAGATGCTTTGCTTGTGCATATGTTCTGAGACTCTCGGAAGGCTGATCAATGGTCTCCAATGCTGGGGTTTGTATTTGTTAGGCAGAACCATTTTGGCAGGAATCTGTGATGAGGATACTGTTGGGATTTTTGGGAGCCTGCCATCCCTGAAACCTGAATGGAGTCAATCTCCATTTCAAGCAGAAATAGTCTCAAGGGTTCAGACATTACACAAATCAATTCTATTTTAGATTAGTGTCAGTGCAAATTTAGCAAAAAGGAGTCATCACGTTTGTGGTGGTGGTCATTTTGGTCCATAGAAGTGGTTGGTAGAAAGGCTCTAGAGGCAAAGGAAAGGTTTTGAAAATACCTGGCCAACTTGGAAAAGGAGCAAGAGAAAGGCATAAGCTTTGAGACTTTAAAAGGAGTTGCCAGGGTGGTGGAAAGATCACCCTGTGCTCAGGTAGGACAGTGGCTTGTGTTATTCTGACTTGCCAGGTTTCAAGTGTGCAAGGTAAAGAACAATAAAAATGCTTTGTCATTTATGGCTGAAGATGATATTGATGACTCACATCAGTAGGGTTTTATTTATTCCTGTAGGAGCAGAAGATTTGTGTGGGTGGCTCACGCTCCCTCCTTGTCCCCTCCCTGCCAGAATAGAATGTTCTTTGAGAGGATTGAACAGGGTTAGGGGCAAAGACTGTGTCTTTTTTTTTCTGATACAGTGTTTCACCTTGCCACCCAGGCTGTAGTGCAGTAAGGTGATCATAGCTCACTGCAGCCTGTAATTCTTAGGCTCAAGAGATCTGCCTGCCTCAGCCTCCTGAGTAGCTGAGAGTACAGGCTGTGCCACCATACCTGGTGAATTTTCTTATTTTTTGTAGAGACGGAGTCTCATTTTGTTGCTGAGGTTGGTCTTGAACTCCTAGCCTCAAGCAATCCTCCCACCTCAGCCTTCCAAAGTGCTGGGATTCCAAGACACTGTTTTAGGCTGGGCACAGTGGCTTATGCCTGTAATCCCAGCACTCTGGGATCATGAGCCACTGCACCTGGCAAGACTGTATCCTTTGCAAAGGACAAGAACATGGCCTGGCTGCCTTGCCACCCCCTTGGGCCCCTGCTTCTCTCAACTGTTCCAAACAATGCCTGAGGTTTCTGAGCCTGAGGTGCACACCCCACTCTTCCAGTCTTGTGTCTTCCTCCTAGCCACTTTTCCAAAATCACCCCTCTCTGATCTGCTTTCAAGCCCTGCTGCCTCTACCCATTTCCTTCCAAGCCCTGAATGAGTTACTTCAGCTCATCTTAATGAAGCTGACCCATTTTTCAAGGGCCTTCACAGCTACCACCTCATATGTGAAGTCTCCTAAAACACATTTCAGCAGATTGAGCTGCTCTTAGCCCTGTCTGCCGTGGCATCTCATATGCATGACTTGTATGCACCTGAAATTTAAGACTGAACCAGGGCTGTGCTATTTGTGAACATGCATGTCTCTGCCTGAGGTCATAGACCGAATTACAATCAGGATAGACGTGGTGCTTGTCTCAGAGAAGGCATCTAAATTTTAAAAGCAAGCTGAAATTCTGGTATAAATGATTGCTTTATCACAAAACAACGATTTGAAAAAGAAAAACAATATTAGAGGACTTACACTATCCCATTTCAAAAGTTACTACAAAGCCCTGTTAATTAAGACAGTGCGGTATTTATGTAAAGATAGACGAATAGGTCAGTGAAACAGATTGGAGTCTAGAAATAAATCCTTGTATTCATGGCATTTATGGTCGATTGATTGTTGACGAAGGTGTCAAAACATTTCCATGGGATTTCTTTTCAGCAAATGGCACAATTATATATCCATATGCTAACAACAACAACAAAGTGACTTTAGATCCTTACCTCCACCATACACGAAGGCTAATAGGCCAAAAGTAAAAGCCTAAAGTAAAAACTTCTAGAAAAAAAATACAGGAGGAAATCTTTGTGATCTTGCTTTAGGTAAAGGATCCTTGGATTCAGCATTAAAAGCACGAGCCATAAAAAATTGATAAATTCAAGTTCAATAAATTAAAAAACTTTGACGTCAAAGGATATCATGAAGAAAATGGACCACTGGCTGGGAGAAAATACTTGCAAATCATATATCTGATAAAGGACTTGTATTCAGACTACAACTCAAGAAGAAGACAATCAAGCCAATTAAAAACGGTCCAAATTCTTGAGTGAACATTTCGCCAAGGACAGCCTATGAATGGCTAACCAGCATATTAAGATATGGTCAACATCATCAATTATTAGAAACATGAAAATTAAAACCACATTGAGATGCCACTTTGCACTCTCTAGGATGGCTACAATAGAAGAGAGAATGCAAAGTGCACAGAGAGAAGCTACAACCCTCATAGATGGCTGGCAGGAACATAGATGAGTACAGCCACTTTGGAAAACAGTGTGACAGCTTGTTGAAATGTTAAACACAAACATACCCAGCAAATCTACCCAAGAATCTACCCAAGAAATCCACCCAAGAGAAATAAAAACGTATGTTCACAGGAAAGACTTATACATGAATGTACATTGCAGCATTATTCATAACAGACAAACACCAGACATACCCCGAAGTTCTATCAACTGATGAATGGATAAATGGAATTTGGTAGCTCTATACAATGGAATACTGTTCAGCAATTAAAATGAATGAAATGCAGTTACAAGCTACAAAGTGGATAAACCTCAATAACTTAAACTAAGTAAAAGAAACTAGTCACAGAAGACCAAATACTGGATCATGGCTGACACTGGACCTAAGCTGATAGTTTTTGAAGCTGTGTGGTGAATATATGTGGTGAACTGTTCTCTTTAATTCTGTATATGCCGAAAATGCCCTTTTCTTTTCTTTTCTTTTCTTTTCTTTTCTTTTCTTTTGAGACAGTTCCACTCTGTTGCCCAGGCTGGAGAACAGTGATGCAATCTTGGCTCACTGAAACCTCTGCCTCCCAGATTCAAGTGATTCTCCTGCCTCAGCCTCCCAAGTAGCTGGGATTATAGGCACATGCCACCACACCTGGCTAGTTTTTGTATTTTTAGTAGAGACGGTGTTTCACCATGTTGGCCAGGCTGGTCTTGAACTCCTGACTTTAGGTGATCTGCCCACCTTGGCCTCTCAAAGTGCTGAGATTATAGGTGTGAGCCACTGCGCCTGGCCTAAAATGTTCCTTTACACAAAGTTTTTAGATACTACTAGTCATTTTTTTAATGATGTTTCAGAAACACCAAATCTATTTCACATTTTATCTGCCTTCACTTATTTTACTGCATTCCATTTTCATTGCTATTTTCTTTCTCTCCTCCTCTGACATGGCATGTGACATACTGATAAACACATACACACACACGTGCATACACAAACAGGCTGTGTTCCCTGTCTTAGCTATTGTCAGCTTGGAAGTTGTTAATGCTATCCCAGTTCACTTTCTTTCTCAATGCCTCCTTCCCTCAACTTCTTGCTCTTGTATTTTCCCAGAGAGTCCACACATCCCCCAGACACTATCTGCTCACACTCGGCCCAGACAGTAGTTTCTGCAGCTTAGCTTGTATGTGGTTCTGTTGTCTATTTATATCTGTTTTGGAGCTCCACAATCTTCGTGTGTGTGTGTGCACGTGTGTGTGCATGTGAGTGTTTGTTTGAGACAGAGTCTTGCTTCATTGCCCAGGCTGGAGTGCAGTGGTGCTATCACAGCTCACTGAGCCTTGATCTCCTGGGCTCAAGCAATCCTCCCAGCTTGGCCTCCTAAAATGCTGGAATTTCAGTCATGAGCCACCATGACTGGCCTCATTTACATTGTTGAAAACCACTCTAATAAGCTTCTTCTATACTCAAAAAATGCTGTATTTAAGTTTTCTTCCATTTATATAGGGACAAGGCCAGGTTTTCTTCTTATATGTACATTGTTTTGGGGAATGAGTATATGATGGTAGTTTATAAGCATTTAGTACACACACACACACACACACACACACACACACACACACACAGTTACCATCATTATAAATATGTTCTCTCACTTTGTTAGCTCCTAATCATTCCTATGGTTTGTGGTAGGTGAGTTGTAGTCAAATTCTCCTCTAATTTATGCTTCACAAACATCTTAAGAGGTAGCACTGTTATCTCCATCTAACGCGGGAGTCCCCAAATCCCGGCCACGGACCAGTACTGGCCCGTGGTCTGTTAGGAACCTGTCTGCACAGCAGGAGGTGAGCAGTGGGGTGAGTGAGCATTACCCCTGAGCTCTGCCTCCTGAGAGATTAGCAGCAGCATTAGACTCTCATAGGAGTTCAAACCCTGTTGTGAACTGCACATGTGAGGAATCTCAGTTATGCACTCTTTATGAGAATCTAACCAATGCATGATGATCTGAGTTGGAACAGTTTCATTCCCAAACCATCATTCCCCTACCATCTCACCAGTGGAAAAATTGTCTTCCACAAAACCAGTAACTGGTGCCAAAAAAAAAAAAAAAAAAAAAGACTGGGACCGTTGATCTAATGAATAATAAGATTGAGGTTTTGGGAGGCTGAATAACCTTCCCTCAAGATCACACAGGGTTCTCCTTCTGATATAACAGGCTGTCTCAAAGAGTTACTTAAAATAGGATTGACATAGTCGAAGCATGGCATTAGAAGGCAAGCTTGCCGATTAATATCTGAAGATTCCTTGTCTGAAGGGAGGATATTATAGCAATGCTGGTGAGAGACACAACTTCGGTCACAGGTGGAATAACTGGTAGGAGGATTTCAGGGCTTTATCCAAAATAATTTCCTAGACATCTTGTCTTTGCCAATTTGGTATGCTAGAACTGAATACCAAAGACTAGGTGGCTTAAAAAACAAATATGTATTTCTCACGGTTCTTGAAGTCTGAGATTAGGGTGCTAGCATGGTCAGCTCCTGGTGAAGACCTTCCTTCTAGTTCATAGACAGCTGCCTTCTCGCTGATTCCTCACATGGCAGATGGCAGAGAGCAGGGGAACAGGGGAACAAGTTCTCCAATGTCTTTTCTAATAAAAGCCTTAATCTCATCTGGAGAACTACCTGCAAGACCTAATTACCTCCCAAATACTATGTCCAAATTGTGTCCCATTGGGCATTAAAGTTTCCATATATGAAAGTACCCCATAACCCTAAATAATACGATATACGCTATTTCTTGATTTTTCTCTTTAAATATTATCTATCCACCTTTTACCATGAAACCAAAGAGTTTGGTTCATCTTCTCCCTTGTTAAATTTTTGTTTATTATATTTTTATCTTTTGGTTCTTCTGTGAATCAACTGTAAAAATAAGTTTCTTATAACACTTATAAGAAAGTACCCCGTAACTCTAAATCATGTGATATACCTTGGGGTGAGGTGGGTGGGCATAAATCTTCAGTCCATAGGATATATCCACGTGAAATTCCAGAACAACAGGATAAAAAGACAATCCCAGGCTGGACGCGGTAGCTCACGCCTGTAATCCCAGCCCTTTGGGAGGCCAAGACAGGTAGATCATGAGGTCAAGAGATCGAGACCATCCTGGTCAACATGGTGAAACCCTGTCTCTACTAAAAATACAAAAAATTAGCTGGGCATGGTGGCGCATGCCTGTAATCCCAGCTACTCAGGAGGCTGAGGCAGGAGAATTGCCTGAACCCAGGAGGCAGAGGTTGTGGTGAGTCGAGATTGCACCATTGCACTCCAGCCTGGGTAACAAGAGCAAAACTCCATCTCAAAAAAAAAAAAAAAAGACAATCCCAGGAGCTTCTATAAAACAAAATGTGAATTGCTTATAAAAGAATAAAAATCAGATTGATACTTAAACTTCATATGGAACCAAAAGAGAGCCCGCATAGCCAAGTCAATTCTAAGTAAAAAGAATACAGGGGGAGGCATCACACTACCAGACTTCAAACTATACTACAAGGCTACAGTAGTCAAAACAGCATTGTACTGGTACCAAAACAGAGATCTAGACCAATGGAACAGAACAGAGGCATCGGAGGCAACACAACATATATACAACCATACAATCTTTGATAAACCTGACAAAAACAAGCAATGGGGAAAGGATTTCCTGTTTAATAAATGGTGTTGGAAAAATGGCTAGCTATGTGCAGAAAGCAGAAACTGGACCCCTTCCTGACACCTTACACTAAAATTAACTCCAGATGGATTAAAGACTTAAACGTAAGACCTAACACCATAAAAACCCTAGAAGAAAATCTAGGCAAAACCATTCAGGACATAGGAGTAGGCAAGGACTTCATGACCAAA
>JAPYYA010001206.1:0-18214 GCA_028533165.1 Leontopithecus rosalia | reverse complement strand
CTTCCATCGGCTCCTGAGGGGACTGGGAGGCTCCATCAGGCGCTCTTTTGCACTCCTCACCTGGGGGATCTGGACCAGAGAGCTGACCAAAGTCGCCTTTCTCAGGATGCGGCCCCAGGATGCTGCAGGAGACAGGAGGCACAAGCTGCAGCCAGGAGCAGGTAGGGCCACAGGGCAGAGTGGGCGCTGGGCCCCGGCCCCTCCACCGCCCCACACCCAGACCCCCCAATTCTCCTATGCCCCTCCACTGCCTTACGCCCTGATTCCACAATTCTCCTCCTATGCCCCTCCACCGCCCCACACCCAGACTCCCCAGTTCTCCTCCTTACACCTCCACTACCCCACACCCTGACCCCCCAGTTCTCCTATGCCCCTCCACTGCCCTACACCCTGATTCCACAATTCTCCTCCTATGCCCCTCCACCGCCCCACACCGACGCCCCAATTCTCCTCCTATGCCTCTCCACTGCCCCACACCCAGACTTCCCAATTCTCCTCCTATACCCCTCCACTACCCCACACCCTGACCCCCCAATTCTCCTCCTATGCCCTACCGCCCCACATCCAGACCTTCCAATTCTCCTCCTATGCCTCTCCACCACCCCACACCAAGACTCCCCAATTCTCCTCCTATACCCCTCCACTATCCCACACCCAGACTCGCGAATTCTCCTCCTATGCCCCACCGCCCCACATCCTGACTGCCCAGTTCTCCTATGCTCCTCCACCGCCCCACACCCAGACTCCCCAATTCTCCTCCTATGCCCCTCCACCGCCCCAAACCCTGACTCCCCAATTCTCCTCCTATACCCCTCCACTATCCCACACCCAGACTCCTGAATTCTCCTCCTATGCCCCACTGCCCCACACCCTGACTCCCCAATTCTCCTCCCATGTCCCTCCACCGCCCCACACGCCGACTCCCCAATTCTCCTATGTCCCTCCACCACCCCACATGCTGACTGCCCAATTCTCCTCCTATGCGCCTCCACCGCCCCACACCCAGACTCCCCAGTTCTCCTCCTATGCCCCTCCACCACGCTGCACCCAGACTCCTTAATTCTTCTTTTATCCCTTGCTCCAGGGTTTCACTCCCATCCTCTGTCCCCCCCGGTCTCCCCATCCCAGGTCAGCTCCTGGGGTCGAATCCCAGCCCGGTAAGAAGGATGCAGGGAAGGGGAAGTGCCTCACCGCTGCAGTTGTGAAAGCAAGTCCAGAGTCCCTTCCAGGCTTGTCAGGAGGTCTCTAGAAGCTGGAAATCAGGAGACCGGGTTAGGGCAGTGAGGGAGGGGCCTGGGATCTCACAGGAGGCTGAGTGGATGTTTCTTGAGGGAAGACCATGGGGAGTCAGACCCTGATAGCGAGGCACGGTTGTCCACAAAGGGCTTCCACACACAGACCCCCCCCATCCCCATAGTTCTCACAGCTGCCCTGTGGGGAGAAAGGACTGGTGTGGTCTCAAAGAGGAGTCAGCCTTAGCAGAGTTGAACAGCTGTCCACAGCCCCCTCACCCCCCTCCTGATTCAGACAGGCATTGGTCTCCTCCGCCTACACTGTGCCCTGCTGGGGAACACCCAGTCCTTGGCCCACCATGGTTTCATGCCAGCGCGGAATCTGAGAGGGACCCGGGGTTCTGATTTCCTTCCTAGGAGCCCCCACCTCGGGCTTCTTCAGTTGACTTCCTCAGACAGAGTCGCTTCTCTCCGGGGGCAGACGAGATCAAATGAACTCTAGTGTGCCCCGGCAGAGCCTTACCTTTCAGACAGCAGTTTTTCTTCCTGCCTTTGGGCCTCCCCCTCCGCTGACCCTGGGAGAGAAGGTGACCCTGGGAGACAAGAAAGGGCGAGGGGCTGAGACCAGCTCTCGCTCTCCGCCCCCATTCCAGCTGCGGCGCTCACGAACAGCACAGCTCTCTCCTCTTGCTCAGGGAGCGGTGTGCTTCCTCCCACTCATGTTTAAGTGGATGATAAACTGCTTTTCTTCTTAGAAAAACATGAAGAGGGGGCCAGACGCAGCGGTGGCTTACGCCTGTAATCCGAGCGTTTGGAGAAGCCAAGAAGGGTGGATCACCTGAGATCAGAAGTTTGAGAGCAGCCTCGCCAGCATAGTGAAACCCTGTCTCTACTAAAAATAACAAAAACTAGCCAGGCGTGGTGGCGCGTGCCTGTAATCTCAGCTACTCCGGAGGCTGAGGCAGGAGAACTGCTTGAACCTGGGAAGCAGAGGCTCCAGTGAGCCGAGATCGCCATTGCCCTCCAGCCAGGGCGACAAGAGTGAGACTCCGTCTCAAAAAACCAAACAAACAATGAAGCCCACCACAAAGAGGGATTTACTATATGAGGAAATATATATATATGTATTTCATATATAAACTATACTATACATAATGTATAATATATAATGTGACGTAAGTAACGGTAGAGGTGCTCCTCTACTCGACGAACACCCAGGCTCAGGCCCGCTGGCACACCTGAGCTGTCAGGTAGGATTCTGCTTCTCAGGAGATCAGAGGAGACTCCAGGCCCAGGTGGGAGGCCCTCGGAGGCTCAGCACAGCCCCCAGATCACCCCACACAGACGAGGCTGGGCCCCCAGCCACCTGCCCCAGGAAGGGGCTTGTGGGCGCCCCCCCCCCCCGACAGAGACCTCCCCCATGTCCTGACTGGTCCTCACCACTCAGTCCAGGGGTTTGGTTTTGCCCTGACACCTCCTGTGCTCCCCGACAGATGGACTTAGAGCTTGGGATGGAAATCCCAGTCCCGACCAACCCCTGGCTGCTCTGCCTCTCCCTGGAAGGACCATGTTCTGGTCCCTCCTGACACTTCCCGTTGCGGAAGTCTCTCCACTGGATTTGGAAAAGTAGAGCTAATAATAGAAAGAAAGGAGAGAATTGTGTTGTGTGGGTCCGGCCTGAGGGCTCCTTACCATTCTCTTCTCCCAGGGCGATGGTGAGGGTGGATCACGATGGAAGTAAGAGAGGCAGGGGGCTAATAGGAAATATAACTCCACGACAAATACCAGGGTGAGGATGATATCCAACACCCATGGTGTAAAGCTGGGAGTGTTTATCCACAAATCACTAAGAAATTTTAGAGGAAACGGAATATTCGCCATCTGAATAGGTATGCTGCTTTCAAGCAACTGAGCTCTGGGCATTCCCTTGCAGACTAGGGACTGGGGCCCAGGCCTGCGTCACAGAGCTGGGGCCTTCACATCACAAAGGGCCCCTGATGGGGGAGGGGCAGCGAGAGGGGGAGGCTGAAGCACAGCCCTTCCCCACCCCTCAAGCCCGGGATCCCTCCACCCTCCCACCTTCCAGATTCCTCCTTCCCACTAAGTTTTGTCACTGACAGAACTCAGCCAATTTTCTGTTCTTTCTCCCTGGAACACAGATACTATCTGGTTCCTTTTATCTGTTGGAGACGGTGGTATGAGGTTATCTATTTTATAATCCTTGAAAATCTGAAGTTGACTCTGAAACTGACTATGTACCAGGGATTTTTATTCTCAGAATCTCATTCGTCCTCAACTCCAGCTTTCCCAGGGACAAAATGTAAATTTGTTTTACTCTTAGTTAGTTTTGTAAATTTTGAATAGTAAGGTTTTTTTTTTTTAATTGTTTCCATTTTACTTTCAGTCAAAGGGACCTACCCACATACAATTAAGATAATTTTTTAAAATTTTATTTGTGTGTTTATTTATTTTATAGTTCTGGGGTACATGTGCAGGACAGGCAGTTTTCTTACACAGGTAAATGTGTGCCATGGTAGTTTGCTGCATCTGTCATCCCGTCACCTAGGTATTAAACTCAGCACGCACTAGCCATTTTTCCTGATTTTCTCCCTACCACTGCCCTCCCCCAGCAAGTGCCAGTGTGTGTTGTCCTCCTCCCCGTGTCCACATGGTCTCGTTGTTCAGCTCCCACTTATAAGTGAGAACATGTGATATTTGCTTTTCTGTCCCCGTGTTAGTTTGCTGCGGATAGTGGCTTCCAGCTTCATCTACGGGTCTGAAAAAGACATGATCTGATTCATTCTCATGGCTGCATGGTGCTCCATGGTGTATATATATACCCCACCTTTTCTTTATCCAGTATACCATTGATGAGCATTTGGGTTGATTCCATGTCTTTGCTGTTGTGAACAGTGCTGCAGTGAACATACACGTGCATGTATTTTTGTACTAGAATGATTTTATATTCCTTTGGATATATAATAATGATATAAACACCATTATATATAATAACATATATGTAATGTAATATGTAATATATATTATAGCTGATTAGTATATTCTAGCTAATGCATATATAATATATAACATATATTTGGTTTGGATTTGCATTTCTCTAATCATCAGTGACGTTGAGCTTTTTAAAATATATTTGTATATATATTTAAAACATATACAATGTATATGCATATATATAGTATATATGCATATATATTACTTTATATGTTATATACTTTACATATATATTGTATATGATACTATGCTATACACACACACACACACACACACACACACAAACACACACACACAACATGGTGTATATATACAGTATAAATAAGAGCCCAACCTCACTCTTTGCATGTGGATATATACATAGTATATATACGTAAACTAACTCGAACTGGATCAAAGGTCTAAACAGAAGACTTAAAACTATAAAGGTCTTAGAAGAAAGCATAAAGGAAAAGTTTTGTGATTTGGGTTTTGCAATGAGTTCTTCGATCAAAGACACCAAAAGCACAGCCAATAAGAGAATGGATAGATTTAATCAAAATAAAAGTGTTTTGTGCATCAAAGGACACGTATCAGTAGAGTGAAAAGGCAACTCATGGATTGCCAGAAAATATTTGCAGATCATACATACATATATAAGATTAATATCCAGAATATATTTTTTAAAATGCCACGTTGATACTTACACGGCCACTTGTTTTTACTTTTGTTGCATTTGGATGATGCAACAAAATAAAGCCCAGAGCTTTATTTTGTATCCATATCTGTTTCTATGTTACATTACCTATTTGTTTACAATAGATACCTTTGTTTTTTTTGAATCCAATTTATAGTCTCTTGATAGAATTTTACCTAGATTCATTGTAATAATGATTTATCTGATTGTATGCCTTCCATTTGATGTTCACTATTTAGCTCGTTTTATTTTCTGCCTTTTCTTTATATATTTTGATTGGATGGATGAAATTTCTGCTCATTGTTTCCATTTTGCACCCCATTTTTTCTTTTTCCTGAGATGATTAGGAAATGTTTTATCATAGGACATTATTAATTTTCTCTTTAGTGGCCTCTTGATCCCATTGTCACATTGTCCTTTTTTGTAATTATATATATTTTGCAAGAATTCTTACTGAACAGTATTTTCCTATTGAAGATTGCTCGTGAGATTCATTTTACATTTACTTGGACTACTTCTTTCGGTATTTCTCTCAAAGATAGAGATACTCTCTGCAAGTGCTTTTATTTCTGAAAATGTCTCTCTCGCCCGGACAGAAGAGTGGTCTTTTAGTTGCTATTTCTGACATCATTTCGTTTTCAGTAGTGCAAATGAAGAGTTTTCTTATTTCCTTCATTCTTTCTCTGAATAGTCTGTTTTTTCACACTTAGAAGTGTTTTCTATTTGTAAATTTATCCTATACATTCAATAATTTCCCCAGATTTGTTCATTGATTTAGTTCCTGTTTGCGTGTGTGGAGGAGTTTATGGCTTAGTTTTGTCAGCGGTGGGAGATGTGTTTGTGTGCTGAGGCCCCAGTGCAGGTACAGGTGTGCCTAGGATTGGGACTGTTAGGATGTCTGGTGGAGATACAGGCATGGAGGCCAGTCATGGGGACATGGGATTGATTGGTAGGGAGCCAGGACCATTAGAGTGGAGGAATTGAAGGCTCTCTGATCAGGAATTGTAGGATGAATGATTCAGGGCTCATGGGCAGCAAGGCATGGGAATCAGTGAATCTGTGATGTCAGTAATGGCTTTGGGAGTAGAGTCACTGGGTGGCAATTGACACTTAGAGCAGCTTAAAGAGTGAGAACGAGGAGTTAGGTACCAGGGTTGGTGATAACTTAAAGGGCCTTTGAAGTCAGATAGTATGAGAATGTAATAGAACAGTATGTCCTTTGGATGTTTTATAAAATATTTAAGCAATCCACAGTTACTGGATATTTAAATGTTTCTAATTTTTTTTCTTTTTTTTTTTGGCAACCACCGTGTTGGATAATCTAATCTTTCTTTTTTATTAACCATGTTGTGGTAAAACTTTTGCACTTAAATCTTTATATAATATGCGATGATGGGATGATATTTTAATGTTGTAGCTCTAGAAATAAATTTTTGAGCACGGTACATGGGCACTAACCGATGTATGTGTCCGTGGGTGACACTGGCACACTTCCTTCTCCCATCTGTACCTCTGCCCATCTGTTTTCTCAGATCTCTGCCCCTTCGTCCGAAGAGCCAAAAATGACCAAGTCCTTGGTCATTTCTTATTTGTTCATCTATTTATTTGTTACTTTCTTTTACTTTTAGTGGATTTAGGAGACATCTAACAGTCTCTATAGTAAGATGACAAGACTAGCTAAATAAAAACTAAGATCAGAGAAAATGAAGAAGAGACTGTCAACCCCAGGTCGAGTTTAGAATATATGGTCCGACATGGTTATGAACTTTGAACTATTAAATTGTCTCTGATCTTCCTAAAGACATAGCAATAATGAAAATTGGATACATGGTGTATATTATGAACAAGTGATTTATCATGGTTCTTGATGTTTGAGAAATTTTTTGAGAGCTCTTCAGATGGATAATGACAGAACAGTCTTCAACAGTAACCCTGTTGAAAGTGCACCAACAGGCCAGACTCGGTGGCTCACACCTGTAATCCCAGCACTTTGGGAGGCCAAGGTGGGTGGACCGCCTGAGGTCGGGAGTTCAAGACCAACCTGGCCAACATGGTGAAACCCCGTCTCCACTAAAACTACAAAATTTAGCCAGGCGTGGTAGCGGGCACCTGTAATCCCAGCTCCTCAGAAGGCTGAGGCAGGATAATTGCTTGAACCTGGAAGTTGGAGGTTGCAGTGAGCCGAGATCGGGCCATTGCCCTCCAGCCTGGACGACAAGAGCAAAACTCTGTCTCAAGAAAGAAAGAAAGAAATTAAAAAAATATATATATATATACATGTATACGTGTGTATATATACATATACGTGTGTGTGTATATATACACATTTACCTGTGTGTATATATGTACATATATACGTCTGTTGTGTATATATATACATATATATACGTGTGTGTATATATATGTATATATATAGATGTATACATGTGTATATATATATATATGCGTGTGTGTATATATATATATATATATAGAGAGAGAGAGAGAGAGAGAGAGAGAGGGAGGGAGAAGAGAGAGAGAAGGGAGGGAGGGGGGAGGGAAAGAAGGAGCACAAACAGGTTTTCTGCTTTTGTCTTAGAGAAAAGTGCTTCTCACACTTTACTTGCATTTGAATTCAGATTCTGATTTAGTAGATATGGAATGGAATATGAGAGTATGGATGGAATATGAGAATTTTTATTTCTAGCTGCTGGAGATTCATCAGTGGATCAGAAACATCAGAGAAAAAATCCCTATCCCTGTGGAACTTACCTTTGAGTGGAATCTACTACCATAATGCAAATAGAAAGAAAAACATATGCAGGTTACCCAGGCACTGCGTAGCGTAGTACCTGTCCTCCAGTTGTCAAGTGAATGGATATATTATTCGTGTTGTTGTTATACAGTAATTGAGCGTGGGGGTTTGAGCTGTCATCTTAGATGAGAAAAGAAAGCTAAGCCAATACGAGTGCTGTGCCAGTAAGAAAAGGGGCTACTACATAAAGATTAGGAAGGGAAAAAGAGAAGAATGACATTAGGCCGTCACCTATGGCCATGAGTTTTATTTGAAATGAGCTGGACCTGTTTTGCTTTCTTTATCTGACTGTCAGAGATACAGTTACCTCTAGGCAGGTTTCCACATTCCAAGACATTAAGACTTTCTGAGCTGCAGCATCTCTTCTTTTTCAGAAATCTTCTCTACGTCTACCCACAGAGGCTGAACTTTGCTAACAAACTAGCATCAGCCCGGAACATTACAATAAAGATCCAGTTTATGTGTGGAGAAGATGCTGGCAAGCCGATGCCGGTAAGGAGGGAAATGAACACCTGCCTCAAAGCAGGGTGGGCCGCACACCCTGTCAGTTCACATGGATCACATCCAGGACTCATCAGGGTACAGAGTCTGTCTGTTCCTGGCCAGCACTGCTCAGCATGTGCGAGGGCTTCTGTTCCCAGGATAACAATGGGGAAACAGGGTCAGTCTTACTTGAAAATCTCTTCACTTATTGTGTAGTGAGCTTGGAACATACAGATTGTTTTAGATGATTAAAAAAATCATAAAATCTTTTCACACTGCCCTTAGGACCACCCCGCTCAAGGTAAAGCGATGGCTCCGCATGTGCACCATGCTTGCTGAGTGTCTTCCATGCACACACTATACACGCTGTGTTTGCACACACTGCGTTATACACTTACCCAAGCCTCGGTCCACATTGCTAATAAATACAAAGTACTGCCTAGTAATTGTAAACACACACCTTCTAGGAGTGGATCTTCATCCTGAGGCAAAGTAGAAATCAAATATATATATATATATATATAAAAAATGCATTGTGCACCAAGGAACCCAAAATGCCAGAATTTATGCTTTTGAAACTATCTGCCGCCAGATGAGATGGTGGTTAGCTATTCCCATTTCCCGTTAAGTCATAGGCGTCAGTTAATATACCTTTCTTTTTGCTTTTCTTTCTTTCTTTCTTTTTTTGAGATGGAGTTTTATTCTTTTTGCCCAGGTTATAGAGTGCAATGGTGTGATCTCAGCTTGCTGCAACCTCTGCCTGCCAAATTCAAGTGATTCTCCTGCCTCAGCCTTCCAAGTAGCTGGGATTACAGGCATGTGCCACCATGCCCAGCTGATTTTGTATTTTTAGTAGAGGTAGGGTTTCACCATTTTGGCCAGGCTGATCTTGAACTCCTGACCTCAGGTGATTCACCTGCCTCGGCCTCCCAAAGTGCTGGGATTACAGTCATGAGCCACCGCACTCAGTTAATATACGTTTCTAAAAAAGAAAAAGAAAGGAAAAAAACCCACCTTTCTCCTAATGTCCCACCTGTCTTCCCAATAAAGGGAAGTGTGTCTTGAGGCAGTGGTGGGCTCCTCTTAGTTCTCTCTGCTCATGCCCCTGGCATGTTAACTGCCGGACTGCCAGGTATGCTTGTGCAGATCCTGGGCATGCAGCCAAGATGCCCAGCCAAGGCTGACTGTGGGCTAAAGTCCAGTCTGTTCTTCATTCACTGAGCCCGGGGTTCTGGTGTTGGGATTACTGTATCTAGAGGAAAGAGCTTTTTTTCTCCGCACAAAGGTGAGTGCGCTTGTTCATAATGCATCTTAAACGCTGCTTCAGGCCCAAGGAGGTATCTTCTTCTAAATAGCACAGATGTGGATAAGGCAGTGGAGAGTCAAATCACCTAAGTGACTAGGTGTATATGTTTGGAGAGAGAAGAACCTGGACTGGAGATTTCTCACTCAAGGCAAAAGTATGTAACTTTGCCCTGTTGGATAGACCTCTAGGCAGTGAGGCAGAGTAGAGAGAGTACTGGTTTTCTTCTTATTATTATTTTTTTTTTTCACGAGGTCAAGGATCGAGACCATCCTGGTCAACGTGGTGAAAGCCCGTCTCTACTAAAAATACAAAAAAAATTAGCTGGGCATGGTGGCACGTGCCTGTAATCCCAGCTACTCGGGAGGCTGAGGAAGGAGAATTGCCTGGACCCAGGAGACGGAGGTTGTGGTGAGCCGAGATCGCGCCATTGCACTCCAGCCTGGGTAACAAGAGTGAAACTCCATCTCCAAAAAAAAAAAAAAGAGAGAGATTGTTGTTTATTCTTTCCTTTATATGGGCTCTCCATTTAAGATGAGGAAATACTTTAGAGTATCATTTCACTTTACAGGATTGTACCTAGATGGTCTATACAGAGTTGTCTGGGGACTTCTTTGTTGCTTACTTTTTGTGCTGTCTGCAAAGGGAGGGGCTGCTGACCATGAAGTGCTTATCAGGGGTTTGTTGCATTCTACCAAGGGCCTTGGTAATCTTTGCTTTACTTTTTCTTTTCTGTTTTAGGTTGCCAGAGCAGTTTTATCTGATTCACCACAGTTCTCTGAAGGAAAAGAAACAAAATTAGAGGAACTAATTGACTCTCTAGGTTCTAACCCCTTCTTAACAAGGAATCAGATTCCCCGAACTCTAGAAAACTTGAGTAAGTTAATAATGCTTTCTGTAACTCTTTTTTCTTTCTTTCACATTACCACTGTTAGAACCATGGCCTGATAGATCTTTTTAGCTTAGTTGGCAATGAGTTGGTTTTTTTTTTTTTTTTTTTTGAGACAGAGTTTTGCTCTGTCGCCAGGCGCCGGGCTAAAGTACAGTGGTGCGATCTCGGCTCATTGCAACCTCCGCCTCCAGGGTTCAAGCAATTCTCCTGCCTCAGCCTCCCAAGTAGCTGGGATTACAGGTGCGCACCACCACGCCCAGCTAATTTTTGTGTTTTTAGTAGGGACAGGGTTTCACCATGTTAGCCAGGATGGTCTCGATCTCTTGACCTCGTGATCCAACCACCTCGGCCTCCCAAAGTGCTGGGATTGCAGGCGTGAGCCACCGGGCCTGGCGGCAATGACTTTTTATTTATGCTGCTGTAAGGCACTTTTATCAACATACTAAGTATGGGCATTCTCACATAACAGTCTTTTAGCAGTAGTTTGTGCCTTTGGTGTACTCAGTGTACCAGAGATACAACATTTTGATAATACGCAATTCTGTTTTTGTTGTTTTACTTGGCTTTTATCTAGACAGATCTTATTTGAGCATTAAAAAAATCTCGACCAGGTGTGGTGGCTCACGCCTGTAATCCGAGCACTTTGGAGGCCAAGGCGGGCGGATCACCTGAGGTCGAGAGTTCAAGACCAGCCTGATCAACATGGTGAAACCCGTCTTTAAAAAAAAACAAAAAACAAAACTCTTGCCTCCAGGTCTGACCTGTTATCCACATATTTGTAGAGTACAGAGGCTATGTTCTTCCAGTTATCAACAAGAAGCATCAGCCATAAACCGTCCTAAATGAGTCAAACTGCCCAATACCGTTTTCCCCATAACCTGTAATTTGTGTAGGCAAAGCTGTTATTGGTGTTCCTAGGAGGAACATCACCTCGGTTGTGTAATTAAGTAATTTCTGTTTTGCTGTTGATTTAATTCAGTTTGAACTGAGCCACAGCCTAGGTCAGAAACTACAGCCTCTGAACCAAATCTGGCCCCACTTTGTGTGTTTTTGTAAATAAAATTGTACTGAACATAAGCGTATTCATTTGCTGACATTGTTTATGGCTACTTTCATGCTGTCCTGGCAGAGTTAAGTAGTTAGACAGAATGGATGGCCTGCAAAGCCTAAAATATTAGTATCTGGCCCTTATAGAAAATGTTGGCCAAACCATGGCCTAGATGGACAAGAAAATTTCTTTTTAATACATGCAATTCATATGTGCTATGTAAAAGTTGATGCACATTTCAGGAACATCTGTCTTTATATGTGTTTGTGTGTGTGTGATCAGTTGGAGATGGGGTTCTTTGATGGTGGGATTTGTCATGTCGTGGAGCCTTGTCATCCAACCGGTATATTTGTAGAACACATGCTGAGTCAGGAGGTTTATCTTCAGTGTTAGAAATAAAATGATTCACTGCATGCTCTGTGTTTGGGAATGTTAGTAAATTGTATTTTCTCCCCTTTTAATTAGTAGATGAAATTAGAAGTTCCTGGAGAAAAGCTATTGAAATGGAAGAAAACAGAACTACAGAACCAATTCAGATGGATGCTGAGCATAGAGAAGTATTGCCAGAATCATCATCTGTGTCGCATGATCAAAGAGAATTTAGCAGGGCCGATTTTCTCTTTGAAAACCACTGTATCAGATTTTGGCCAGTCTCATTCGACTGAAGAGAAAGATGTTTCAGATTGCAAGTGTGTGCCTCCGAAACATGTGGTGACCAGTCACATAGATGAACCACTAACACAAAATCAGTCAGACTTGTTAAATAAGAAAGTAATTTGCAAGCAAGATTTGGAATGTATAGCCGGAACCAAGCTTTCAGCAACCAGCCAAATGGAGACCCTCTTCCCCTGCTGTCGGCAACAGGATAGATGTGATGCGTGGCAGTGAAGAGGCGTGTACTGAAACACTGGACCACTTGCAAGCTTCTTGTGACCAGCCTTCCACAAATAAAACTACCTTGTGGAACTCTTTTTCAGATATCAAGTGGAATTAGTTCTGAGAGTTGTAAAGATACTGATTTTGGCATGTTACATGACACTCTTCCGGAAGAAGGTGGTCACCTAAGTTTTCATAGTTGCAGTAGTTCAGAGGCCAATTTTAAACTGGAGCCAAATAGTCCCATGCATGGTGGCATTCTTCTAGAACGTGTTGTGGAAAGGAGACAGACCCCTCCAGAATCAGACTTCAGTATTCAGGCTCTTTGCAGTAGATATGAGGCTCTAAAGAAATCGCTTTCCAAGAAGAGGGAAGAATCTCACCTCTCGAATCCCCTAACACCTGAAAGACACAAACCAGTATTGAGTCCTACTACCCAAAATGTACAA
This sequence comes from Leontopithecus rosalia, assembly GCA_028533165.1. Classification (NCBI taxonomy): domain Eukaryota; kingdom Metazoa; phylum Chordata; class Mammalia; order Primates; family Cebidae; genus Leontopithecus; species Leontopithecus rosalia. Next base: position 5,449 of record JAPYYA010001206.1, on the reverse strand, counting down.
ACAGAGGATATGCTTAACTTTTTGGACACCCATGATTTGCATACTGACCATACACAGCCAGAAAGAAAACAGTCTCTCTCACCACTAATTAAGTTTTCTCCAGTGGAACAAAGATTGAGGACCGCAATATCATGCAGTCTTGGAGAACTGCCTAATTTAAAAGGTAAGGTTTAACTAGACCTATGCATATGCACTTGTTGAAGTTTTCTCTCAACTTTTGATAAAACCAATACGTAATGAATGCTGCGTGACCTTTATTGTTTTCTTTTCTTTTCTTGTTTATAGAGACGGGGTTTCACCATGTTGGCCATGCAGATCTCGAACTCCTGACCTCAAGTGATCTACCCGCCTCGGCCTCCCAAAGTGCTGGGATTACAGGCGTGAGCCACCGCGCCCGGCCGACCTCTGGTAGCGCCATGCATTCCTTGGCTTGTGGCAGTGTAATTTCTAACCGTTGCCTCCGTTGTCACATGGCATTCTTCCCTTGTGTGTCTATGTGTCTTAGAAGGACACAGTCATATTAGCTAATTAATGGGTCACCCTATTCCAGTATGACCACTTCTTAGCTAATTATATCTGTAATGACTGTATTTCCAAATAAGGTCACGTTCTGAGGTACTGGAGTTAGAACTTCAGCATATCTTTTTGGGGGACACAATTCAGTCCTTAACAGTTAGTATTAATAAATATCGAAGCTAGGTGATGGATACATTGAGTTAACCTTACTTTTCTTCACTTTTTGTATGTTTGAACATTTTCCTCATAAAAGGTTAAAAAAATTGCTCTTATAGCTCATTAGGACTGATAAGGATCTGGTGATGCAGATTTATTACATATCACTCTGATTTGCCCATAATAGTTGTACACTATTACATTGAAAAGTATTTGGCTGGGCACAGTGGCTGATGCCTGCAATACCCGCACTTTGGGAGGCCAAAGATGGGAGGATTGCTTGAACCCAGGAGTTCAAGATCAGCCTTGGCAACACAGGGAGACTGTATCACTACAAAACAAATTTTAAAAATTAGCCGGGTATGTTGGCGCACGACTGTGGTCCCAGGTACGCAGTAGGCTGAGGTGGGATGATTGCTTGGGCCTGGGAGTTTGAGGCTGCCGTGAGCTGTGATCATGCCACAGCACTGCAGCCTGGGTCACAGAGCAAGTCCCTGTCTCAGGGGGGAAAAAAAAAAAAAGTATTCTAAGAGGAGCGTGTTGATCTTTGGAGAAAGAGGGTACTTTGGTGAGAATAATAGTAATTTTATCATAATTGAGTGTTCGCTGTTGCTTGGAATCTGTCCTATTTTCTTTGTAATATTTGCTTATACTTTACATTTTTCTTTTTTAAATCAATTTGCAGAAGAAGACATTTTGAATAAGAGCCTTGATGCAAAAGAACCTCCATCTGACTGGACAAGTTGAAGACATACCTATTTAATATGACCGCGATGCACTTACATTGAAGCTATGCCACAGGATAGAAACTGATTTATAACTTAAAGACATGTTGGAAGTGTAGCACTGTTTTTCAAGGTTTAAAAAAAATTCCAAATGCCTTTTAGCCTTCTTTAATATTTTTAGGTAAGGAAAGTCTGTTTGGATTTTTTCTTTTTGTAGGTGTATGAGATTGAAATGTGAAGTATTTGGAAAGCAAATGTCAAGCAATGGGAAGTCAGTTTGATTTCTTGAGTAATCTTGTAAGCACTAAGCATAAATGATAACGTACTAGTGTCATTCTTAAAACTTAAGTCAGTTAATATAAGGATGAGTAGTTTTTGTTGTATGTTCACTAAGTGGTTAATAGCCATTGAATACACTAATCTTTGACTGTTTCTCTGTGGAACATTCTGGCTAACCAGAAAACGTGAGAAAAGTAGCGCGTTGGGGATGTGTAGTCAAGATGACAAATTTTAAGACTGGAAAAGCTCTCAACAGGCTTCATGATTATTGAAGTGGAATGATCCCAAGTAGTGACGTTTAGTAGATTTAAGTGTATGTGATTATTAAGGGAAGACTGAAGAAAAGGAAGAAGATGGAAGAAGATGAGTAGACACTTGCAAGGAACACTGTCGAACTATAAATCCACCCAGTGGGTTGTATAACATTTATGTTTAGTCTAAGTTAGACTTCGACAATTTAATCCTAGTTTGATATTTTAACAAAAAATATAAATTAAAATTTTCATTAGTCTGTTTTATTATTGTTGGGTTTTTTTGAGGTACCCCCTGTTGGGGGAGAGGAACAAGGAACGATCATCAAAATTCCTCAGTCCCTACAGAATAGCCTCACAGTAACTTGAGAAAACGGAACTTGAGTTAAATACCTTGTCACGCTGGTACAGTCTCCTGCCTCATTCCTTCAGATGCCCTGCCCGGAGAAAGACTTGTATCTGTCTAGCATTTTCCCTGCAGGGTCCCCCTCTGAGGAGATAACCCGGACTTTCTATCCCTGTCTGCCCTTCCCAGCTCATCTGTCATTCCCTAAGGCTATGCAGCAGGACACCAATCAGCTTCCCCACCTCCAGCAGCCGCTGAAGAGTCTAGGGTCAGCACCATGGAGTGGTTGTGGGAAGCCAAGGGCAGGAGGGTCAGGGCAGCCAGGGTCCTCCCCTCCAGCATGGCTCCTGTACCTCACCCAGCTCACCTCGGGATTCAGCGGCTCCAGTGAAGGGGCTGGGCCCTCTGCAGGTAGGTGTACCCTGGGAAGAGGACGTCATGTTCCCTGTGGGAGAGGAGGAGCAGGGACTCCGGTGGAGGCCGGGTCAAGGCCTGCCAGTGACACTGGGACCCTGTAGGCCTGGGTAACCCCTGGGAAGAAGTGTAGCCCTACAGCACTACACTTGAATGAGGGATCCAGGATCTCCCAGGGACAAACGGCTCTCAAGGGAAAAAAAGGACGAAATGGGGTTATGTGAACCACGGAGTGGACCTGAGCTGAGGGGCTCCTGGGGTGAGGCTTTGCCAGGAACACCCAAAGCCTGAGCGTCTGTCACTCAGCATCTCCCAGCGGTGGGGCTAGAACGGGAGGAGACCCATGTTGGGTATGACTTGGAAGGTTTCGTTTGAGGACCCCAGGAATAGCTGGGGTTCATGAAGAGCTGCTCGGAGCAGGTGGGAGGCCCTGGCCCTCATTCAAGTTACTAATTTTTTGTATTTTTTTAGCTTTTTTTTTTTGGATACGGAGTTTTGCTGTTGTTACCCAGGCTGGAGTGCAATGGCGCGATCTCGGCTCACCGCAACCTCTGCCTCCTGGGTTCAGACAATTCTCCTGCCTCAGCCTCCTGAACAGCTGGGATTAGAGGCATGTGCCACCATGCCCAGCTAATTTTTTGTATTTTGAGTAGAGACAGGTTTCACCATGTTGACCAGGATGGTCTCGATCTCTTGACCTCATGATCCACCCGCCTCGGCCTCCCAAAGTACTGGGATTACAGGCGTGAGCCACCATCCCGGATTAATTTTTAATATTTTTAATAGAAACGGTTTCTCCATGATGGCCAGGCTAGTCTCGAACTCCTGACCTCAGATGATCCACCCACCTCGGCCTCCCAAAGTGCTGGGATTACAGGCATGAGCCACTTCGCCCAGCCTGTTGTTTTAAACAAACCCACTTTGCTGAGATACCATTCACATACAATATCACCATTTGAAGTTCACACTTTAGTGTCCATCCGTCACCCATTTTAGAACATTTTCATCAACTCCTAAAGAAATTCTGTACTCACGGCCAGGCACGGCGGCGCAAGCCTGTAATCCCAGCACTTTGGAAGGCCAAGAGGATAGATTCACTTGAGGCTGGGAGTTCTACCAGACTGGGCCACATGGTGAGAACCTGTTACTACAAGAAATGTGAAAACTTTGCAGGGTGTGGTCTTATCTACTCAGAAAGCTGAGGTGGAAGGATCATTTGAGTCCAGGAGTTTTAGGCCGCAGTGAGCTATTACTGAGCCAGTGCACTCCAGCCGAGGTGACAGAGCAAGAGCTCGTCTCTAAGGACAATTTAAGAAGAAAGACTTTGGCTGGGCACGGTGGCTCACGCCTGGAATCCCAGCACTTTGGGAAGCCAATGTGGGTGGACCACAAGATCAGGAGATTGAGAACACCTTGGCCAACATGGTAATACCGTCTCTACAAAAAAGTACAAAAACTAGCTGTGCGTGGCACGTACCTGTAATCCCAGCTACTATGGAGGCTGAGGCAGGAGAACTGCTTGAATCCGGGAGGCAGAGGTTGCACTCAGCTGACTGCCACTGCACTTCACCTTGGGTGACAAGAGCAAAACTCTGTCTCAAAGAAAAAAAAAACAGTTAAAAATTAGGCTGGGCGCAGTAGCTTATGCCGGTAATCCCAGCACTTTGGCAGGCTGAGGTGGGCAGATCACCCAAGCTCAGGAGTTCAAGTGACCAGCCTGGCCAACATGGTAAAATCCCTCTGTACTGAAAAAAAATATAAAAATTAGCTGCATGTGGTGGCACACACCTGTAATCCCAGCTACTTGGGAGGCTGAGGCACGAGAATCACTTGAACCAGGGAGGCAAACTTTGCAGGTAGGACAGATCGCACCACTGCACTCCAGACTAGGCGACAGAGCAAGACCCTGTCTCAAAAAAAAAAAATTAATTAAAGAAACCCTGAACTCAGTAGCAGACACTCCCTGTTCCTCCTAGCAGCCTTGCCCCAAATCCACAGTGACAATTTGTGTGCCCCTATTTCCAAGTCTGAGAAACGGGTCACAGGGAGTTGACGAAGAGGAGGGGTCTCTGACAACACCTGGAGACTCCTCAGCAATTCCTCCCTCCAGGTCTGCAAGGAACAAATCCAGAACCAAAGACACCAGGTCCCAGAAGTCAAAGCCAGCGATGAGGCCAGCAGGAGGCAGCCTTTGGCTCTGTCTTTAGCCAGATGGGCTGGGTGGGGACATGGAATATGGGAGACTTGGGGCACATGCAGGGTGTGGAGAGAGACTCTTGCTGCTCCAGGCACAGCCAAGCTAGTGCCTTAGTTTCCTTCCCTCAAATCTGCAGAGGGTGAGTTCCCTTCCTTCTTATTTTTTATTTTTTGAGACGGAGTCTCACTCTGTCTCCCAAGCTGAAGTGCAGTGATGCAATCGCAGCTCACTGCAATCTCCGCCTTTCAGGTTCAAGGGATTCTCCTGCCTCAGCCTCCCAAGTAGCTGTGATTACAGGTGCACACCACCACATCTGGCTAATTTTTGTATTTTTAGTACAGACAGGGTTTTACCATGTTGGCTAGGCTGGTCTCAAACTCCTGACCTCAGGTGACCCACCAGCCTCTGCCTCCCAAAGTGCTGGGATTACAGTCGTGAGCCACATCACACCAGGCCCCACGAAGGGTGAATCTTCCCTGCCTTCTGAGCTAGACAGCCATGGGAATATTGGGGCCTGCAGGAAATGCCTCACTCCTGACTGCTCTGCCTCAATCCCAGAGTTCCG
>JAPYYA010001204.1:0-18428 GCA_028533165.1 Leontopithecus rosalia | reverse complement strand
ATGACCAGTGCTTGACACTGTTGACCCGGAGAAGAAATGAAAACATTCCTATTTTTATCTTATTCTGACAGCTCTAGTTTTAGAACTCTATGGAATTATTTAGTTTTACTAGGAACACAAAAAATGTGGTTTTTCTTTCTTTCAAAATATGGCTAATTTATCATGAAACACCGTGTAATTGATTTAGGTAATGGATATACTAAATGAAACTTTGACCTTTGAGGATGGCATGAAGTTTAAGGAGTATACATGTGTAAAGGAGCATCAAGATTATACAGACAAAGCATTTGAAAAACTCTGCCCAGAAACAGGTACGTGTCTCTTGAAAGTTGTAACTGAGAAGGAACTGTTTTATTAGCAACCCATCTTGAACTCTGTCCCCATGCATCTGCCTCACCTCCGCTATTACTTGACCCTCTCTGCTCTCCCTGAGCAAGGCAAAAACACACTTCCTATTCTCCTGCCACCCATGCAGAGGCGACACTCCCTGAGATCCAGCCCTCCTCTCTTGCTCCACACCCACTCCCTCCTGCAGCTTCAGCTTCTCCCAGGAGCTCCAGACTTACCAGTCTTTCTCATTATCCTCTGGGAGACTCCATGGACAAGTGTTGCCAGTGTCTGAAGCTCAGCTGTGTAAAGTCAAGCTCTTCTGTGCTCTTCCTTTCCAATGACCCTTTATTTTGGTCAATGTCACAGGTGCGATGGGCTGGGGCTAGTGTCACGGGTAGTGAAAGAATTTATCAAGACAATTGTAGGTAAAGAAAGGCAGATTTATTAAAGTATGAAGATACATTGCAAGAGTGCAACAGGCAGCACAGCAGAGAAGGGGCTGTCTGCCAAGAGGCAGGAGCTGGAGGGAAATTTTATAGGGTCATCCTGGGGGAGCTACATGCTGATAAGGTGTGTGGATAAGGTTGTGCTGCTGGGGCTACATGTGCAAGGAATGAGGTATTTGGGAACAGGATATGCCAGCAGCTTGTCTGTGATTAGCCATCTCTCAGAACAGTCGTTCCCTCATCCCCATGTGGGACCCCTCCCCTGTTGTTGTTTACCCATCTTATGAGAACTTCACAATCAGTGCCGTCACCAGGGTGTACTCTCAGCATAGTGTCTACTCTGAGATGTCTCTGGAGTCTTCCTCTTCTTTCATTCCCTCTGCTACTAGTTTAGGGCTCTGTCAGTTGTGTGCTGTGGGCTTCAGAGACAGATGGGAGTTTGAATCTCGGGTGTTGCTGCCACTTTCTGGTTATATGAACTTTCTTTTAAAAGTTATTCCAACACTCTGAATCTCAGTTTTATCTTAGGAACAGGGGGTAATAGTAGTAGGAACAACCACACAGGGTAATTGTGCGGACTAAAGTGAGCTTTGATGTACAAATGACCTGGCACATACTAGGTGCCTAACATAAATGCTGTCTTTTCATTTTCGCTTTGCCTTCCCCTCACTGTATTGCCTTATTCTCTTAGGTGACCTCCTTTTCTTAATATTTCCCATTCATTCTCTAAATGAAGGATCATGCTGGCTCCAGAGCAAAGGATGGCCTGAAGGGTGAGACTGAAGGCAGAAGAGTCCAAGTGCATGAGCCAGAGTGGTGCAGGGAGAATAGGTATTGAATGTGGGGCCTGAAGAAGACAAGGGGCTCCAGGATATTCCCGGCTTTCTAATTCAGATGCATAAAGCTTTCACCAACCAAATATATATCACACAGAGGGCCATGTGGTCAGGAGAGACAAGGTAGTGATCTAAATGTGGAACATGTTGAGATTTCGGTCTCTATGGCATCAGTTGCAGATGCTGTGTAAGACTGAAAGCCTGGGGCATATCAGGGATAAAGATATAACTTGGTGGCCTTTAGCATATCCGTGGTTTTCAACCTTGGTGTTGTCAAAATACCTAGGCAGAGGGACTGGAGTGAAAGACAAAACTCTACCACTATATAGACAAATTTCAGAGACTCAGGAGAGAGTAAAGCCAAAGGAGGAGAGACAGGTCATGGAGGAAGCACAGGAATTGGCAGCATCAACTGGAAGAGAAAGGCCAGGTGAAGTGGGTGGGATTTGGCCCTTCAGGAACCCTCAGGGAAAGCAGTCAACTGTGAAAGGGGTAAATTCAGCTGTTGTCTTTGTGTCAGTTTGCTGGGAAGAAGAGAGTGGGTTGGCTGTTTTTTAGATGAAAGGGGGAAGAAAAACCCTTCATTAGTAGTATACTGAAAATTGTCTCTCATTTTTATCTGTATTCCTGTAATTATTATTCAGGCTGAAGAATTTTTCCACATATTTGTTGACCATTCATATTTTTTCTTTTTGAGCTGGAGTCTCCCTCTGTCACCCAGGCTGTAGTGCAGTGGTGTGATCTTGGCTCACTGCAACCTTCATTTCCTGAGTTCAGGTGATTCTTCTGCCTCAGCCTCCCCAAGTAGCAGGGACTACAGGTGCACGCCACCACGCCAGCTAATTTTTGTGTGTGTGTGTTTTTTGTAGAGACATAGTTTCACCATGTTGGCCAGGCTGGTCTCGAACTCTTGACCTCAGGTGATCCACCACCTTGGCCTCCCAAAGTTCTGGGATTAGAGGTGTGAGCCACTGTGCCTGGCCAACTATTCATATTTCTCCTGTGAATTATGTACTCATGCCCTTCCTCCTTTTCTCTACTGAAAGCGACATGTTTGTTTCTTATAAGACTAATTTAAATCAAATCTCTTCCTGTAATATGTATTGCAAGTGTTTTCCCCAGTTGGTTTTCAGATCTCATTTATAGTAATAACAGCAAATATGTATGAATGTGTGTGTATATTCATTCACTTAGGAACAAACTTTACAAAAATTGTGCAGTGTGTAGAAAGAAAACTGTAAATCCTTACTGAGGTATTTCAAGGCCACTTGAATAAATGGAGAGAAATAACAGTGCTATAATTGGAAATATGTTTTTCAAATAAATACTGCACTATCATTGTCTGAGGTATCACCCGGAGCTCTGTCTTGTGACCAAGAGAATAAGGAATGTGGACACCAAGGGTGAGTTTGGAGTGAAAGTTTAATCAACAAAAGAGGAACGCTCTTCACTGCAGAGAGGGGACCCAAGAGGGTTGCCATTTTACAGCTGAGTAAAAAGGCTTTTATGAAAAATGTAATGGGGCTGGGTGTTTCACTTGTACAAGGCATGAATTTCTGGCAGCTCCACCCCATCCTCCTACTGTGCTTAATGACTCGGGGTTGTCTTTGGAAAAGGCATCACTCAGAAAATGACATGATGGTTGGCTGGGTGTGGTGGCTCATGCCTGTAATCCCAGCACTTTGGGAGGTCAAGATGGGGAGATCTTGTGAGGCCAGGAGTTCAAGACCAGGCTGGCCCATATGGCAAAATCCTGTCACTACTAAAAATACAAAAATTTAGCTGGGTGTTGTGGTGCATTCCTGTACTCTCAGCTACTTGGGAGGCTGAGGCACAAGAGTCACTTGGACCTGGAATGTGAAAGTTGCTGTGAGCCAAGATTGTACCACCATACTCCAGCCACACTCCAGCTGGGGTGACAGAGCAAGACTCTGTCTCAAAAAAGAAAACAAAAAGAGAAAGAAAATGACATGATAGTGTAAAGGACCAATTGGAGACTTGGCCCATATACTGGCTGAGTTTCAGAGTGATGGTTCATAGAGGCTTGGCTCACAGTCCAAAGTATGCCCCAAAAAGAAAGGATCGTGCTCACTGGAGCCCACCATGAACACGCCCACAAAAGGAGAAGGAACTGTTTCTTGGAGGCCCACTGGTTGCACCGAGGACAAAGGCATTTCTGTGTTGGGCCTTGCTCCCTTATCTATGCAGCTGTGGGCAGGTTTTAGGTGAGTTTCCTGTGCTAGTTCCCTTATCTGTGTGTGCAGCTTGATTTTTCAGACTGTTTTTTGCTTAAAAGAATTCTACCAAGGACCTGCCCTAACTGCCTGCCTAACTGGTTCTTTCTTTCTCCACCCTCAAAATATGGATTTATGGCCATTTCAATCAAAACCACAGTAGGATTTTTTTTTTTTTATGATATAGGGAGATCTCAGCAGGTTGGAGAATTCTAGAGCTTCTTAAGTAGCCAAAATTTTTGAAAAAGTACAGTGAAGTGGAATTTACCTTTCCAAATGTTAAAATATGTTACAGAAATTATAGTCATTCAAACAAATAGTAGCACCGAAATAGCTAAAACAGTGAGAAGAGAAAGTTAGAAACAAATCCTAGTATGTATCATAATTTTGCACAAATGAAAAGTAACAACACAAGTCAGTGTGAAAAGAAAGGATTATTCAAATAAATGCTGCTGGGTCAACTGGTTAACAGTTTGGGGAAGATTGTGAAAGCAGACCCTAAATAATATGATACAACAAAATAAATTTAAAAAAATCAGAGTTTACATGTAAAAAAGTTATACATTAGAAAATGGAATAAAAGAATATCGGTAATTTTTTGAACAGGGAAGAGCTAGCTGTTCAAAGAACATAAAAAGTCACAGAATAAATCAGTAATAATTCAACTTTAACAACAAAAAGCTTTAGTAAAGCAAATAATACCCCTAGAATTATCATTTTCGATAATTTAGTTTACATAATCATAAATGCCCACAACAATTTAGCTACAAATGAGGTCATTATATAATCTTGTTATTAATAAGTGAAAAATCACCAGCAACGTAAAAATCTGGCAGGAAAGGATTAGTTACATTATATTACATTCATGAAGCAGAATACTATATTTGCTTTAAAATAGCTGTATAGAAGAATATTTAATAACCTGGATACGATCTGTAGCTGATTGAAAAAAGCAAGCTCTAAGAGGATATGTATTACGTGGTCCAATTTTTTGTTTCAAAACAAAGCAAAAACTATGCAGAAGGGTACAATTGAAATTTTAATAGTCTCTGGACAGTGAGATTATGGGTGATTTTTTTTTTCTTCTACTTAGCTGATTTTCAGATTTTCTTTTTTTCTTTTTTTTGAGACAATCTTGCTCTGTCACCCAGACTGGAGTTCAGTGGTATAATCTCTGCTCACTGCAACCTCCACCTCCCAGTTTCAAGGGATTCTCCTGCCTCAGCCTCCCGAGTAGCTGGGATTACAGGTGCCCGCCACCATGCCCAACTAATTTTTTATATTTTTAGTAGAGACAGAGTTTCGCCATGTTGGGCAGGCTGGTCTCAAACTCCTGACCTCAGGTGATCCACCTGCCTCTGTCTCCCAAAGTGCTGGGATTACAGGTGTAAGCCGCCACACCTGGCAATTTTCAGATATTTTTATAGTGAAAATAGTAATAAGGAAAAAGTCAGAACAAGTTTTTTTTTAATTAAGAAAATGAAACAGATTGCATTTCTGTGGAAAAGTTCTCATAGATGCCTCAAGGAATTTGTTTATTTGTGTCACTGATACTTGCTTAGCATTTAGCTATATTGGCTAGTCAATCAAACACTAAGAATAAAAGTAAAGCAGTGTTGACACCTGTTTGCCATTTCAGTCTTATATCTATGTTAGAACAAGGGTGGTCATTTTTCTGATTTTGAACATACCTGCTAATAAACTACCTCTGAGTTCCTAAGAACTGTTTGGAGCAATTAGTTCCACTTTGCTTTTGAATTAACGAGTTATTTCCTTACACCCAGGGTTTTCCATGCATACTGCAGCTGCTGCTGGAAACAGGAGGCAGTGGGTTGGAGAAGCGCCTCAGACTCTGCTGCAGATGATGGCAGTGGCTGACATCACCTCCACCTGCCCCACGGGGCCTGACGGTGAGTCTGCTTAGCGTCGGTCATCAGGAAGGGAAGACCAAGGCCCTGTACAGCCTGGTGCTCATCCTGATGTGATAGTCTACTTCTCGGTACAACCCCCTATAGATCTTGTATCAGACACTTTCAAAGATCTTGTTTTGATATCTCCATAGGGAGACTTGCCTGATAATTATCCTGGACAAATGGCCACTCTAGACATGTACATATAAAGGAGGAAAAATCCAGGGTGTCACCTTCCTCAGAGTGAGGAAGAGTGCATGAGGAAGGCAGCTGACTTGATTTACCTTCCAAGGCCAGCTCAACTGTCTTGCGATTTCATACGCTTATTTTTGTTTTCACTAGTAAAATTAAAAGAGTAGCTATCCCTATAAGATTTAGAGAGTTAGTAGTTCAAAGATACATATAAATTGCTTTGAAGCCAATGTGCTATTGAAATGTTAAGAATATTTAGGATATGATGATGTTTTCTACCTAAATTCCTTCGTTCACATTTGAACCTCTGACATAGCCTTTCCTTAGAAGAGGTTCATAGCAGCCTCCAACCCCTGAGCGTTATCTTCACAGGTGGTGAAGATTTGAATTACTTATTTTCTTTGTTCTTGATAACACTGGGCTGAGAGGGAGCTAAAATTCGTATGTGTGCTGTAAGTTGAAATATGTAAGTGTACCACTGAAATGAGCAATTGTGTGTAAATTGAATTATAATTTAATAAGATAATTGAGGGGAAGCGCAATTAAAATAGGCAAATAGAATAGAAATTTTATCACACCAAAAAAAACAAGTTTACAAAATTATGACTCTTCCCTCATCAGCTATGTGACCAGAAGTCACTAAATTTTTCGATATTTCTGCTTCTTTGTTAATAAAATTAGAGGCGGGATTAGGTTACCTCCTAACATTCTGTGATCTTATACAAATGCTAATAAGAAGCATTTTTATTTTTAATAACACTTTTCTCTTCAGATGGCCAAGATATAGTGATTGAAGGCATTCCAGAAAATAGGAAACAGTGGCGGTGTGAAGCTCCAGGAACTTTAATGAGTATTTTGGCAGCAGCACATCTAACGAGTAGCTCGTTTTCTGCCAATGAAGGAGAGTTTGGTATGTAGATTATTTTTAACAACATAACCAGTCCCCAGAGGAATTTTGTCAAAGATTTGCAAATTCTGAAAGGGGATAAAAATGCCTTCAGCTGGGAGAGAGAATTGGGAGGGTGTCTAGCCTTTTCAGAAGCCAATTTGCTTGGTCAGTCCTGTTCCAAATGCAACTAACAAAAGACACGAGCTTCCCGGGTCTGTGGTGTTATTTTCTTTAATGCAATCAGCTGACAATTGGTGAAAAGTTTAATTAGGGCTAGGGGCTTTGTAGCTGATTATCTAGTATTGTTTTGCTCTACCTGAGAGAGTCAGTTTATTTCTGACAGCTATTCACTGGACTCAAATTACTATCCCACAGGCAATAAAAATACACCATAATATCATTTTTTCCCTCCAATTTTTAGCAAGATTCTGCTTTTGTTTACTTTAAGGCAGGAGTCCCCAACCCTCCGGCTGCAGACCCGTAAAGTCTGTGGCCTGTTAGGAACCAGGCCACACAGCAGAAGGTGAGTGGCAGCCAGGTGATCCTTACTGCCTGAGCTCTGCCTCCTGTCAGATCAGCAGCTGCATTCAGTTCTGCATTCAGTTCTCATAGGAGAGCAAACCCTATTGTGAACTGTGCATGTGAGAGATCTACCATGCACACTCCTTATGAGAATCTAATGGCTGATGATCTGAGGTGGAACAGTTTCATCCCGAAACCACCCTCCTTCCCTGCCCCTGTGGAAAAACTGTCTTCCATGAAACTGGTTCCTGGAGCCAAAAAGGCTGGGGACTGCTGCTTTAAGGGAAAGCCAACCATCATTTTCTAAAATTTGAGGGGCCTGGATATACTATCTCACACCTATAATCCCAGGACTTTGGGAGGCCGAAGGAGGAGGATCTCTTGAGGTCAGGAGTTTGAGGATGCTCTGAGCTATGATCACTGCTCTCCAGCCTGGGTGACAGAGCAAGAACTTGTCTCTAAAAATAAAAATAAACAATAAAGCCAGGCACAGTGCTTCATGCCTGTCATCCCAGCACTTTGGGAGGCTGAGGCGGGTATATCACATGAGGTCAGGAGTTCAAGACCAGCTGGCCAACATGGGGAAACCCCATGTCTACTAAAAACACAAAAATTAGCTGGGCATGGTAGCACACACCTGTAATCCCAGTTACTCAGGAGGCTGAGGCAGGAGAATTACTTGAATCTGGGAAGTGGAGGTTGCAGTGAGCCGAGATCACAGCATTGCACTCCAGCCTGGAAGACAGAGCAAAACTCCATCTCAAAATAATAATAATAACAATAAAAAAAGATTGAGGGAAATCACATGATAATTCAGTCTTATATCACATATTGAAGTGTGAAGTGGTACAAGAAAAGCTACTGCAGGCAAGCAGGGATTCCAGGAGTATCTGCACGAGTGTGAGGTCTGGGACCTGGTATTGTGGAGAAGTGAGGGTGAGCAACAAGTAGAAAAACTAAGGTACTAGTTATTCTTGGAGGCTGATAAATGTTTACAAAGTTAAATACCCCTACAAAAACATAGTAATTTTTAATTGTCAGTGAGTCCCAACAATTAATGAATACACATTTTATAATATTTTGAAAGAGGCTTTCTAATGGAATTTAATGTGGAACAGGACATTTTACTAATACATCTAAATCTTTTTGTTTCTCTGAAGTACGAAGCCAAAAGTTTAAGATTATAAACTCATAATTTGTCATTAATGTCTTAGCATTGTTATTTGGAGATGATCTAGATAGTTAATGAATACCTATCATTTAATTTAGCAAAACTCAAAGAGGAAAAGTTACCAAAAGGATTTGAAAAACCTTTTTAAAGTAAACACCTTATAAAACCTAATTATTATTAAAATTTTTATCTGGCCAGGCTCATGACTGTAATCCTAGCCCTTTGGGAGGCTGAGGCAGGAGGATCACTTGAGCACAGGACTTCGAGGCTGCTGTGAGCCATGATCATGCCACTGCACTCCAGTCAGTGTGACAGAATGACACTCCAACTGTAAACAAACGTCTTATTTCATTACATTTATTTATTCATTCTTAACAACCATGTTTGGAAATTTTCTGGAAACATTGGCAAATCTAACCATCATCTTCTTTCTTTATTAATCATTTCTACAGTTTTTTGAATGTTAGGTAATCATCACCTAATCAAAAGCCCTAAAGTTAATACATGGATGTCTTGCTGATCAAATGACCTGGCTGCTTTCATTAACCAAAAAACCAGTCTTATTTACCAAAAATTTACCCAAGTTACATGAATTAAAAGGCATTTGAGTTCTTTTCTACTTTCTTGATAAAATATTTCATTTAAGTACTTACTTTTTCTTTAAGCCAATTAACTATACCTCTTTCATATATTTCACTACCAAGTGAAGTGTCAACCAAACACAGGTTTGGCCACTCTCCGCTTGCAAAATTGAATAACAAGAACAAGGTGCAGTAGAAAGTGACTTTATTTTCCAGTGCTAGCACTGGGGAGATGGTTCAGGCTCCTGCCTTAATAAAACCACTTCAAAATTCTCAAGCAAAATGCTAGGGCTTAAGAAGGGGATGTTTGGTATGGAGGGCATGTGGGATGAGGTGGTGCAAGTCTATGTGATGTGTTCCAATGACTTATTTGTTTTTTGAGATGGAGCCTCGCTCTGTTGCCCAGGCTGGAGTGCAGTGGCACAGTCTCGGCTCACTGCAGCCTCCACCTCCCGGATTCAAACGATTCTTCTGCCTCAGCCTCCTGAGTAGTTGGGACTACAGGCATGCACCACTACACTCAGCTAATTTTTGAGATTTTAATAAAGACGGGGGTCTTACCATATTGGCCAGGCTTGTCTCGAACTCCTGACCTTGTGATCTGCCTGCCTTGGCCTTGCAAAGTGTTGGGATTACAGGCATGAGCCACTGTGCCCCGCCAGGATGACTTATTTTGAGTTCTTGCCCCATCTGGTGATTGGGCTGGTGCCATCTCCTGCTTGTTTGGGTTGTAAGTTAGCTGCAGCCTTGAAGTAATCTGGTGGGGGATAATTTGATAGGCACCTGGATTATCTCAAGATTCAGTCTCCGGAACTTCTAAGCAAACAATGAGATAAGCCAGTAATGCAGGGGAATGCCTGGTGGAAAGAGAGTCAAGAGTATTATTTCATTACTAAAAAGTTAATACAGAGGGCTACAGGAAGAAAAAAAAGTTAAAAAAGAGCACTCAGTTACAAAATCACATACACATGATACATATACAGACACACACAAGCAGGTTTTATAGCTTCATAAGGCTTTCGTTTGCCAGTTTTCAAATAATTTTTCCTCCAACTTTATTTTTTGAGACTGAGTCTCACTTTGTCACCAAGGTTGGAGTCTCGGCTCACTGCAGCCTCTACCTCCTGGGTTCAAGTGATTCTCCTGCCTCAGCCTCCAGAGCAGCTGGGATTATATAAGTGTGCCACTGCGGTCAGCTATTTATTGTATTTTTAGTAGAGACAGGGTTTCACCATGTTGGCCAGGCTGGTCTCCAACTCCTGACCTCAAGCAATCCACCTGCCTCAGCCTCCCAACGTGCTGGGATTACAAGCCTCCAACTTTAGACTATTAGTCTCTTGATTACCTGTTTCATCGCCCTAAACAATAATTAGCAAGCCAACCCTAAATTTGCACTTCTGAAAGGATGACTCTTAAAGGCACAGAACTTAGATCTAAACACCATTATTTGCTGAAAAAAAGGGCACAGTCAAGGTTTAGTCAAGAGAAGATTGCCAGGAAAGGTGTCTGAAACAAAGAAAAGTTTGTTATGTGAACTTTAAATTAATGTCTTTCCCATCTTAAAAATTTCTGGTGGTTTGGGTGTAGGGGGAGGCCTTACAAATGGAGATTTCCTTTATATATGTAAATTTTTTATGAAGAGTTTTAAAACAAGTTTTAATATTTAATATGTGAAAAGCAGACAAAACTGGAAGGCAGTGTATCTAAATCTTTCAAAATCAAGGATCTCACTTCTATATTGAATCCTGGGTCCCCCAATCCAAAAGAAGGGAAACAGCATGGGACTGTGCTCCTTGCTACACACACATTCCCCCGAGGCTGGTGGGTAACCTAATGCCAGTCAAGCTAGCCTGTGAGCAGCCCGTCCCCAACAGGAGTCTTATACCTTGATGGTGAGTGTTCCCATAACCTTCAAGTGTTTAAACCTGTCTTTTAATCTAAACCCACAAAGAAGTAAGTAGCCCCATCTAGTAACAATTCACTGTGTTTACCTAAAATATCTGAGACAGGTGTTAGATATAGTGAACTCCAGGTTTCCCTTCAAAGAATCAGTATGTGAGTATGTTCAGCTCTCTTATTCTTTAATTCTCCATTTTAAAGTTTAACTTCCTTATAGTTTCATTAAACAACCTTTTCCACCAGTTCTAATCAGTAGTTCACAACTGTTTCCTTGGGCCCCTGCTCTGGTCACCTGCTCAAGTCACCTGCTCGGGTCACCTGCTTTTGACCCCTGGTTACCTGCTCTGACCTGTCCTGTAACTGTCCT
Organism: Leontopithecus rosalia; assembly: GCA_028533165.1. Taxonomy (NCBI): domain Eukaryota; kingdom Metazoa; phylum Chordata; class Mammalia; order Primates; family Cebidae; genus Leontopithecus; species Leontopithecus rosalia. Next base: position 7,051 of record JAPYYA010001204.1, on the reverse strand, counting down.
TCCCACCAAACTACCCACCCTGCCACTCTGGTTCATACCCGTGCTCTCTTTAAAATAGCCAGTTGGAATTAGACTTCACTATGCAGTCTAACCCTAGCCAGTAGGGAACAACACAGCAGTAGGGGCGACCTCCATCAGAAATAAGAACCCCTTCCCCTCCCTTGTTCAAGTGTGCACTTGCTATTCCATCTGTGAGCTGCACCCTTCTATAGAAGTAAATTGCCTTGCTGAGAAACTTATATTTGAGTGCTACTTCTTTTGTGGCACTGAAAATGTACAGATAACACAGGTCTCAATCAATTTAGAAAGTTTATTTTGCCAAGGTTACAGTTGCATCTGTGACACAGCCTCAGGAGGTCCTGCTGACATGTGCCCAAGGTGGTCAGGGTACAGTTTGCTTTTATACATTTGAGGGAGACATGAGACATCAATCACTATGTATAAATTGTACATTGGTTCTGTCCAGAAAGGAGGGACAACTTGAAGCAGGGATGGGTGGGTGTGGGGGACTTCCAGGTCATTGGTAGACAAGAGACAAAAGGTTACATTCTTTTGAGTCCTTGATCAGCCTTTCACTGAATACACAATTTAGTCTGGCTCAGTGAAGCTGCATTTTTACATAAACAATAGGGCAGAGGAAGCAATCAGATATGCATTTGTCTCAGGTGAGCAGAGGGATGACTTTCTGTCCTGCACTAGTGAAAATCAGCTATCAGTTTACATTGCCAGAGGGAAATTCAACAGAACTGTTTTAGGGTAAAGATCTTGAGGCCTACAAGGAACTTCCTTGTGGGCAAATTGTGAGGGAGGTATACAGCTTTTTAATATTTGTAGCTATCTTACTTAGGAATAAATGGGAGGCAGGTTTGCCTGATACAGTTTTCAACTTGAATTTTCCCTTGCCTTAGGGATAAATTGGTCTGGAGACTTATTTTTCTATCACAACTGCAACAAGCTGTCAGCCACTTCCAAAACTACAGCTTTTATCGGTGACTTCTCAGCCATTGCACACACAAAAATCAATTTTCTCTCACAGTACAATGTAATCCCTGGTACACCAAAGTCAAAGTGATCAAGTAACTTACTGCAAAAGACAGTAGAGCTTTAGATCTGAGAGGAACCTGCCCATGACTCTGTACTCCACAAGGAAAACAGAACAACCTACGGAGGGATGAGTGGCACATTCTCTGCATTGCTCAAAGGATCTTAGAGTCATTAGAAGTCTCCAGATATTTTCATGTGTTATTGAAAATTGCAAAAAGAAGGAGGAGCAGAAGTGAAAGGAAATAGAAGAACAAGTCATAGAGGAGTCAATTTGGGAAGGTTTTTAAGATACCTAAAAGGGCAATGAGAAGTTTTACATTTTTCTCAGCAAAAGTCATGCCAAAAAGATAGGAAGCAACTGAAAAAAAAATTTCTGGAAACAGCGTCCAAAAGAAGAAAAAAAATTTGTATGGCCTAAATATTAAACTTTTAATTAACCTGACTTCTGATCATAGAGTTATAAACAACAATCACACAACAACAAACCAAACAAAAACCACCTTCCAAATCTCTTACTGGATTTCAACCAGGACACAAATAAAGTAGGTCTCCCATTTGTTTGTCTGGTTCTGAAATTAGCTTTTTTTTTTCTTTTTCTCTCAATTGTGCACGCAAAATGAAGTATTTTAGACATCTGAAAGGATCTCATTTTGCCTGCTGCTGCTTTTGACTATCCTGGGTTAGGTGGCCTCTGATTCCTAGATATTTATGAGAGGACACCCCATAAATGTTATACATAAGTTCAGCTGGTATTTGGTCACAGATGAAAAACCAACACGTAATCTCAAACAGTAGAAAACAGTTGCGATCTTAAAAAACACACTATGTAAATAAGAGTACCAGTGCCACACTGTCAATTCCTTGATTCAAACTTTGTTGAGGCAGGAATGAAAAAACCTTGACCCCAACCTTCTGCTGTTAAACAGGAAGAAAAAAGGCAATTTTCTGCAGAGCTCTTTACTCGAATCTCCTGTCCAAAGACAGAGATCAAAGCCCTCACTAAGAGAGAATTAGAAAATATCCCAAATAAAGTCTAGACTTTCAAGCAGAGTAGAAGGGCTGAATTTAGGAGAACTTACCTGAAGCACCTGATGGGACTTTTAATTTTTTATTAAAAAAAAAATTTTGTGGGGCCGGACACAGTGGCTCACGCCTGTAATCCCAGCACTTTGGGAAGCTGAGATGGGTGGATCACAAGGTCAGGAGTTCGAGACAAGCCTGGCCAATATAGTGAAACCCCATCTCTACTAAAAATACAAAAAATAAGCTGGGTGTGGTGGCACGCACCTGTAGTTCCAGCTACTCAGGAGGCTGAGGCAGGAGAATCACTTGAACCTGGGAGGTGGAGGTTGCAGTGAGAGATTGTGCCACTGCATTCCGGCCTGCCTGGGCAACAGAGCAAGACTCCATCTCAAAAGAAAAAAAAAAAGCATGCTGAGATAACGTCTATAAACATTCTTATAATAATTTATATTTAGGGAATATAAATTCTAAAGTCTAAGGAAACATGCCATTTCACTGGGAACATTTTTTTGTGATTGATATATGAAATAAAAGCATATCTCATAACTGTAGAATCTTAGAGTAGTTGAGGGGATGCTGCATTGCTATAAAGAAATGAAAATTGATCAGCCTGACCAACATGGTGAAACCCCGTCTTTACTAAAAATACAAAAATTAGCCGGCCATCATGGTGCATGCCTGTAATCCCAGCTACTCAGGAGGCTGAGGCAGGATAATCACTTGAACCAGGGAGGGGGAGGTTGCAGTGAGCTGAGATCACACTACTGCACTCCAGCCTGGGAAATGAGTGAGACTCTGTCTGAAAAATAAATAAATAAATAATAAAAAAATATATTGTGCTATCTTCAGTCTAATTCTTTTCCTAAGAGAAAAAGCACATTTTAAGTAACAAAAATAACTTGAAAAAAAGATGAAGGGGGGTGTGTGTGTGCTTTGGGTTTTCCCTGCAGGCATTCACGATGAAGCCTCACCATGGTGGGATACTCGGCATAGAAACAGTGGAGAATAAGAGTGGTCCAACTGAGGTTAATCTTGATTTTACACAAAGATCTTCTTCATTTTTCTATACAATCAAAGCCTCTGTTCCAAAAGTCGAGGGGTTTTGTCTCTTCCTCTCTGATCCTTATTCCTGTCACTTTTTCTTGTCTGGTTGTGTTATCGTCCCTTTCTTATTCTGTTTTGATCGATATGGCTAAGAGGTTTACCATTATATTGATGTTCACCATATGATTTTTGGTATATGCTCCTCATTGGGTATATAGGCTGGGATGTGTTAATATCTTTCTCTGTCATTTCTTTAGCAATGGGAACATCAAAACAATGGCTACCTAAAGAAGATGAAGGAAAGGTAGAAATGGTCTCTGGCATTGAAGTAGATGAGGAACAGCTAGAACCAAGATATGATGATGATACGTAAGTAGATCATTCGCAGATGCCTAAGTCAAGCACTGGCACCAGGTGAAAATGCTGCTGCTGAGACATTGGAAATAACCACCTGAGACCTAGCTACAAAGATCAAGTTTGACAATGCCCGGGTTTGGTTCTGGGCTCTCCATTCTTCTCTAGTGGCATCATTTTCTACATTTGCCTCAGTGATATTCTGTCTTAATTTCCGTGGCTTTATCGTACCTCCTGATATCTGGTAGGGTGAATTCTCACACCTTGTTCTAGTCTTTACAGCTTTTTCTTCAAAATTATCTTAACTGTTGTTTCCCATTACTCATCGTACACTATACATCAAGCTTGTTCAAGCCACGGCCCAGGACGGCTTTGAATGCAGCCCAATACAAATTTATAAACTTTCTTAAAACATTATGAGATTTTTGAATTTTTTTTTCTTTTTAGCTCATCAGCTGTCATTAGTGTTAGTGTATTTATGTGTGACCCAAGACAATTCTTGTTTTTCCAGTGTGGCCCAGGGAAGCCAAAAGATTGGACACCCTGCTGTACATCTTGGCATTCTTTTACAAAGTATGAGCAACTTTGTTGGGATTTTGGTGGGAATGACATTATATTTGTTGATTAAATTATGGGAATTGGCATATTTGAGATTATTAATCTTTTAAAAATTATTATTATTATTTGAGACAGAGTCTCCCTCTGTTGCCCAGGCTTGAGTGTGGTAGTGCAATCACAGCTCATCATAGCCTTGAACTCCTGGGCTCAACTGAACCTCCCACCTCAGCCTCCCAAGTAGCTGGCACCACAGGCACATGCCACCATGCCCGGCTAATCTTTTTTATTTTTTGTAGATCAGAGGTCTTGTTATGTTGCCAAGCTGGTCTTGAACTCCTGACTTCAAGCTGTCCTCCCATGCTGGCCACCCAAAGTGCTGGGATTACAGGTGTGAACCACTGCACTTGGCCAAAAAAAAAATGTTTAATTGGCAAATAAAAATTGTATTAATAAGTTGGGCGTGGTGGCTCATGCCTGTAATCCCAGCACTTTGGGAGGCGGAGGCAGGTAGATCATGAGCTCAGGAGGTCGAGACCATCCTGGCCAACATGCTGAAACCCATCTCTACTAAAAATACAAAAAATATTAGCTGGGCCTGGTGGTACGTGCCTGTAGTCCCAGCTACTCAGGAGGCTGAGGCAGGAGAATCTCTTGAACCTGAGAGGCAGAGGTTGCAGTCAGCTGCAGCTGCCCTCCAGCCTGGCAACAGAGTGAGACTCTGTCTTAAAAAAAATTGTATTAATATATATGAATGGCATACAATATGTTTTGAAATATGTACGCATTATGGAATAGCTAAATCAAGCTAATAAATACATGCATTACCTCACATGCTTATTTGTGGTGAGAGCACTTAAAATCTACTCTCTTAGCAATTTTCAATTATACAATAAATTGTTATTAACTGTAGTCACCATGCTGTACCATAGATCTTCTGAAATTATTCTACCTGTCAAAGTGAAATTTTGTACCTTTTGATCATCATCTCCTGGCTTTTCCTTCCACCTTCTCCCACCCCCAGCCCCTAGAAACTAGCATTTTACTCTCTGCTTCTGTGAGTTCGATTGTTTTTGGTTCCACATATTAGTGAGCTCATACGGAATTTGTCTTTCTGTGTCTGGCTTACTTCACTTGGCAGAATGCCCTCCAGGTTCATCCACGTTGTTGCAAATGTCAGGCTTCCCTTCTTTTTAAAGGTTGAATAGTATTCCATTCTGTGTATATACCATATTTCCTTTATGCATTCATTTATTGATGTGACTATAAATCTTAACACCCATAAATATACTATAGCTCTCTATTTATGTCTCTCTTTTCTTTGTATTTTTCAATATTTTTACAATTTATGGCATAGTACCACTTAATTTTGTTGTCGTTGCTATTATAAATGGGATTTTTTTGTATTTTAATTTTATTTTTTATAGAGATGGGGTTCGTGTTGCCCAAGCTGGTCTTGAACTCCTGGGCTCAAGAGATCCTCCTGTCTCAGCCTCCCAAAATGCTGGGATTATAGGTATGAGCTGCTATGCCTGCCTGATTTTATTTCTTAATTGAAAAATGATAATTTTACATATTCATAGAGTACATAGTGATGTTTCAATACATACAATGTATAGCAGTCAGTTTAGCATAATTAGCATATCCATCATCTTGAACATTTATTGTTTCTTTGTGTCAGGAACATTTAATATCCTCCTCCTCCTAGCTGTTTAAAACCATATACCAGGTATTAATTAAACTGTAGTCATCCTACAGTGGTATAGAACACTAGAGTTTATTCCTCTTATCTAGCTGTAGTTTTCTGTCCTTTAACAAATCTCTTCCTTTTTTTCCTCTTGTGTTTTCAAATTGGCAACTGCTAATGTATAGAACACTACTGATGTATCCTGTAACTTTACTAAACTCTCTTATTAGTTCTAAATTTTGGAGTCCTTTGAATTTTTTAAATTTTATTATAATTTACTTAAGAACATTTGTTTTGAGACAGGGTCTTTCTCTGTTGCCCAGGCTGGAGTGTGGCAGCATGATCATATTCACTGCAGCCTTGAACTCATGGGCTCAAGTGATCCTCTTGCCTCAGCCTCTGAAATAGCTGGGACTGCAGGTGGCCAGTTATTTTTTTGTTTTTTTGTAGAGTCAGGGTCTTGCTATGTTGCCCAGGCTGGTCTTGAACTCCTGGCCTCAAGTGATCCTCCCACCTGGGGCTCCTATAAAGTAAATTATGAGCCAAATGCTGGGATTACAGCAGGAGCCACTGTGCTTGGCCCCTAATTTACTTTTAAAATAAGTTCCAGGACCGGGTGCAATGGCTTACTCCTGTAATCCCAGCACTTTGGGAGGCTGAGGAATGCATAATTAGCTGGGCGTGGCAGTGCATACCTGTAATCCCAGCTACTCGAGAGGCTGAGGCAGGAGTATCACTTGAACTCGGGAGGCAGACATTGCGGTGAGCCAACATAGTGCCCCGGGATTCTAGCCTGGTGACAGAGCAAGACTCCCTCTCAAAAAAAAAATATGTTCCAATTTTTTTAAGTATAGCCTTTTCAGCCTTCCTACTACCTCTTTACCTCAACTACACAGTCCTCCTCCCTACAGTCAACCCATCTAATCTGCTTCTTGTGTATACTTCTCCAGAGGAATCCCATACATACATAAGCAAAAATATATTTCTGTGTAAATGTGTTTTTTATAGAAATGGCTCCATAGTGCACTGTCCTGTAATTTGCTTTTTTTCCCATTTAACAGTATTATGTTGAATACATATTATTATTTCAAAAACTAGTAGATGTTTAGTTTAAATTTCCAGAACAAAAAGTATTGGGTCAAAGAGCATGTACATTTGTAAACTGGATATCATAAAACTGTCCTTCACAGACGTTACACCTGTGAGCATCAGTGTATGGAAGTGCCTATTTCCACACACATTCTCTTGCTCAGTGTCTTGTCAGATTTTTGGATTATTGCATAATTGATAGGTTAAAATAAAAGTCAGTTCATGATAGTTTTAATTAGTATTTCTTTTATGAGT
>JAPYYA010001203.1:0-18432 GCA_028533165.1 Leontopithecus rosalia | reverse complement strand
TCTCAAAAAAAGAAAGAAATCAACTTGTAAACCTCTAGATCCAGGTCGGCAATATCTCTCTCATTGCTTGATTTCCTTCCTTCCCTTCCCTCCCTCCCTCCCTTCCTCCCTTCCTCCCTTCCTCCCTCCCTCCCTTCCTCCCTCCCTTCCTCCTTCCCTCCCTTTCTGCCCTCCTCCCTTCCTCCCCCCACCAAAAAAAAAAAAAAAGAAAGCTATTGAAATAGTGTAGGTGAGATGTAATAATGGTCTAGATTAGGGAGGTGGTAGAAGAGGTAGTGGGAAATCGATTTTTTTTTTTTTGAGAAGGAGTGTCACTTTTGCCCAGGCTGCAGTGCAGTGGTTCAGTCTCTGCTCACTGCAACCTCTGTCCCCTGGGTTCAAACGATTCTCCTGTCTCAGCCTCCTGAGTAGATGGGATCACAAGCACTGGCCACTACACCCAGCTAATTTTTGTATTTTTGGTAGAGACAGGGTTTCACCATGTTGGCCAGGCTGGTCTCAAACTCCACCTCAAGTGATCCGCCCACCCTGGCCTCCCAAAGTGCTGGGATTACAGGTCTGTGCCACCGTGCCTGGCCTGGGAAATAGATTTTTAATATATTTTACAACTAGAGCCAATAGGATTTGCTGTTGACTTTAATATGAGTGACCTCCAGGTTTCTTGTTTTCTAGCCAGTGCTTAGGAGTAGTCAATAGAGGAGAAGGATAAAAAATAATCAAGGGTTCTTTTTTCAGTATTTTAAATTTGAGTTGCCCATTGACACTCTAGAAGCAATATCCTGCCATTTAAATATATAAGCCTGTGAAAAATATATATGTATATTATTCTTTATTTGATTTTATTTTGGTTGCCTTTGTCCACACAAAGGGAACCTGTAATATGGAGAAGAATCTTCATGTTTTAATCTTCTCCATACTCTTAAGCAAAGATTTAATGAACTAACTCACATAAAACTACAAATTTTGATGAAAATTTTAACCATTCTCCCCTTAGAAACAGTTTAATTTCAATAAGAAACAAAGTGTTATGCCATTTTCTGACAGTGAAATTTCAAATATTCATATCAGTCCACTTTGGGATGAATAAAAATGGCATCTTGGTTAGGCACCGAGACTCACTCCTGTAATCTCAGCACTTCGGGAGGCAGAGGCAGGAGGATTGCTTGAGGCCAGGAGGTCAAGATCAGCCTCAGTAACACAGTGAGATCACAACACTAAAAAAAAAAAAAAAAAGTCATCTAAGTACTACTTGAGCCAAACAACATAAGCAGCTATATATCGTATCTGTAAGATCAGTTCTATGATAATCTCAATGTTAAAGAAGTAGATATACTTACAAAAATGTCAATGAGTGCCTTTTTTTTTTTTTTGAGACAGGGGCTTGCTCTGCCTCCCATGCTAGAGTGCAGTGGTGTAATCTTGGCTCACTGAAACCTCTACCTCCCCGGTTCAAGCATTTCTCCCACCTCAGCATCCAGAGTAGCTGGAATTAGAGGCACACACCACCATGCTCAGATAATTTTTTGGGGGTATTCTTAGTAGAGATGGGGTTTCACCATGTTGGCCAGGTTAGTCTTGAACTCCTGGCTTCAAGTGACCCACTCACCCACCTTGGCCTCTCAAAGTGCTGGAATTATAGGCAAGAGTCACTGTGCCTGGCAGAGTGTCTTGATCTTTTAGTACTTTGCAAAAATAATTTCTTAGATTAAATATGCTTTAGTTAAACATAGCTGATAAAGTTTGTCTTTTTTTGAAATGGAGTTTTGCTCTGTTGCCCAGGCTGGAGTGCAATTACATAGACTCGGCTCACTGCAACCTACACCTCCTGGGTTCATGTGATTCTCCTGCCTCAGCCTTTCAAGTAGCTGGGATTACAGGTTCACACCAACATGCCCAGCTAATTGTTTGTATTTAGTAGAAACAGGGTTTCACCACGTTGGTCAGGCTGGCCTCGAACTCCAAACCTCAGGTGATCCACCTACTTTGGCCTCTCAAAGTGCTGGAATTATAGACATGAGCCACTGCTACTGGCTAAGATTTGTCTTAAACTTACTTCCTTATACTCAATGAATGTCATTAGTTTTTTAATATGGGTAAGAGGGAGAGAAACAGCTAATGTTTCACAGGTGGAACTTTATAAGGAAACACACAAAGATGAAAATCATAGCATCATACCATTATATGTGAGAAAAATATAGTATATAGAAAACATTTTAGAGGTAAGTGTGGGGCACACACAAAATTTTTTTGTGTGTGTTTTAATGTCAGACTTTTTTTTTTTTTGAGACAGTTTCCCTCTACTGCCCAGGCTAGAGTGCAGTTATGTGATCTTGTCTCACTGCAACCTCTGCCTCCTGGGTTCAAGCGATTCTCCTCCCTCAACCCCCCAAGTAGCTAGGACAATTGGGACAACAGGTGCTGGCCACCATGTCCAACTAATTTTTGTATTTTTAGTAGAGACAGGGTTTCACCATATTCAACAGGCTGGTCTCAAATTCCTGACCTTCAGTGATCCGCCAACCTTGGCCTCCCAACGTGCTGGGATTACAGCCATGAGTCACCGGTGCCTGGCCTAAAATATGCAAAAAAGCCAAAAGTTATCTTTGTAAACTATTTAAAGTTAACTATATTTCTCAATAACTAAACTAATTTCTTTAATTGGATTTGTAGCTGAAAAAAAAATTCCACTAAAATAGTCCAACAGAAAACATAGCTGAAAACACACTTATTTTTATGATTTTGTTATTTCCAAATGTTCTTCAAAATAAAAACCCTTATCATATTATATCTTGCACCAGATTTAGAGTGTTAAGTTTAACTGACATTTCTAAGACATACTTTACAAAATATACTTACACATACATTATATTTATTTAATTGGTCTCTGCAAATCTCTTGGAGCAAGTGTCATTAACATCCCCATTTTGCAAGGAGAAAATTTGAGGCTCAAAAAAATTAAGAAATATGTCTAAGGTTATATAATCAATTGACAGCTTTAAAAACTATGTTTTAGGCTAGTTCTTCAGATTCCATATTGTGCTGCTGTTTTTCCATTTTTCCTACTCCTAACCCACAACATCCTCTCAAATTTGATCCATTTTTCTCTGCCTTGAAACAGTAACTTTTCTATCAATAGAAGCTTTTTCAAGAAAATACACACAGCCCTTCCCAAGGTACGTACCCTTGCCACCGTGAAAGGACATTCAAGTGCTTGCTGTGGACCTGACAGAGGGAAGTGAAGAGCTTGTCTGTATATGTCAGTTGCCCTTCTTTCTCGTCTATTTCCTTCTTCTACAAATCCTATCCAGATCTCTATTATGAGAATATTTTCCTTTATCTCATTAAGCATAGTTAATAATAGCTGCTTTAAATTCTAACATCTGAGTCATCTCATAGTTGACCTCTGCTGATTTTCTTTCCCTCGAGGATGGGCCACATTTTCCTCATTCTTTGTATTTTAATTAATTTTGACTGGGCACAGTGGCTCACACCTGTAATCCCAGCACTTGTGGGAGGCCAAGGCAGGTGAATCACCTGAGGTCAGGAGTTCGAGACTATCCCAGCCAACGTGGCAAAACCCTGTCTCTACTTAAAAATACAAAAATTAGCCTGGCACAGTGGCTCACACCTGTAATCCTAGTACTTTGGGAGACCAAGGTGGGTGGATCACTTGAGGTCAGGAGTTCAAGACCGGCCTGGCCAAGATGGTGAAATCCCAACTTTAAAAAAAAAAAAAAAAGTTAAAAAAAATACAGAAATTAGCCATGTGTCATGGTGTACACCTGTAGTCCTAGCTACTTGAGAGGCTGAGATGGGAGGATCACTTCAGCCTGAGAATTGGAGGTTGCAGTGAGACTAGATCACACCACTGCACTCCAGCCTAGATGAAGGAATGAGATTCCATCTCAAAAAAAAAGAAAGAAAAAGAAAGAAAGAAAGAAAGAAAGAAAGAAAGAAAAATTTTCTATTGTATTCTGGACATGGTGCATTGTATACAGATTCTAGATTCTATTGTATTTCTCTGAAGGATGTTGATAATTTTGTTTAAGCAGACAGTTAATTTGTCTAAAATCAAGCAGCAAACTTTAACTCACCTACTGTGGGTGGTAGCTCAAATCTTAGTTCTGTTCTTTTTCTTCAGCTACACTTCAGCTTGGAGTCCGAGGCCATGCATGGCTCAGGAGTCAGCAGAAATAAGGCAAAGTTTAAGTACAAAATTTTTGGCTTCCTTCGCTAGCTTTTTCCTTTCCAGTATTTCCATCTCATGCCCCAATTGTTTGCCATAAGCTTATTCTTCAGAGCAGAAACATGGCTGTCTTTCTGCTGGAGTTGTAGCTGTGCTGTGCTCTGCTGTGACTGTGTCCTTCACTCAGAAAAAAAGCTGCAAATAAGAAACACACCCTGTCACAGTTCCTTCCTCTAAGTTTTAACTCTTCTCCAACAACTTACCACATTTTTTTCTCAACGCGCTTCACAGAAAGTAAAAAACGTACTGCTTTTGTTTGTTCATCAGAACCTCAGATAGTTGTTTTTTGCATTATTTCCAGAGTTTATCATTGTTATCTGAAGGAGGTTTGTTCTATTAGCTTATGTACTGAAAGCATAACTCCCCATCTGGATCTCGGTTCAGTTGCTATTATAACTAACCACTCAAAATTTGATGACTTAAAAGACAATTTATATGCTTAAAATTCTGTAATTGGGGCCGAACTGAGAGGAGGTGGTTCTTTTCCTCTGTACACAGTGGATTGATGCTTCAAAAAAAGTGTTTCAAGAGTACAAGCCCTGGCGCACAAATATTTAGCCTCTGCTTGCATCACACTTGTTAACAAACCATTAGCCAAAATGAATCACACATCGAGGCAGTCCCTGTGGGAATGGACTGCACAAGAGAGGTGTGTCTCATGTAGCCACCAATGTAAAGGTCTGCACTAATCCCCCAGGCTCTCTCTATGTTCAAGTTATAGGTTGCTTCTTCTCTCTCTGTTTACCTCAAGGATCTTTCTCTATCAGTTATTCCTCAGTCTCCTGGATCCCCAACCTCTCCCTCCCTATTGATCATCAGCATGTAGATGAACAGGTGAACTCTGTATCTTCTTTCCTTTTCCTTTTTTTTGAGATGCAGTCTCGCTCTGTCACCCAGGCTCATTGCAACCTCCGCCTCCCAGGTTCTAGCGATTCTCCTGCCTCAGCCTCCAAGTAGCTGGGATTACAGGTACTTGCCATCATACCTGGCTAATTTTTGGATTTTTGTAGAGAGGGGGTTTCACCATGTTGGTCAGACTAGTCTGGAACTCGTGACCTCAGGTGATCCACCTGCCTTGGCCTCCCAAAGTGCCAGGATTACAGGCATAAGCCACCACACCTGGCCTATTTCTTCTTAAAATATTAACAAAACTTTACTTCAACTTAGTACCCTGTCTCTCTATTACCCTTCACAATCGAATTTCTTAAACTAGTAGCCCCACTCCACTGTCTCCAGTTCTCTATCTTGTGGTTATTTTCCTCCTTCAGTAACATGGCTTTCACTCACATGACACACTGGATTGCTTTTGTTAACTTCAGTTGCACCTCCTTGTTGCTAAGTTCGACAGATGTGGCTCGGTTCTTCTAATTAAATTTCCGGCAGCTGTGAACAATAGACCAGTCGTTCCTAAAGCACTCTTTTACCTGGACTTAACTGACTTTACCTTTACTTTACTTTTTGACAGTATAGTTCTCCGTTGCTGCTTTTATTCCATGTTTACTTTTTAAATATAATTTTTAATTTTTTGAAATAGAGATGGGGTCTCACTCTGTTGCCCAGGCTGGTCTCAAACTCCTGACCTTATGCAATCCTACTGCCTTGGCCTCCCAAAGTGCTGGAATTACATATGGGAGCCACCACACCCGGCCTCCTTGTCTATATATATATATATATATATATATATATATATTTTTTTTTTTTTTTTTTTTTTGAGACAGAGTTTCGCTCGTTACCCAGGCTGGAGTGCAATGGCGTGATCTCGGCTCACAGCAACCTCCGCCTCCTGGGTTCAGGCAGTTCTCCTGCCTCAGCCTCCTGAGTAGCTGGGATTACAGGCACGCGCCACCATGCCCAGCTAATTTTTTGTATTTTTAGTAGAGATGGGGTTTCACCATGTTGACCAGCATGGTCTCGATCTCTTGACCTCGTGATCCACCTGCCTCAGCCTCCCAAAGTGCTGGGATTACAGGCTTGAGCCACCGTGCCCAGCCCTCTCCTTGTCTATATTTAAAATATTGTAATTCCTAAGGGTTTATCTTTGGCCCTCTTTCTTTTTGGCTCTAAACAGCCTCTCTTAACACCTCATCGTTCTTTCTCCTTTCCTTCCTTCCATCCTTCCTTTCTTCCTTTTCTTTCCTTCCTTCCTTTCTTCCTTTTCTTTCTTTCCTTCCTTCCTTCTTTCCTTCCTTCCCTCCTTCTTTCTTTCCTTCTTTCTTTCTTCTTTCTTTCCTTTCTTTTTCTTTCTTCCTTTTTGATGGAGTTTCACTTGTTGCCCAGGCTGGAGTGCAATGGCATGCTCTCAGCTCACTGCAACCTCTGCCTCCTGAGTTCGAGATTCTCCTGCCTCAGCCTCCTGAGTAGTTGGGATCACAGGCGCCCACTATCACAGCTGATTTTTGTATTTTTAGTAGATGGGGTCTCGCCATGTTGGTAGGGGTGATCTCAAACTCCTGACCTCAGGTGATCCACCTGCCTCAGCCTCCCAAAGTGCTGGGATTACAGACATGAGCCACTGTGACTGGCCAAGATTTGTCTTAAACAAGATTTGGGCCTGGCTCATCTGATCCTTTCTAATGGCTTTAGTTAAGACCTATAGGCTGATACCTGCCTAACCTAAATCTCTAGCCCAGATTTCTCTTCCTGAGCTCCTGAAGCATACAGGAGTCTTCATCTCTTCTTGATTTTCTCAGCAGTAACCAAATTTAACAGGTTCAAAACTGAAGTTATTTCCACCCTTTTCAAAACTATTCCTCTTCTTTTGATCTCTTTCTTCATGATTGACACCATCAATGGCTCCAGTCAAATATCTGAGTTCCTTTCACCTCCCTTTTACCCATCCCTCTTCCATCCAACCAATGACACTCGTCCCAGTAGATCAGCCAGCACTTTCTCAAATTTGCACTTTTGCTCTAGACTTCTGTTTGATTTCCCTGAACACACTGTTGTATTTCCTGCCACACCCCATCCATAGCCTACTACCTCATGCACACACATGCAAACTACTCATCACAGTAAATCCAGAGTGATCTTTCTATATTAAATTTACTCACTTCAGGCCAGGTGCAGTGGCTCATGCCTATAATCACAGCACTTTGGGAGGCTGAGGTGGGAGAATCACTTAATGTCAGGACCTTTGAGATCAGCCTGGCCAACATGGTGAATCCCCGTCTCTACCAAAAATACTAAAATTAGCTGGGTGTGGTGGCAGGTGCGTATAATCCCGGCTACTTGTGAGACTGACATAGGAGAATCACTTGAACCTTGCGGGGTGGAGGTCGCAGTGAGCCGAGACTGCACCACTGCACTCTAGCCTGGGTGACAGAGAGCCAGACTCAGTCTCAAAATAATAATAATAAATTAAAAATAAATAAATAAATTTATTCACTTCATTGACTCCCATCACTTATTGGACAAAATCTCAGTTTAGCCAGGCGCAGTGGCTCACGCCTGTAATCCCAGCACTTTGGGAGGCCGAGATGGGCGGATCACCTGAGGTCAGGAGTTTTGAGACCAGCCTGGCCAACATGAAGAAACCCCATCTCTTATAAAAAAAAAAACAAAACAGCTTATAACTTGGGTGACAAGGCCCTTACTGACCAGATATCTACCTCTCTAACTGAATTTCTTGTCTCTCCTCAACCTTCCTTTCAAACCTTCCTCCTTCACTCCTTTTGTCATGCTGCCTCCTCAGTTATACACAATCTCACTCACCCTGGCATGGAAATCGAGTGTGTGTTTGCTGAAGTTAGACTGCCTGGCTGTTCTGCTGCTCACTTATATGTGAGACCTACATAACTTCTCTGTGCCTCAGTTTCTTATCTGTAAAATAAGAATAGTAACAGCATCTACATCATAAAGAATCAACTGAAATAGGCTGGGGGGTGGTGGCTCACACCCATAATCCCAGCACTTTGGGAGGCCGAGGTGGGTGGATCCCTTGAGGTCAGAAGTTCAAGAGCAGCAGCGTGGTCAACATGATGAAACCCCTGTCTCTACTAAAAATACAAAAACAAATTTAGCTGATTGCGGTGGTATATGCGCCTGTAATCCCAGTAACTCTGGGTGGCTGAGGTATGGAAATTATTTGAACCTGGGAAGCGAAGGCTGCAGTGAACAAAGATCCTGCCACCACACTTTAGCCTGGGTGATAGAGTGAGACTCTGTCTCAAAAAAAAAAAAGAAAAGAAAACGAGATTTTTAGCATGGGTCCTAATCCAATATAACTGGCATCCTTATAAGAAGAGAGTGTTTGTGCGCAGACATTTGCCCACACAGAAGATCATGTGAAGACAGAAGATGCCATCTATAAACCAAGAAAAGAACTAAGAAGAAATCAACTCTGCCATCCCCTTGATCTCAAACTTCCAGCTTTTAGAACTGAAGACAGAATTCTGTTATTTCTGCCATCCAGTCTTTGGTACTTTCTTATGGCAACCCTAGCAAACTAACACACTGATACCCTAAAAGATGTCTAGCATGATGCCTTGCAAACATGGAACTCAAAAATATTCGTTTCATGAAAATGAATCATCCCATGTTCCTCCAATACCATGAGGAAATAAATGTCCTAATGAATTGGCGCAACACTGACTAGCTAAGCCTTCTTTCCCCAACTAAAGATACTGCAGAAATGTGAGATTAAACCAAAATCTAAATATAAACACCATGTTTCAAATGCTTGCAAATCATTTCCCTTTCCTTTCCCTTTTAGAAACAGATGGCAGGAAATCTTAAAAGTTGTTTCATAAATAGCTGAAGCAAAAATAGAACATTTACAATACCTATATTCTAAGGAACTTTGCTTCTGGTTGATTTCATCACTGTTTTTTTTTTAATAAAAAAATTTTAAACTTTTTTTTTTTTAAAGACAGGTTTCACCATGTTGGCCAGGCTGGTCTTGAACTCCTAACCTCAGGTGATCCACCTGCCTCGGCCTCCCAAAGTGCTGAGATTACAGGTGTGAGCCACCACACCCGGACTTCATCACTGTTACTGAGATAATAGGAGTAGGTACTGGAAAAAGTCATCAGAATTGATAGGAATATCTCTAACCAGGCGTTAGGTACCCTTAAGTTTGTCAGGTGCCTAAATTTAGCATGAAAACGGTGGAAGAGAAGGAAATATTCTAATAATCAGACAGATTCTCTTGAGGAAACAGCTTTCATTCCCTCCTTAAACTTCCAATGATAGGCTGAAGAAAACCTGAAGCAGAGAGACAAATGAAATTCCCTCACAGAGTAGGTAGGAATTGAGCTGAGAATTCTCAGATGTAGCAGTGAAAGGTAGCGCAGAAAATTATTCATTTTTCATATTGGTGAAGCTTAAAATCTTACACTACTACAAAAACAAAGGAATAACTTACATCTCAAAAAAAGAGAAATTACTCTCTTATCTATATTATGCTGGTATGTTAGCATGTAAAGATCATTTAATCTCTTTCCCTGGAGCAAAAAACAAAACTCCCTAAAATCTGCAGACTCACTGAATGTAATATCTGCTGAAAAATTAGAAGAATGAACTGACTCAAATTCTGCAATGAAACAGTTTTATTATTGCTTCTCATTTAGTTTAAAATTTTCAGTGGTCTAACATTTCTATAAAGGCAATATTGAAGAAAATGGTTTTTAAAAATGTTAATGTATAACATCAATTTCTTGACAACACAGCAATCTTGTTTGAGTTTCCCAATCTTGTAATTTTAAAATATTTTCAGAAAACAGAAGAATTATTTCCTACCAGAAACATCGGCCTTCCTGTTGTTGTTTTTGAGAGGAGTCTCACTGTTGCCCAGGCTGGAGTGCAATGGCGATATCGGCTCGCTGCAACTTCCGCTTTCCAGGTTCAAGTGATTCTCCAGCCTCAGCGTCCCAAGCAGCTAGCATTACAGGAACCTGCCACCATGCCTGGCTAATTTTTGTATTTTTTGGTAAAGATGGAATTTAGCCATTTGGCCAGGCTGGTCTCGAACTCCTGACCTCAAGTGATCCACCCTCCTCAGCCTCCCAAAGTGCTGGGATTGCAGGTGTGAGCCTCCACTCCCGGCCTGCTGTTTATATGTAGTGAAAACCATGGGCTTTGGTGTCACATATACTTGAGTTTACACCTTCGTATAATTATATGACTTCGATCAAGTTTTCTGGCTTATCTGAGCCTTGGTTCAGATAAAGTGAGCATGATATCACTTACCTCATAGCTATACTGTGGGCATGTAGGTATATAATAAATGTTAATCTCCTTTCCCTACTCTCCTTCTTGAAAAAGAGAAAATAAAGGCGCTTAGAATGTCTCTTTTCAAACTCACAGTTAAAGAATTTTGATTATGCAATGTGGCTTTGTTTTTCTCTACCCCCTGCCCAAAGAGGAGTGTATACAGGTATACAGCAAAAGCTTAATATTGCACTCAAAGGTCTGGCATTGGAGGAGAAGGTGGAGGAGGAGGAGGAGGAGGAGGAGGAGGAGGAGGATGAGGAGGAGGAGGAGGAGGATAATGGAGGAGGTGGAGGAGGAGGAGGAGGAGGAGGAGGAGGAAGAGGAGGAGGAGGATAATTGAGGTACATCAGTGGAGGTCTCATATTTTAAATTTAGTCTTTGGGTGTTTAGATATATCAACCTCCTAGCGCAATGCCTGACACGTACTAAGTGCTATTCAAATAATACCTCACTTCGCTTCTTTCGTATTCGCTATTAAGCCTTTTAAAATATGTCACTAAAAGGAAACATGAACATCTATCTCTAAGTGCTTAGCCAGAAACACTAAATATTCGTCCTATTTGATGAGAAAAGATAACACGGGGTCCGCTGTCTCCTTCTGACGAATGGCTGAAGCAAAAAAAGAAAAACAGCGCTACCCAGTGGGATGTCTGAGAACTGCACCTTTGAAAGCAACCGTGGTTTGGGGGACCTCACAATCAAGCTCTTCAGCTATAATGAGGTAAACCCGGGGCCGGGCGCGGTGGTTCACGCCTGTAATCCCAGCACTTTGGGAGGCCGAGGCGGGTGGATCACGAGGTCAAGAGATCGAGACCATCCTGGTCGAAATGGTGAAACCCCGTCTCTACTAAAGATACAAAAAATTAGCTGGGCATGGCAGCGCGTACCTGTAATCCCAGCTACTCGGGAGGCTGAGGCAGGAGAATTGCCTGAACCCAGGAGGCAGAGGTTGCGGTGAGCAGAGATCGCGCCATTGCACTCCAGCCTGGGTAACAAGAGCGAAACTCCGTCTCAAAAAAAGAAAGAAAGAAAGAAAGAAAGAAATATTTTGATATGCTTGGGGGAAAGGGTAGGTGGTCTGAGGCCTGCTCAGGCAACAAAAGATGTAGGCATTAGCCGGACGTGGTAACGCAGGCCTGGCCTGTGTTTCCCAGCTATTCGTGAGGCTGAGGCAAAGATCGGACACTGAGCAACACAGTGAGACTCCCTATGAAAAATGTAAACATCAGCCAGGCATGGTGATGCGAGACTGTAGTCCCAGCTACTCGGGAGACTGGGATAGGAGGATGACTTGAGCCCAAGGAGTCAAGTATCCAGTGAGTTGACCCCACTCCAGCCTGGGCAACGGAGTAAGACTCTGTCTCTCTCAAAAAACAAAAACAAAAACCTGAATGGATATGAATTCATCAAGGAAAAAATATTTCCTTTTCTTTTGAGAAGGAAGGAAAAGTGAAGGAGAGAAAAAGGGTTGAGCTACCAGGACAGAGGAAGGCCCTGTCCTCTTCCCCAAGTTCTCAGAAAATCCTGCAGAATCTACAAACACCTGGTGTAAACTGGTTTCCTGTGGAAATCAGGGAAGGGAGGAGAATGAGAAGATCGCAGCTACGTCTGGGTTCCTCCTGAAAGCCTCACCTCTGTAGCTTCCCCTCTCTTCCTGTCCTGTAAGGTGGCAGGTGACAGTAATAAGTGACATGTTACTTCCTCAGGCCCTCTGACTAACCCCAGCTTCAACACTTCCTGTCTCAATGTTCCATAACTGTGTTATTGACCAAAGGCCCTCAAATTCAAGACATCTGACTGTCCAGAGGCCTAGAAGCAGAGTAGTAAGATAGGTGTGATAACTAACCTCCTCAAATTAGAAAAACAAGAAGCTGAGAGAGAGAGAGAAAGAGAAAGAATTATCCTTCCATCTTGGGGAAAAACGAATTGAAGCATCATTATGTGATTTGCCAAAAAAACACTCTGAATTTAGCATTGGTGCCATCTGAACCTCTGCCAAGGAAAAACATCTAATCAGAGCAATTGAGCAAGGTGTTTTCACCTGCTATGATGCCGCTGAACTTAATCAAAAAGCACTTATCAAGTATTTAATTACATGCTGTGCTGTGATGGATCCCCACAGAGAGAACTGTGGGCGCCTGACCTCTTCTCTCCTGCGGTTTACAATATGCAGAAGTGGGAGGGTTGGTGACAGAAAGGAAGGAAAATTTCACGAGTTCCTCATATTAGTCAATCCCATGTAGAGTAAGGGATTTAATCCTTACCATCACCCTATGAGGTAAGTCTCATTTTGTCCATTGTAGGAATAAGGTAAGTGAGGACCAGAGGGGTAAATGATAGAGCTGGGGCTCAAGCAGAGTTTTCTGACTCCATGGCTGTTTCCCTGATACCATATCACCTCTGGGAGGAAGACAGGCCATCATGGGCAAATGTGCTCGGAATAAACAGACGCCCTAAAATAATAAGGTGACGTTCAAGCCTTTAGAGATGGAAGGAAGAGATATCTATATCATATAATTTGGGATCAAAGAAAATATGTCCTGTAGACAGTCTGGAAAGGACTTAAATTTTGTTCTTTTATTTGGTTTTAGAGATGAGGTCTCACTATGTTGCCCAGTCTGGTCTCAATGTCCTGGCCTCAAGTGATCTTCCCACTTCAGACTCCCAGAGTGCTTGGCCTCTCAAAGCGCTGGGATTATAGATGTGATCCATTGCACCTGGCCTGAAGAGGACTTTTCTATTCAGATCCTAACATTTGAGGTGAAAACACTGTTTTGCTTATCATCTCAGGTGTGAGGTGTACCATCAAGTCGTGGCCTGAGAAGCAATTGCCCTCTGTTCCCTCTGGACTCTGAAATGCTAAGATTGCTGTTGGGATTGAATGGTTGTACCCTGGATGGGAAATCCTCCACAGACCCAGGAGCGTTATGGCAGTAATGTGGCAAGGCTCTGACAAAAACCACAGCAAACCTGCTCAAATACGAGTCCACTGCTATTGGTAGTCTGGTAACATGACAGGAACCCGTCGCCCACGTGGCCATATGCTCACCTCCTGGAGTCAGCGTGCCACTCACTGTCAGCAAGTGGTGTTTGAGGATGAGGCTGCTGCCTC
The DNA here is from genome assembly GCA_028533165.1 of Leontopithecus rosalia. Lineage (NCBI taxonomy): Eukaryota > Metazoa > Chordata > Mammalia > Primates > Cebidae > Leontopithecus > Leontopithecus rosalia. Next base: position 4,864 of record JAPYYA010001203.1, on the reverse strand, counting down.
CCCTGCCTTGCCTTGGGCATGCTGCACTATTCATTTTCCTACCAGCCCTGTTGGTGTTTTACATAGATCCTCCTGTGGCCACCTGGATCCCATTCATGAAGACCGTGAGTGCTGGCCCTTCACTGCCCCTCAGGCTTCTTCTCACTGTTCCTCCACACCTCTTCTTTCCATCTCTTTCTTTCTTTCTCTCCCTTTTTTTTAAATTTAAATTTTAATTTTATTAAAAAATAAAATAGAGACAGGGTTTCTTCATTTTGGTCAGGCTGGTCTCGAACTCCCAACCTCAGAGATCCACCCACCTTGGCCCCCCAAAGTGCTGGGGTTACAGGCGTAAGCCACCATGTCCAGCCATGCTTTCTTATGTATGTATGTATGTATGTATGTATTTTAGATACAGGATCTTGCTTTGTCACCTAGGCTGGACACAATCATAACTCACTGCAACCTCATGCTCCTAGGCTCAACAGATCCTCCCATTTCAGCCTCCCTAGCAGCTAGTACTACAGTCACATGCCACCACATCTGAATAATTTTTAAAATTTTTGTAGAGACAGATTCTCACTATGTTGACAAGGCTGTTCTCAAACTCTGGCCTCAAGCAATCCTCTTGCCTTGGCCTCTCAAAGCATTGTGATTACAAGTGTGAGCCACTGCACTGGCCATATCTCTCTTTCTAAACTATTTTTCTTGCTTTGTTTGATTTCACTTCCTATCTTCCATTAATATCTTATTTTTACAACTTTCCCCTCGTTTCTCTTTGTGTCCAATTCAACCACTGTTTGTCGTGCATTCAATGCTGGGCTGTGTCTGCTGGATTACACCTTAGAGTATAGTTTGGTTAAGGGGGATGAGGCAGAATGATGAAAGTCTTAGTCATTGCAGGAAATAATTATTATTAGAGGTCAGACAGAAAAAGTGTTGCAAACTAGGATTTAAATAGATGAGAAACACTTTTAAAGTTTTAAACGTTTTATTTTAGATTGTATAAACTCTGAATCTCCAGTTTAAACATCGCTGGTTTCTTATTAAAGATAGAAATCAGTTAAATATGTGTAAGGTATGAGAAAAAATACTTTCTTTTTATTTGAGATGAAGTTTCACTCTTGTTGCCCAGGCTGGAGTGCAATGGCGCCATCTTGGCTTACTGCAACCTCTGCCTCCCGGGTTCAAGCAGTTCTCCTGCTTCAGCCTCCAGAGTAGCTGGGATTACAGGCATGCGCCACCATGCCCGGCTAATTTTGTATTTTTAGTAGAGATGGGGTTTCCCCATGTTGGTCAGGCTGATCTCCAACTTCCGACCTCAGGTGATCTGCCTGCCTCAGCCTCCCAAAGTGCTGGGATTATAGGCGTGAGCCACCACACCCATCTGAAAAAAAAATACTTTCAAAGAATTTAGGATTGTTACTTCAATAGTCAGGGTTCTCCAGAGGAAAACAACTAACAAGATTCATGTTTGTATGAAAGGGAGTTTATTAGGCAGAATTGACTCACATGATCACAAGGTGAAGTCCCACGTTAGGCCATCTGTAAGCTGGGGAAGAAAGAAGCCAGCAGTGGCTCAGTCCAGATCTGAAAGCCTCAAAAGTAGAGAAGCCAACAGCGCAGCCTTTAGTCTGGGGCCTAAGGCCCAAGGGTCCTTGGCAGACCTCTGATGTAAATCCAAGGGTCCAAAAGCTGAAGAACTGGAGTCTGACATCCACGGGCAGGTAGCATCCAGCACAGGAGAAAGATGAGAGCCAGAAGACTCAGCAAGCCAGCGTATCCCACCTTCTTCTGCCTGCTTTGTTCTAGTCTCGCCAGCAGCCCACCCATGCTGAGGGTTAGTTTTCCTCTCCCAGTCCACTGACTCAAATGTTAAGCTCCTCTGGCAACAGCCTCATAGACATACCAGGAACAACACTTCACCAGCTGTCTAGGCATCCTTCAATCCAATCCAGTCGACACCTAATATTAACCACCACGAGTCCACTCCTTGTCTACTTGAACCCATACACATATCCTGAAATCATACTTAGTCTCCAAGTACAGACAATGATAAGGTTGTAATTCTGCCTAACATAACACAGCTTTCCTTTGTACAACTGGAAGCCCACTAATCCTCAACCTAAATGCTATTATATAAAGTTAACAGGACTTAAATGCTGACGTAAGTTAATAAATCTTATGTCACACGATAAAGGAAAAAGAAAGGCTATAAAATGAAAATATTTCCTAGTACAAGTGTATATATGCACAAACATGTTCTTAACAAAATAAAGAGGAAATACAACAATCACAGTCCTTGTTTCTGTAACTGGTCCTGATGACTACCTTCTACTACCCATCGTGTATTCCCTTTGCCTTCAGCAAGCACCTTGGCTGGTCGGTTTTTTTTTTTTTTACCTGGTGGAGTGACCGAAACTTTCATTCCTGAAGGGTCTGGGACATTTGTAGTCTGCCTGGATTGGGCTGTCATAGTTTCCCATTGACCTTAATCACAGGGCTTGGTAATACCAAGAGACACCCTAAGGGATCTCCTGTATTCCACGCATGCTCTCCCTTACCTCCACTGTGAAGTATTAGACTGATTCCATTTTGATAGTTGGGGTCAATCATCTGGACGTGATCAACACTGTAACTCTGCACAACACTGTACAACTCTGTAACTCCCTTCTTAGCCTGTTGACTTACAGGCAGGAGGAGCCAAAGTGGCCAGGTGGCAGTCTTAACTTCCAGTGCAATGGAATCATAGTTGTGTCTCCTTGTGGCAGTGTTCCTCCTTTGAACTAAGACCTCTAGGCCAGCAGAACGTAATGTTGCAGGAACAGGATGCAAACATTTTGCTAGTGAGCCACTAGGGGTGATGGTGAGTGGAGCCACTTTCCCTGTTATTTTCAAGTGAAAGAGAAAAGCTACTGTTAGGACAGAATGGGTAGTTGGCATTTTGGAGCTGCCAGTGAGTGTGTGGACTGGCATGGATTCTGATGAATAAGTTCGGCCCTTCTCCCTGAGTCACAACCTACTCAGAGCTGAGGAAAGCTTCACCTTTCAACTCCTCTTCTTCTGGGGTCCCTGAGGATTCCTCTCCACATTCCTGTTTATTTCTTCTGTTACAAATCCCCAAGGTTGGCCAGAAGCGGTGGCTCATGCCTGTAATCCCAGCACTTTGGGAGGCTGAGGCGGGTGGATCACGAGGTCAAGAGATTGAGAGCATCCTGGTCAACATGATGAAACCCTGTTTCTACTATAAATACAAAAAATTAGCTGGGCATGGTGGTACATGCCTGTAGTCCCAGTTAGTCAGGAGGCTGAGGCAGGAGAATTGCCTGAACCCAGGAGGCGGAGGTTGTGGTGAGCCGAGATCGCGTCATTGCACTCCAGCCTGGGTAACAAGAGCGAAACTCCGTCTCAAAAATAAAATAAAATAAAATAAAATAAAATGTTTTTTTCTAGAAATTCTGTTGGTTTGATTTGAGTTCTTCTTTTTTTCTTTTATTTAATTTTTTTTTTTTGAGACACGGTCTTGCTCTGTCACTCAGGCTGGAGTGCAGTGGTGCAATCACTGCTCACTGTAGCATTGAACTCCAGGGCTCAAGAGATCCTCCTGCCTCAGCCTCCCAAAGTGCTGGGATAACAGGCGTGAGCCACACAGCCAACCACTGAATTAGTTTTTATGTTTTAGTCTGAACCGTTAGTAATTAATTTTGGTTTAAGAAATGGGGAGTGATTCAGTTTTATTTTCTTCCAATGGCTGGTGGGTTTTCTCAACATCATTATTAAATTACCCATCAGGCAGGGCGCAGTGGCTCACACCAGCACTTTGGGAAGCCCAGGAGGGCAGATCGCCTGAGGTCAGTGGTTTGAGACCAGCCTGGCCACCATGGTGAAACCCTGTCTCTACTAAAAATACAAAAAAAAAATTAGTTGGGCATGGTGGCCATTGCCCATAGTCCCAGGGACTCGGAAGGCTGAGGTAGGAAAATCGCTTAAACTTGGGATGGGGAGGTTGCAGTGAGTTGAGATCCCGCCACTGCACTCTAGCCTGGGTGACAGAGTGAGACTCTGTCTCAAAATAAATACTCCATCAACTGGGGATTGCTTTTAAAAGAAATATAAAAGTCAAGTTGGAAAGGAATTAGGCCCCTTTGATTCCTAGAAGTGTTATACAAAGACTCAGACTCAGCAGAGTGAGTTTCCTGAAAGAGGGTAAAGCCTCTTATCGTTTGGAACTGAATCAGAGCCACATTAGCGAGCAACTGCTCAGCTCAGTGTGGACAATCAAAATAATTATTTTATAAGTCATTGGGGGATACCTTCAAATATTCTTTTAGACCTCAACACACAGAATTATTAATTGTATTGTAAAAGAAAAGTTTTACTTTTTAACAGTCTAGAATTTAATTAAAAGAGATATTACTACCAAACACTTGAAGCCCCATCTTCTGATTATTTCTGAAATAAGGTGATTCACCCATGAGAATGCTGCCGACTGACTGGGCTAGATGCCTGAGCCTGGTACTTGGCATTAAGGAAGAATCAGGAGTGAGTGGAGATTAGACAAGGTCAGCTCTATAATTACCAAGTAGTAGCCTTAAGTTTCATGAAGATTACAAAATACATTTCAACCCTGAGTTTCGATGTGCATTTTCTAAAAACTTTCAAAGAAATGATGGTTTTGGTCTGAAACTTCTTTTTTTTTTTTTTTTGAGAGAAGGAAATAAAAAAAAGGAGTGAAGGAGAGGAAGAAAGAGGAAGAAAAGGAGGGAGAGAGAATAGAAATGTTGCTTTATTCTAAAAAAAATGGGTATTAATAATGGCCAATCAATATTTCATTTAAACCTATGAATAGGTGTGATGTGGTATTGACAAGAATGTATATTTTGTG
>JAPYYA010001202.1:0-18457 GCA_028533165.1 Leontopithecus rosalia | reverse complement strand
AGGAAACAACCAGTATTAGCCTTTCTAAAAATATACCAAAAAGTAAAGAGCATCAACATAAAGAAGAATTTACATCAACGAATGGATAAAACAGCCAGTTAACATCAAATGGCAGTAACCCTAAATTTAAATCGACTAAATCCCCCAATCAAAAGACACAGCCAAAACCCAACGGCATGTTACATCCAGACCCATTTCACATGCAAGGATACACAAAAACTCAAAACAAAGGGATGGAGAAAGATTTACCAACCAAATGGAGAGCAAAAATTAATAAATAAATAAATAAAAAGCAGCAGTTGCAATTCTCATATCAGATAAAATAGATTTTAAAGCAACAAAGATATAGTGGTAAAAGGACCAACGCAACAACAAGAGCTAACGATCCTAACACCCAGATACATAGAGACTTAGATTCAATTAGACAGAAAATTAATAAGGATATGAAGGACTCGAACTCAGATCTGGAACAAGTAAACTTAATAAATATTTATAGAGCTCTCCACTTCAAATACACAAAATATACATTCTTGTCACTACCACATCACACCTACCCATAGGTTTAAATGAAACATTTATTGGCCATTATTAATAGCCATTTTTTTTTCAGAATAAAGCAATATTTCCATTCATTCTCCCTCCATCTCTTCCTCTTTCTACCTCTCCTTTACTCCTTTTTTCTTTCATTTGCTCAAAAAAAAGAAAAAAGAAAAAAAATAAACTTGTAAACCTCTAGATCCAGGTCAGCAATGTCTCTCTCATTGCTTGATTTCCTTCCTTCCCTTCCCTCCCTCCCTCCCTTCCTCCCTTCCTTCCTTCATCCCTTCCTTCCTCCCTCCCTTCCTCCTTTCCTCCCTTCCTACCTTCCTCCCTTCCTCGCCCCGCAAAAAAAACATAACTATTTCCTCCCTAACCCCAGACAAGCTGGCTCTAGAAGGTTGGAATGGGATCAATCCTGAATTAAGATTATGTGTTACATTTTCTTTTACCAAAAACATGTGTATATGAATAAAATAAAAACAAAACAAAACTCCTCTGGGATTTCTTGTGGCAGTTGCAACAGTCCTGTATGTGGTCATTAGAAAATATGCCATTCCTCACACCAATATGTGGTAAGCTTCTTGATATCTAAGGGGCAGTAGTCTCGTTAGATATCAAGTGTCCTTGATTTCTGAATCATGTCCCTGATTTCTGAAATCATGACTGATTTCTGAATCATGTTCTCATTGCCTGCCCTTGCCATGTGGACCCAGTATCCATTTTGAGCATAATTGTACTAAATCTTTATTTCTAGAGCAATATAATAAAAGTCTTATGTGCAAAAGAAAAAACAATGGGCGTATGGGATCGGTATACATGAAGAACTACGAGAAAATCTTTCATGTTGAAGTAAGACACTGGAATTTTGAAACAGCAGCAACTAGCCGTATACATTCAGTGGCTTAGTGAAATGGGCTTTTTCTAATGCTCCACAGGAAAAGAAGCATGGCTCCTTTGGTTTCTAAAATTTTGTTCCGCATGTGTACATTAATTTTGAAGCACCACCCAGCAGGATTCATTTGCAGTCGATTTCAGGGTAGTTTGTCTTGGTTTCCTTGTGCAGGAAACAGCTTTTTTCCCCCCAGATATTTTAATATGATTGTTCTAACTTTCCTGAATAATAGTAACGATAATCATAAAAATAACAATAAGCACTAATACTGACGAGAAGAGTTACTTGTACTATGTTCAGACTGTGGCTATTGATCCCAAGGTGAACTCTGGAGATGAAATTGTCTGCTTCTTGCCTGCATTAGGCAGGGAAGCCCTCTTTAGTACCCTGTCCTGCCCCCATTTTTCCCTCAAGTAAGTGGTGCTCTGTGAAAGAGAGAATAATCTGTATGTGAGTCGCTTCTAGACAGGTCTTATGCCTCTTCTGATGGGCTAAATAAAAGTGTTGATTTTTGTAGTTTATCGGGTGTTTCTCTCGTTGTTTGACCAAGAGTGACAGCCTTTAAAGTTTGTCTACATAACAAATAAAGAGTCATTTACAAATTTTTTTATGAAAAATCACAAATGCAACATTTAAAATCGTGACCAAATATCGGGGGTTCCATTAAACCACAATAAATTTCTAAGAACTGAAATCCCGGAGTATGCTTTTTCCCTACAGATATCAGCATAAGTCCCTTTTTAATAGAAAAGCAATTAGAAGAACAACAGCTTCAAAATTTAGTAATGCTCATGTAGAGAAATGAAACCAATAAAAAGCCATTGGACCAAGAAAAAAACACACACACAATGTCAGTTAGAACATATTAACAAGTAAAAGCATGTTGACCATCAAATTTCTTGAAGAGAACATGTCATCTTAGGTCTCTTAATACCGGATCATGCTCCTCTTGTTTATAAGACACAAGGGGCTGGTGAAATATCCCACTCCCAAGTCTGGATTCACATTTTTAAATCACCATGAATATAAACAAGTAAAGAAACAAAACAAAACAAAACAAACAAACAAAAGCAGGCAAATAGTCTCATCCTTATTCCCTCAATCTCCACGCTGAATATCACAGAATGGCTATAACTGGTGCAGCTCCAGTCACTCCCTCACACGTTGGGCCAATGGCTGTGCCTCATGACCTGCAGTTCCCTTATTGGCTGCATCACTCTGCAAAAGGTCCTGATCTGTTTTCGTTGGATACTTCCTTCCCCCAAGAGATAAATCACTGCAGCTAGTGAAGGTTTGGCTTTGCAAAATCCAAAGATCCTGAGTTGTAAATAACATCATTGGGTGAACCCCAATAATTTAAAGTGGAAATTGCAGAGTTAAGACTTCTGCAATACTGAAGTGTTTCTTGAAAAGTTTATTTAACTATTTCTGTACTATCTTTGGGTGCTAATTTGTGTATTTAAAAGAATTCCAACATGGGGTGAGTTACAAAAATTGGATTGGGTAGGTAAGATTTTATATCAAGTCTTCAAGTTGCATGTTGCCAAATCGGGCATAATGGAAATTTGTTTTTCTTCCATGAAATTCTCAAGGAAGAATGAGAGTGACAAAGCTAACGGAAGTTGGCAGAAATACAGTGTTGATCTGACTAACCCTAGGAACTAAAAGACAGAAATGACCATGGAGTAAAGGGATTCGATGGGAAATTATTAAATGAAAATCATTACAGTCCTTGAAGCAACTTGTGATATAGATAGATATGTTAGAGTTGACAACGTTCAGTTCTCGGAGAAAAAATGCATGAAAAATCGTCAGGACGCCACAGGCCACCTGCACCCCCCGGTCCCCAAATTGGAAGGGCGCCACCAACCCCCACCTTCCAGCTGGTCCCGGCGCTTGATGGGCTTCAGGTCTGTCAGGCCATGTGCAGTGGCTCTGAAAAGAGCCGTTGTGTTTCAGTGCTCAGGCGATCCTGAGGCCGCTCACTTGCTCCTGGTGTAGCGGAGCATGGCCTTGGGACCCCTGGACACAGCGTGCTTGCCCATCTCCCCCAAGAGCATCAGGCAAAAGGAGGTCTGCATCTCCCGGGAGGTTATTTTATTTTATTTTATTTTATTTATATATATACTTTATTGCATTTTAGGTTTGGGGGTACATGTGAAGAATATGAAAGATTGTTGCATAGGTACACACATGGCAGTGTGGTTTGCTGCCTTCCTCCCCATCACCTGTATCTGGCATTTCTCCCCGTGTTATCCCTCCCCAACTCCCCACCCCCCGCTGTCCCTCCCCTAGTTCCCCCCAGCAGACCCCATGTGTTATGCTCCCTTCCCTGTGTCCATGTGTTCTTGTTCAACACCCGCCTATGAGTGAGACCATGCAGTGTTTGATTTTCTGTTCTTGTGTCAGTTTGCTGAAAATGATGGTTTCCAGGTTCATCCATTTCCCTACAAGGAACACACAGTCATCGTTTTTTATGGCTGCATAGTGTTCCATGGTGTATGTGTGCCATGTTTTCCCTGTCCAGTCAATCATCGATGGGCATTTGGGTTGGTTCCAAGTCTTTGCTATTGTAAACAGTGCCACAATGAACATTCGTGTGCATGTGTCCTTATAACAGAACGATTTATAATCCTTTGGATATATACCCAGTAATGGGATTGCTGGGTCAAATGGAATTTCTATTTCTAGGTCCTTGAAGCGCTCTTGGTGTAGCAAGTCAGTCAGCAGGCCTCAGTGGCGATGCGCTCCAAGATGTCGTGAACGAATGAATCCATGACATCCACCGCTGCCCGGGAAAGGCTGAGGCAATCGAGAACCTGCTTCAGCACCCAGGGAAAATAGGTGGTGAAGCTGTCCCCATGGCGGTTGGGGTCGCGGCGCACTCACTTCTGCTTGTGGGTCGTCGTGACGTCAACCACTTTGGGCTCCTTGGTGCTCAGGCCTTCGCTGGAGGTTGCCCCAGCAGAGCGCTCAGCCATCTTGGAGGCAACTGCCAGTGGATGGGAGGAACAGATAATGACAGTTGACCGCCGGCGGGAGGGCCTTTTGTAGTCACCGCATGGCTGACATCACCGGCCAACTCCACATCTGACTGGAAGAAGTGTCACTTAGGGAGCCTACGAGAAAGCCTCCTGGCCTCGGTGGAGATTGGATGGTCCCATTGCTCGGCATCTCATCAGCCCATCACAGTGGGCATCTGCCGATCTGCTCCGGACCCTCACCTGCCACAGAGCAAGTGCTCAATCCCGTTCACCCTCAACTAGGGCAAGCTCTGCATTCCTGCATTCCAGGCATACTTCCACCCCTGTTCTACAACCACTCCAGTTCCAAACAAGCTGGGTTGTACTAGGAGTCCTCTCTAAATCATGTTTCTTGTCTGTTTATTCCTTATTCCTTCCTCCAGGAGCCCACTATCTCTTGTAAGAGCTGCAGATCCTCACTCAGCATGGTGTGTCAGTGTTGCCAAAGACCTGATGTGTGAGGCTTCTTTGCCTTTTCACAGGTAGGGCGAGCACATAGTTTCTTGCCCAATAAATGTGGGGGCAGCTTTCAGAGTGAATGGGGCACTACGGATCATCGAATCATCGAGCTGGGACAATAGGCAAAATCAGGACGTGTGGCCACCCTTCTAGGGGAGAGATCTGGGGACATGATAAGAACATCCCTTGGGGTTTGGAGCATAAATGATGGTGGGCAATGAGACTGATTTACATTTAATATCATCTTTCTCATGATTTCTTCTCTTTGAAGCTCTGGCGCTTTTGTTTCCCGGAGACAACTGGAGTGGCTAGGCTGCATTAACATGAGAAAGAAACACAACACGGTGAGAGTGTCTGTTTGGGACTTAGGACTGATGTGTGCTAATGGGGCTGAACTAGACAGCAGAGTTATTGAGGGCATGGGTTCGGGAGTCAGAGGCTCACAGGCCAGCCATACCTCATATGGCTGTACTGCCTTGGGCAAGTGCCTTGGCCTCTCTGAGCCTCAGTTTCCTCCTCTGTGGGATACAGGTCTAGAAGGTGCTTCTGAAGATACAGGGGGATGATGCAGAGAGCGTGCCAGCTACGTAGTCAGCAACCAATGAATATTGGCTGCGCGTGGTCCCAGCTCTGAGATTCATGCCCTCGGGTAATTGCAGGTGTTGGGGGTGGGATCCAGTGCCGGCCAGCTGTGTGAGCACCCTCTCCTGGGGCTACCTTGTCCCCATCTGTTTGCTTCAGGCTAACAGTGATATAAGGGAGGATGACTTTTCCCTCCTGAGCCACATGTTAGTGAAGTGGGAGAGATAATGCTGCTCTGAGTTGTGATGTGAAGCTGCTGGGGAGCAACTGGAAAGTGCTCCTGGCTTGGGACACTACCCAATCGGGGCTTTGTGGCAAGCTATTCCCCTTCTTTGCCATGAAACCTGGCTTCCCATACCACCTACTTGCCCTCGCCCACCATCTTTGTATCCGAATCCTACTCACCTTTCAGGTCTTGGCTCAAATCCTACCTCCCCTATGAAGATGTCCTGACCCTCCCAGCCTAGAGCAACTGCTCCTTCCTTGAGTCTCAGGATCTCCAACTGTGACATGGGCATACTATTTGCAACATCCCCACAAACAGATTATGATGAGGAAAGAAAGAGAGAGTGGATGTAGGATGCCAGGTCCAGTGTCTGGTGCAGGCCTGTGGTAAGTTTCCTGCCTCTTCCTCTTCCTCTTCCTCCCTTCGGAACCTCCAGCATGCAGGCATGGCGGCCTTGATCACATGCTGCCTTCTCTTCATAGTCATTGGTGAGCATGCCTGTGGTAGTTGTCCCCTCAATTGCAATGTCACAGAGGATAGGGACCACATCTCCTTCTTCCTAGCCTTCTAGTTTCCGGCACTACAATGAGCGCCATGGTAACTGCTTTTCATTGGGCAACTTAGGGTACCATGTAGCAGGCTCTCTGCTGTGTATATTATGCACATAAGTGTAGTACTCACTCTTTCCCCTCCTGGCTCTCTTCCAGGATGTGCAGCTACTGATTCTCTTTTGACTTATATCAGACAGATTGGGTCAATCACTACCAAGGTCACATCATGAGTAAGTGGCCTTGCCAGGCATCAAGTCCTATGCTAGAGGAAGTTTCTAATGAACGCCTGCAAGTGGGTGGACGGCAGGAGGGACAGACATAGAGTGCAGAATAGGAGTGCCTGCAACATTACTTTTACCCAGTATAAGCAGGCCTGCTTGAGAGAAACCTGAAGGCAATAAAGGCATAGGACTCAGTGGGTCCCCTTGCTTAGGTAAGGGAATATAGTCACTCCAGGACAAGGGAATAAATGGAGAGGGGATGGTCAAGCAAAACCTCAAAGCAGCTGTCCCAGGGAATTCCCAGTGTCTCCAAGATGTCCCAAAGTAGCAGCAGAATATCCATCCACTGGCATTCCTCAAGGTGAACTGTAGAACAAGCCCAGGTCATGCGAGCCTCCGTAGAAGAGGTTTGTTGATTCAGAAGATACTGAATCCCCTGGGAGTCCAGGGATGGGCATTTCACTCCCACAGATCCTTGGGAGAGGACCAGGCCACAAGGTCACCCATGGGACCTATGATGCAATGAGGAGACTGACTCTGCTGCATTAAGTGTCCCTGACAAGCATAAGCCAGAGGAGCCTCACCCAGTGTTATTCAGCCAGTGCCTAAAGTCGCTGGAGAAGGTCCCAGACTCCTTGTACTCACATTCTTGGTGCCTTGGAGGGGCAGATTGGAGGGATGAACTCAGCTGGGCCTCTGCAACTCTCCACGGCCTCTCAGAGCTTATCCCTTTGGTGACTCTAGCAGGATAGGCAGACTTCTCACGTGGCAGCTCAGAGCACTCAGACAGCCAGACAGAGGCCACTCAAGACCTCTTAAAGGTTACCTCTGGGACAGGCTAACGTCCACCATTCTCCATGCGTCAAAGCCATCACGGGCCTCTCGGGAGTCCAGAGGAAGGGGCAAACAGACATGACCAATGGGCCAATGGGAGGAGCATCCAGTGATGGGCAGCCTTCCTGAGATGCAGCCTATTCAGCACACACTTTTTGAGATGCTATTGGGTGGCACACGCAGAGCATGTGCGTGTGAAGGGGTCCTTTACTCTCTAGATCAGAGTGGTAGGCTCTCGAATGATTTGACATTGGACCTATCACTAGCAGGGTGACCTCTCCCATTTAGTGGATCCTCATTCTCTATGCCTGGGTGATTTCCCTCAAGTGGCATGAGGTTTCTAATCATTAGAGATGCTCTTTCTCCCTTCTGGGACCCCGGACATACATAAACAGACACACAGAATGACAGTAAACAGACACGCAGAATGAGAGTAAGGAGAATGTAGGGAGTCAGTACCTGTTAATAAGAGCTTAAACAGAACCTGGTCTCAATATCTGATTCTCCAGATTTGGGGCCCCCAAGTGTTCCAACTTCCCTCATCAACCTCCTTTTTCAGGGCTCCCCTAAAATCTGACACTGCAATGGGAATCCATCCCTCTCTATGTGACCTACAATAGCACGTATCTCAGCATCCTAGGGAGGACAGATTTCACACCACCGGAGTAATTTAGGGAGTGAGACCTGTGGGAGCAACCTTATCCCATGCTGCTTAAACAAGCACTGTGGGCCAATGGCCATGGCCCAGGAGCCGCAGGGCCTTCATGGACTGGTCCAGTGGAGAGTGGGTCTTGGGCTCCTCTGATTGAACACTTCCATCATCCCAATGATGTGGAAGTTCCAAGGCATGAAGGCCAGCATTTCCAGGAAAAAAAAAAAAGCTACAACCTGAAAAAGAACAGAGAGAATTAGATACATATGAACAAGTTAGAGTAATAACTTCAGTTTCTAGGGAGCTTGAACAGGTACTGGTTGTTGAACTTTCTGATGTATTTATGTTGTCAAAAATAAACACATTTTGTGGATGGGTGATCGATAAGATATTTATTTATTCTTTTATTTTTTGTTGTTTTTCTTAATGTAGAGTCTTACTTTGTCACTCGGGCTGAAGTGCAGTGGTGCCATCTCAGCTCACTGCAGCCTGGACCCCCTGGGTTCAAGCAATTCTCCTACCTCGGCCCCACAAGAAGCTGGGGGTGCAGGCATGTGCCACTGAACCTGGCTTATTATTATTATTGGCATTTTTGGTAGAGACAGGTTTCTCCATGTTGCCAAGGCTGGTCTCAAACTCCTGAACTCAAGTGACCCAACCACCTCAGACTCCTAAAGTGCTAGGATTACAGGCACTGCACCAGCCCTAGGTATCGAAATACCAGTCCTCCAAAAAGAAAAGGACAATGACAACAACAAAACCAGGTGGGTTACATTTGTCTTATTGATACATCTGTTTTCTAAGTTGCTGGTTATATTTTGTTACGGATGTAGTCAAGCCGTTTCCTATTAGTTTATCTGTTTCATAAACCTCACCACCAGATCATGAAGCCTCCCTTGGTGTCCTTTCTTCTCCTGAACCCACTGAAATGAATAATCAGATGTACTCACCTTCCCTCGGATATTCAGCAACAAACCCCGTTTCTTCCATCCTAAATTTCATTAGTGTCAGTCAGCTTTGAGCTTCCAGGCTTCAAGTCTATAGCCCGCTGCTCATGGATTTTTTAATGCTCTATGGAAAAACACTGCCATTTTGAAGCAGTGGCAATGAGCATGATAGAAATTAAGTGATTTGTAGTGAAATAGTGTTGTTTTTCTTTGCTGTGAGGTGAAGAGTTTTCTGTCTTTGAAAATGTGCACGTGTCTGCAGAGATCCTTCAGCTTCCAAAAGTTTAAGACAAACTCAAGGCACTACCCAGAAGGATTGACTTGCAATTAAATTGTCGCAGTTTCTCCAGGTCTGCTGAGGAAAAAAAAGTTATTCCAAGTCTTTTCACGATATTTGTTTAATTTCCCAGAATAAAAATAAATAATGATTCTTCTCAGGTGGCATTTTGTCCTGAATCTTCACATTCACGATCCCAAGGAGAGTCCTGAAGTTATCACATGCCACCAGAGTTCTTGTGATTTAGGCTTTTAAAAATGCAGACATTTATAACCACTCTTCGATCAAGTATTATGCCCTTCGTGCCTGGGCTACTCAGGGATGCTCCCAATAGCATCCTTCCTTACCCCCATTCATTTAGTTGAGGTCATGGGGGTTTAGCAAAGTTAAAGAACCTTTGTTTTCTGTCTCTCATGGAGGGTCCTAAGCTTCTTCTGATGGACTACAGAAAAGCGTTCATTTTGTAGACTATCCAACGGTGTTCTCTGAAACCAATGAGAATGAGGACACAATGTACCAGAATCTCTGGGACACATTTAAAGCAGTGTCTCGAGGGAAATTTATAGCACTAAATTTCCACAAGAAAAACAAGGAAAGATGTAAAATTGACACCCGAACATCACGATTAACAGAACTAGAGGAGCAAGATCAAACAAACTCAAAAGTAGCAGAAAACAAGAAAGAACTAATATCTGAACAGAACTGAAGGAGATAGAGACACAAGTAACCCTTCAAAAAAAATCAATAAATCCCAGAGCTGGTTTTTTTTAAAAGATCAGCAAAATAGATCACTAGCCAGACTAATAAAGGAGGGAAGAGAGGAGAATCAACCAGAAGCAATAAAAATGATAAAGGGAATATCACCACCAATCCCACAGAAATACAAAATACCATCAGAGAGTACTACAAACACCTCTATGCAAATAAACCAGTAAATCTAGAAGAAATAGATAAATTCCTGGACACATACACCCTCCCAAGACTAAACCATGAAGAAATTGAATCCCTGAATAGACCAATAGCAAGGTCTGAAATTGAGGCAGCAAATAATAGCCTACCAACCAAAACAAGTCCAGGTCCAGACGGGTTCACAGCCAAATTCTACCAGAGATACAAAGAGGAGCTGATACCATTCCTTCTGACACTATTCCAAACAATACAAAAAGAGGGAATCCTCCCTGACTCATTTTATGAGACCAACATCATCCTGAAACCAAAACTTGGCAGAGACACAACTAAAAAATATTCCAGGCCAATATCCATGATGAACATTGATGCAAAAATCCTCAATTAAAATACTGGCAAACCGAATCCAATGGCACATTAAAAAGCTTATCTATCACAATCAAGTCGGATTCATCCCTGGGATGCAAGGCTGCTTCAACATATGTAACTCTATCAACGTAATCCATTACATAAACAGAACCAAAGACAGAAACCACATGATTATCTCAATAGATGCAGAGAAGGCCTTCGACAAAATTCAATGGCGCTTTATGCTAAAAACTCTCAATAAACTAGGTATCGGTGGAAAGCATCTCAAAATAATGAGAGCTATTTATGACATACCCACAGCCAATATGATATTGAATGGGCAAAAACTGGAAGCATTCCCTTTGAAAACTGGCACAAGACTAGGGTGCCCTCTCTCACCACTCCTATTCAACATAGAATTGAAAGTTTTAGCCAGGGCAATCAGGCAAGAAAATGAAATAAAGTGTATTCAATCAGGAAAAGAGGAAGTCAAATCGTCTCTATGTGCAGACGACATGATTGCATATTTAGAAAACCCCATCGTCTCAGCCCCAAATCTCCTTAAGCTGATAAGCAATATCACCAAAGTCTCAGGATACAATATCAAGGTACAAAAATCACAAGCACTCCTGTATACCGGAATAGACAGAGAGAGAGAGAGAGAGAGAGAGTCAAATCATGAGTGAACTCCCATTCACAATTGCTACAAAGAGAATAAAATACCTAGGAATACAACTAACAAAGGACATGAAGGACCTCAAGGAGAACTACAAACCACTGCTCAAGGAAATAAGAGAGGACACAAACAGATGGAAAAATAGTCCATGCTAATGGTTAGGAAGGATCAATATTGTGAAAATGGCCATACTGCCGAAAGTAATTTATAGATTCGATGCTGTCACCATCAAGGTAGCATTGACGTTCTTCAGAATTAGAAAAAAAAACCTTAAACTTCATATGGAACCAAAAAAGAGCCCGCATAGCAAAGAAAATCCTGGGGAAAAAAATCAAAGCTGGAGGCCTCATGCTATCTGACTTCAAACTATACTATGAGGCTACAGTAATCAAAACAGCATGGTACTGGTACCAAAACAGAGATAGAGACCAATGGAACAGAACAGAGGCCTCAGAAATAACATCACACACCTACAACCATCTGATCTTTAACAAACCTGACGAAAACAAGCAATGGAGAAAGGATTCCCTGTTTAATAAATGGTGTTGGGAAAACTGACCAGCCATAGGCAGAAAGCTGAAACTGGATCCCTTCCTTACACCTTATACAAAAATTAACTCCAGATGGATTAAAGATTTAAACATAAGACATAACACCATAAAAACCCTAAAAGAAAACCTAGGCAATACCATTCAGGACATAGGCATGGGCAACGACTTCGTGACTAAAACACCAAAAGCAATGGCAACAAAAGCCAAAATAGACAAATGGGATCTAATTAAACTAAGCAGCTTCTGCACAGCAAAAGAAACTATCCTTAAAGTGAACCAGCAACCAACAGAATGGGAAAAATATTTTGTAATCTACCCATCTGACAAAGGGCTAATATCCATAATCTACAAAGAACTCAAATTTACAAGAAAAGAAATCAAACAATTTCATCAAAAAGTGGGTAAAGGATATGAACAGATACTTCTCAAAAGAAGACAGTTATGCAGCCAACAAACATATGAAGAAAAGCCCATCATCACTGGTCATTAAAGAATGCACATCAAAACCTCATTGCGATACCATCTCACACCTGTTAGAATGGCAATCATTAAAAAATCAGGAGACAACAGATGCTGGAGAGAATGTGGAGAAATAGGAACACTTTTACACTGTTGATGGGAGTGTAACTTAGTTCAACCATTGTGGAAGACAGTGTGGTGATTCCTCAAGGATCTAGAACAAGAAATACCATTTGACCCAGCAATCCCATTACTGGGTGTATACCCAAAGGATTGTAAATCATTCTATTATAAAGATACATGCACATGTATATTTATTGCAGCACTGTTCACAACTGCAAAGCCATGGAACCAACCCAAATCTCCAATGATGATAGACTGGATAAAGAAAATGTGGCACATTTACACCATGGAATACTATGCAGCCATAAAAAAGGGTGAGTTCATGTCCTTTGCAGTCACATGGATGAAGTTGGAAACCATCATTCTCAGCAAACTGACACAAGAACAAAAAAGCAAACACCACATGTTCTCACTCAAACTAGGTGTTGAACAATGAGAACACATGGACACAGGGAGGGGAACATCACACACTGGGGCCTGCTAGGGGGAGGGGGGCTATGGGAGGATTAGCAGGGGGTGGGGCGTTAGGGGAGTGATAGCATTAGGAGAAATACCTAATATATATGATGGGGTGATGGATGCAGCAAACCACCACGGCACATGTATACCTATGTAACAAACCTGCATGATCTGCGCATGCACCCCAGAACTTAAAGTATAAAAATATTTTTAAAAAGAAACACCTAATAAAACTGGCCAAATCTAGGACTTTAAAGCAAATAGCCACATTTCAGAGGATTGAAATCACACAGTATCTTCTCTCCTCACTGAGCTGGAAAGGGACAAATATTTATATGTGTATTTTATATATGTGTGTGTGTGTGTGTGTGTTTTATATAAGCATATATAATATATATAGTTAAATTATCCATCATGGAAGTAGACTTGAAAAAAATGGGTAGGGGGTCACCTTATTTCCCTTCATCCATCACCAGTGTTCTCTTAACATAATGGAAGAGGCAAGGGATATTCCCACCTACAACTCAGGATTCCTATGTCCTAAGGGTTCAGTTGTGTTCTCCCCTGCCGCCCCTGCCCCACCAAATATATGAATTGAACTCCTAAGCTCTCATCTCTGTTCTACTTAAAGATGGTGTCTTTACTGGGGTACTCAAGTTAAATTACACTCGTTAGGGTGAGCTCTAACCCAAACTGGCTAGCTTGCATTGTGCCCATCAAAGGGGTACATTCAGACACACAGAGGTGTTGAGGGAAGAAAATGTGAAGTGCCATGGGGAGAAGTGGGCCATCTACAAGCCAAGGGGACATCCCTGGAAGAGATCCTTCCCTCCTTCTACTCAGAAGGAACCAATCCAGCTGACGCTTTCATCTGGACTTCCCTCCTCCAGAACTGTGAACAATAAATTTCTGCTGTTTAAGCCACCAGGTCCGCGGTACATTGTCAGGAAAACAGACACAACTAATAGGGATTTCATTGCCAAGCAGTGGGGTGATTTGATAACCAACGCCTCAAAGAGTGGGAGCACCTTTGGAACTAGGTTATGGATAGAGGATGGAAGCATTTTGACATGCATGACACAAGAAGCCTACAGTGCCTTTAGGAGACAGCTGGGGGATATATGGATGCCAAATGCAATTCAAATGAGGGTTTAGAAAGAATTATTTGCTGTAGGGAAAGGCTCTCTGACTTAGAGAATGCATATATCACGATCACCGATATGTTGCTGCAACTATGAGTGCCAAAGGTGCTTCTGGTGAGTTATCAGACAGAAACTAGAAGATGTTATGGGAAGCCTGAGGAAAGGTGATTCTGGATTTACAGTGGCCAAGAATTGGGCTGTATTGTGTTCCTAGCGTTTTTGAGGAAAGTAGAGTTTGTAAGTGATGAACTTGCACATACAGCTGATTTCTAGTGTTGGGGCCCAGAGCACAACACCCCAAAATGAAGGCGTCAGAAGTAGTCTTAGATGAAAGAGATGTTCTGTGACCTTCTCGGTCCTCCTGTCTCTCACTCCCATTGGGCCCTGGGAGCTTACTGTAAAGACCAGAATCCCTCTTCCCCAAGGTGGGTCCTGGAAACCAGAAGTCCTTTTCTTTAAAGATAGCCACAAAACCTAAAAATAGTATTCTTATTTTTCTTCCACCTTTTTAAATGTAAAACTGGCCATAAGGAAATGATCTAACCTACTTTGTTCAACTGCAGGTCACAAGACGGCCATTACAGAGAGGGTCCTGCCCCCTACCCAGGAGGAATAAATGTGTGCTCAGAGAGGCCAAGCAGAGTCTAGACAGACAGGCCCTGCCAGTTTTCCCCACTCAGCCTATTGGCATTAGATCATAGCCTTTTGTCCCATCATATTTCTACGGGGCTGCCCATACTTTGTTGAACGTGAGCGTACAAACAGGCAATTTCCTGTGTATCTTTCTGCCTTTATTCCGAAGGCTGCCGTGTATACACGTGAAACTTGTATGCTGTTTCTCCCAAGAATCTGCCTTTCGCGAGTTGATTTCTCAGCAAACCTTCAGACAGTTTGGCGGAGCGAGCAGGGTCACCAAAGTGACTCCACTCTTCTGGAAGCCGCAGTTAAAGGAATGCAGGAACCTGACAAGCTGACAAAAGGGTGAGGACTTCTTACCAGTCAGGTGCCCAGGATCTCTCTCGGTGCAACTCAGTCGCGCTGACAGTACAAAACCAATCTCCCTGTTTGTGTCCTCTGCAAGGTTTCATGCCTAGGAGTAAAGAAGTGTATGTGTGACAAGTCTGGATGTACCAACTCTGGTACACTTTACACTACTCTGTGCTATGTATATTTATATTGTTTGATGTCTTTCTGTCAGAAATGGCATATTCCTTTGCCTTTGTCTTTCTGTGTTGTTCACAGAGAGGGTTACAGGGATAAAGTTTCCTCTCATCGTGATCTGTGTTCTTGAGCGCTTGATTTGTGAGCAAGAGGAAACACTGTCTCGTGCTTTCCACCAACCAGGGAAAGTGATTTGTGGGTCACGGTAGGCGTCTGGTCGGAGAAATCTCTTTGCTGGGAAGCAGAGAGATTGTATTTTGTTCTGAATGTGCCAAGCTCTCAGCAGAGAGCTTGTCATGAATACTTGTCATCAGTATTCCTATCCATAAGAGGCTTTGTCATCTCAAACTTTATTGCCTTGGGCAGGGATCTCCAACCCATAATCCAGGGAAGGGAACAGGGTCGGGGACTTTGGGGAACCAGACCATACAGCAGAAGGTGAGCACTAGCGAGCAAGGGAAGCGTCATCTGTATTTACAACCACTCCCCATTGCTGGCATTACCGCCTGAGCTCCGCCTCCCGTCATATTAGCAGCAATAGAATCTCATAGCAGCAAGAAGCCTATGGTGACCCGCACATATGAGGGATCTTAAGTTGCACAGTCCTTATGGGAATCTAATGCCTGATATGTCACACTCTCCCATCACCCCCAGATGGGACCATCTAGGAGCAGTAAAACAAGCTCGGGCCTCCCACTGATTCTGCATTATCATGAGTTGTATAATTCCTTCATTATCTATTACAGTGTAATCATAATAGAAATAAAGTGCACAATAAATGTAATGCCCTTGAATCATCCCAAAACCATCCTCCCAATGCCCCCGTGTCTGTGGGAAAATTTTCTTCCATGAAACCAGTCCCTGGTGCAGAAAGGTTGGGGACCACTGGTCCAGCTAGCGAATGCTGGCAAACTGCAATCTCGGGAGGCATTTGCTATCATAAGCTATCTCTGAAAATGGGGAATCTTCAGGATCACTTCTCTGAAGAGGCTATTGCATCCAGTCGCTGTGGAAAGCCAGTACACTATTGAGAATCCTAATTGTCAATGGCCAAAAGATCGAACATTTAAATTAGCCTCCTAAATTTTATTAAAAGGATTTTAGAGATTTCTTATTCCAACCATTTGAGAGAAACGTTAAATGCATAAAAAGACACATAGTGCTATGACAGCTAGCCTTAAAACATTTTGCTTGACAAAAGAGCCAAGAATCTCTCCTAAATAAACTTAAACTCCTGTGTCTGCTCAAATTGCCCCTGTGAGAAAAACAACAAGGGCCACTCTAGCTTGTGGCCTTTGAGTGCAAATTCTGCTCTTTCACCTCGATGCCATGGGTTGCATTCCTGGCCAGGAAACCAGCCCCTCTAGGTTTAATATTTCTGTGACGTTGGGGAAGTACCTATTTCTTATTGACTCATTTCTCGCTCCTGGATAGGTTTTGATTTCCTGTTCTCTTCCATCTGCGACGAAGACACATGAGGCCCTTTAGTCACTGCCTGTAAATAGCTGAGAAGCTAAGACCCTAGAAAATTCGATGGGACAGAAAGGTGGATTGTAGCCTGTTAATAGCTAGCAAAACTTTCTTTTCTCTTTGAGCTGTCTCTGGGGTTTGGGGCAGTTCTGCATCTTGTAAAACCTACTTTTCCCACTCTGTGGAGATACCTCGTGCATCCTTGGCTAAGTCATAATCTTGGTTAAACTTAACGGAAAAGGTACCCTTACTTTACAGATAACAAAACAGACAAGAAAAGGGCAAAAGCAAGAAATACTAGCTGTTGGTCCCGGTTAAAATCTAGTAAGAAGAAATGTCCAAGGATTTGTTAAGAGCCCGAGCCCGATAGTCAAAAATCAATTCAATTTATGTTAATACTTAAGATACACACACACACACACACGCACACACACACATGTGTATGCATGTAAATTTTATATATTCTGCCTAAAAATATGTATATGTCTACACATATGTCCATATATTGGCTACCTACATAGCAAATCAACTTAAATGTAAATGAGTGCTCATAAATGAAATAACTAGCCCAAATACCTTTCAAGTTCACGGGACCTAAATAAACTACGGGGAATTCAAGTACTTGTAAAAGTATTGGTAAAACAAAAGAAAAATATCTGTACACCTTTAATTAGAGAGTTTGAGTCTACAGTCAGATACTGTCTCTATCAGATGTTTTAAAGTCATTAAATAGTTACTTCTATAATACCTTTGATACTGGCTTGTCTAGGAACTTGTGTCTTTAAATTCAAACTTTTACAGGTCCGTGGGGAGGCCTCACTCCAGGCACTGCCCTTTATCCTAGGCTCTACATCTCATACGTAATTAAAACTACTTACCTCCTGGGTTATTCAATAATAATAAGGGCTACGCAGAGGTAACATTAAAGTTAACATGTACAATTAAAACTTCTGGATACAAGAGAAACAATTTTATGTACAAGGTATATTTATTTTTTTTATTATTTTTTTAATTGCATTTTAGGTTTTGGGGTACATGAGCAGAACATGCAAGGTAGTTGCATAGGTACACACGTGGCAGTGTGTTCTGCTGCCTTCTGCCCCCTCAACCATATTTGGCATTTCTCGCCATGCCATCCCTCCCCCGCTCCCCCACCACTGTCCCTCCCCTATTTCCCCCAATAGACCTCAGTGTGTGGTGCTCCCTTCCCTGTCTCCATGTGTTCTCATTGTTCATCACCCGCCTATGAGTGAGTATATACGGTGTTTCCTTTTCTGTTCTTGTGTCAATTTGCTGAGAATGATGTTCTCCAGATTCATCCATGTCCCTACAAATGACGCGAACTCATCGTTTTTGATTGCTGCATAATATTCCATGGTGTATATGTGCCACATTTTCCCAGTCCAGTCTGTCATCGATGGGCATTTGGGTTGATTCCAGGTCTTTGCTATTGTAAACAGTGCTGCAATGAACATTCGTGTGCATGTGTCCTTATAGTAGAACGATTTATAGTCCTTTGGATATATACCTAGTAACGGGATTGCTGGGTCAAATGGAATTTCCATTTCTAGGTCCTTGAGGAATCGCCACACTGTCTTCCACAATGGTTGAACTAATCTACACTCCCACCAGCAGTGTAAGAGTGTTCCTATTTCTCCTCATCCTCTCCAGCATCTGTTGTGTCCAGATTTTTTAGTGAACGCCATTCTAACTGGCGTGAGATGGTATCTCAATGTGGTTTTGATTTGCATCTCTCTAATGACCAGTAATGATGAGCATTTTGTCATATGTTTGTTGGCCTCTGGTATGTCTTCTTTTGTAAAGTGTCTGTTCAATTCCTTTGCCCATTTTTGGATGGGCTTGTTTGCTCTTTTCTTGTAGATCTGTTTGAGTTCTTTGTAAATTCTGGATAGCAGCCCTTTGTCAGATGGGTAAACTGCAAAAATTTTTTCCCCTTC
>JAPYYA010000120.1:0-21870 GCA_028533165.1 Leontopithecus rosalia | reverse complement strand
ATATATTTTTACTTATAAAATTATATTATAAATATATTCCTATATTTATGTATATATTTATATATTAGTATATATATTTATACATATATATTTATACACAAATATGTATGTACTTATATATAAATATATACACATTATATAAGTATATATTCATATTATATACATTATTTACATTATTATATTATATATTATAAAAATATATGCATATATTATAAATATATATTATATATGTGTTATATATAGGTACACTATATATATACTATATGTAAATACTTTATATATAATACATATGCTTTTATAATATTTATCTGCCTTACTTAGATCAAATTTTCATGTACTCCTAACCTTAATTCAATCTTATGTATGTATTTTTTAAATTTCTTGAACTTCTTTCTGCATACTATTTGGACAGTCACCACGCTATGCTTTTTTTTCCTTGCGTTAAACTAAAGCCAGCAAGTTTGCCTTATGGCACCTTAAATCTCATGGTGGTTAGCACAGCATCTCTAGAATGAAGGTTCCACTGGTGGTAGGAGCCTTGTCCAGTTCATTTCTGATAGTATCTATGGGAGTGTCTGACATACAAAAGCATTCAATATTTAATTAACATAATTTGAACAAATTCATAGCCATTTTTGTCTCCAAACAGCCTCCCCACCCTGCCACCACTCCAGAGCCTGGGCTTACGGCAGAGAGAAAAATCATCAATTTTTAAAAAATTAATAGAGAAAGTTTCAGTGCGAGTGATCCTGAGTAAGCCTCTCAGATTTTTCAGGATTTTTGTTTTATTTTATTTTTTTAATTTTTTTGTGATGGAGTCTTACTCCGTCACCCAGGCTAATGTGCAGTGGTGTGATCTATCACTGCAACCTCTGCCTCCTGGGTTTAAGCAATTCTCCTGCCTCAGCCTCCCTAGTAACTGGGACTACAGGTGCCCACAACCTAGCCAGGCTAATTTTTGTATTTTTAGTAGAGATGGAGTTTCACCATATTGGCCAGGCTGGTCTGGAACTCCTAACCTTGTGATCCACCCAATTCGGCCTCCCAAAATTCTGGGATTACAGACATGAACCACTGCACCCAGCCAGGATTCTTATCTGTAAGGCAGGGTTACAACAAACTTCACAATGCCAACTGAATCATTTATCATTATGTAACAAATCTGAAAATGTTGTGTAAACTGAATCATATCAATACTTTCATATTATTTTATAATCACACCTTCTGTGACTAATTTTAGGTATTTCCTGCCACAGAATAGAATTGGCATTGTTAATACCCAACACAAACCCTTAAAATATTTTTATTCTAATAAAGAAAAAGGCATAAGCAAAGCATGTGAAAATACAAGCAGTAGAAGAGTAGCATGATGAAAAGTGACTCCAAAGGGAAGAGGTCACTGGCAGTGTCTGTGGAAGAGCGGGACTGAGCCCCTCCACCTGAGGATGCATGTTCAAATGTGCTCAAATGTCCCAGTTCCCACCATGATTTCAACATGAATGACGGTCTTGCCTTTATTTTGTTAGGGACAGTTGCTCCCAAAATTCCAATCATGCATTTAAAACAGTTAGATACAAAGTCAGTTTTTCTTTCCCAAGCCAAGAGGGCAGTTAAACTTATGTTGAGACGGGAAGCAAAGGCTCTGGGCATCAGCATCCCACAGGAGTTTGTGCCTGCATTGCAGGCACCTCTAGCCAATCGTTCCCATGACGTCTGTAGGGAAGGCGAGAGTGAGAACAGGAGGCACTGCTTTCTCCAAGTGAATAATTTCATGATTTTCTTTCTTTTTTTTTTTTTTTTTTGAGATAGAGTTTCACTCTTGTTGCCCAGGCTGGAGCTCAATGGCACCATCTCTGCTCACCACAACCTCCGCCTCACAGGTTCAAGCAATCCTCCTGCTTCAGCTTCCCAAGTAGCTGGGACTGCAAGCATGTGCCACCACACACAGCTAATTTTGCATTTTTAGTAGAGATGGAGTTTCTCCATGTTATTCAGGCTGGTCTGGAACTCCTACCTTCAGGTGATCTGCCGGACTCCACCTCCCAAATGCTGGGATTACAGGCCTGAGCCACCACGGCTGGCCTCATTTGATTTCATGAAGTTCACAAACAGTTTAACAGTAAGTACTATTTATTGGGTGCCTATTTCTTAGGCACTGTACTAACCAAATTATGTACATTTTCTTTAACATTCATGGGATTTTGGAAATGAATAAATCTGTTAGAACATGCTAAACTGATGCTAAGAGAGGTTGTTAATACATTGGTTACGATTCACACCACAAGGGAAAGAGAGGGCTGTGGTGCACACAAGTCAGTCTCGAATGACAGAATGAGGATTGTTCAACCCTCAGGCAGACACTGGCGAAGGTTAATTGATTCCATAGCACTATGAACTGAATGTCTGTGCCCCCTTCAGATTTAAACACTGTGATGATATTTGGAGGCGGACTTTGGGGAGGTAATTAGGTTATGAGGATGCAGCCCCCATGCATGGGATTAGTGCCCTCAAAAGGGAATAAAGAGATTGGAACTCTCCCTCTCTGTGTGCCATGTGAGGACATACCCAGAGGCCAGGCATCTGTGAACCAGGAAAAGAACCTTCACCAGAATGCAACCATGCTGACACCCTCTGCTCATACTTCCAGCCTCCAGGCCTAGGAGAAGCACATGTTTTTAAGCCGTTCTAGTCTATGATATTCTGTAATAGTGGCCTGAGCTAAGACGTGAAATGAACGACGTTTAAACAGCATTGCCCTCTACACCAGGGGTTCCAAACCCTGGGGCTGTGGACTGGGACTGGTCCATAGCCTGTTAGGAATGTTGCTGCACAGCAGAAGGTGAGCAGCTGGAGGAGTGTTACCTGTCAGATCAGCCAGGGCATTCGATTCTCACAGGAGCAGGAACCCTATTGTGACCTGTGCAGGAGATGACCTAGATCGTGTGCCCCTTATGAGAATCTAACTTATGCCTGATGATCTGAGGTGGGAAAGTTTCATCCTGACACCATCCCCACCTCCTGGGTCCATGAAAAAAATGTCCCTGGTCAATTGTTCCTGCACCAGTTCCTGGTCCCCAAAAGGTTGGGAACCGCTGATCTACGTGACCACTCCATCTTGCTGGGATGGGCCTTAGCAACGGGTTTCCACAGTTAGGTTATACATATTTGTAAAGTACATAAACATAACTTTATTTTTATTAACATGTGCCTCCTCTTCAAATTTTAAAAGCTTCGGAGTCCACAAATGGATGTGCCCCTGCTGATTGGTGTTTCAGCTCAGTCCTTTATGCCTGTCTCGTATACCCTCCAGTCCTGGGAAGGTGGTTCCTGGTGGCTTGCACATGAGTATAATTTAGTCTTCTCTCATTGTCTCACTGTCTCTTTCTGTAATATACACATGCACATACCACTTACACACACACACACACGGTCTGGCTAAGCAAAATACATGGAGTACTTAACATATACTAACGTTTAGTGCAATTTTGTGCCAACGTTACTACACTCAAAGAACCTTGATCAATGAGATCCAACCGGTGTAGACACAGATGAGAAGATACTATGCAGTCAGACCTCAAGTATTCAGGTAAAATTCTTGGACATTGGATTATTTGTGGGTTAGTCTATCATGCAGATTATTACGAGGTATGGATACAGTATTTTACATTCTAATATAATTAAGCAAGAAATGGTTATGGATTCAACTGAATACCGATTTTTTTTGTTTGCAAGCAAACACATTACTTTCACATAACACCTTTTCAAAGTTAAATGCTTAAGCATGTTTTCAAAGAATATTCATTGAAGTTAATATTCTTAACTACTGCAACACTATACAAGGTATAGAATTTTTAATTTTATTTTTAACTCTTTAATAAGTTAAATGAATTTATTACATGAGTTATATTAATGAATGTATTACCTCAAGGAAACATTTACCTATGACTACAAAAAATTAAAATTGTGTTGAAACTTACCTGTGCAATGCTGAAAAAAAGAAATCTGGTCTAAAAATTCCTGCAGTCAGGCTGCAGGGTTTGTGGCAGATAGATTTCCTGGGTTAATAATTGCACTCCTGCCAGAAACAATAATTGTACAGAAACCCTCCATTTTCTAGGTTAGGACAAAAATAATTGAGTCTTAGGCACTCTGAACTTGCTCTTCTACTGCCACTATTGCTAGCCTAGCATGGAATATGAGCCTATGGTTGACATTTATATCTGCTTAATATGTGGTTTCTACATGGTTTTTTTTTTTTTTTTTTTTTTGACATGGAGTTTCGCTCTTGTTACCCAGGCTGGAGTGCAATGGTGCGATCCCGGCTCACCGAAACCTCTGCCTTCTGAGTTCAAACAATTCTCCTGCCTCAGCCTCCTGAGTAGCTGGGACTACAGGCACGCACCACCATGCTCAGCTAATTTTTTTCTTTTGTATTTTTAATACAGACGGGGTTTCACCATGTTGACCAGGATGGTCTCGATCTCTTGACCTTGTTATCCACCCGCCTTGGCCTCCCAAAGTGCTGGGATTACAGGCGTGAGCCACCACGCCCGGCCCTCTACATATTAAGAGAAAGATAGCCGTATCACAAATATTGCCTGCACTAAACAAACCCTCAACAATTTTGTTGCTAAGAATTCCTCAGTTGCAGTGTTTAGATCCTACAAACCACCACACATCTGGTTCTAATGCAAAGAATTCCCACTGCTATCAGAGAGAATATTACAGGAGAGATATTAAACCCATCATTGCTGAGTTCTCACAGTACAGGATGACAAAAGAAAAATAGAGTTGGAAGAGCTGTCTGTTTTCTTTATGTGACACCTAGCAGAACATCTGTAATGGGATTAACAGGATTCCTCCCAGTCTGAGTCAGAAGCATGCCTGCTTTATCAGCAGGATGTATCTCTCTACTCCACTTAATTTGTTTTCCCTGTGATAGATGTAAGATCTGATTTATGAACATCCAGGGAATCAAATACGCACACTCAGAGTAGAAGGGCAGGTTAAAGAACTATGAGTACAATGTTACAAAAGTGATATTTTCACTGGAGTCACATGGAAAAGACAGAATAAGCAAGTGATATAAAATAAACCTGCATGGCCATGCAGCCATGACCTGTTGTTTTTGCTGGTCTCTAAGAAATGAGAGCTTGACACTTAAATTAGGACAAGGTATGATAAAACATGAATACTCTTTCTCCCAAGTAGAAGATCAAATGATCTTTAGACCCCTAATAACAGCATTCTCTGCTTCTCAGAGACATCTTTCTGTTAACCATGAATTCCAATTTCCTTTTAAGTATTGTTAAAATACAGTGATACCAGGAAAAGTAATACATACAGCCCTAGGTGACCAGTGTGCAAATGAAGTTAGCCCCTACGCTTTGTATGATGCATAGTTACTAATTCATTCTTATAAAATAAACATGAGAAATGGATTAACGTCTCAGATATTCTCTGTTCCTTAAGTCTTAGCAGTCATTTACTTTGTGGCGACAGGATGATAAATAATATTAATCAGCTTAATTTAAATGCCACAGGGTAAATATTTTAGGTTATATGTATTGGTGCACTATTTTTATAAACATTGCCAGAGATAGGCAAGTGTGTTTTACATATACAAAGTCTATGCAAATTTTTCAAGCAGTGATATATGATTAATTGAAATTATTTATAACCTAAATGTGATCATTTTAAAATCTCATTAACAAGTCCCTGGGTTTTCAGATACTTCTATGAAAATTATTTTACCAGCTCCTAATAAACTGAATTTGACAGGAAAAAAAAACTATAGCTCCTTATAATATAGAAAATCTGGGATATATCATTATATATATTCTTGCTTTTGTTTATCAAAATGTAAATAATGTGAATATTAAAATGAACAATTATCATAAAATCTGTTGTTGGAATCTACAATTTTGGTGATAATTGTATTGAAAAACTCCTCGTCCCTCCAAGCTCAGCTTCAAGTACTTCAATTCAGTCTTTGATTCTCTCTTCTGAGAGTTTGCTGAGTCACCTGGCCTTATTCAGCTGTGTTTTATGGATCATGATATCAGGGTGGACCCATCGGTCACATAGCACTTTAATATCCCACAGTTGATTGTTTCCAACTGCACTCTTCTCATCCTTTCTGGGCCCCTCCCAGTGTAGGTGTATGGGAGCCCTGTCTATTGAAGAACCTGAAATAGACACCTCCTAAGTGTGAGGTGAATAAGTAAAAGAGCACTGAATGAGTGAACACACATGTAAATAAATTAATGCACCAGGAGAGGCACAGTATGGTTACAACTCCCACCTATACTTGCAACCCTATGAGTGTCTAAATTTTAAAAAGTAATAACGTAATGAAAAACAAAGTAAGTTAAAGTGTTACAAAATATCCACATATTGATCAGTTCTAAACATTGTGTAAATCTTTATGTCTAATGGAAAGTACGAGTATCTGGGTCTTTAACTAAAAGGCCTCTACAGGCTCTGAATAGCCTCCCTACTCAGGCTTCTGATTCACAGATTTTACCGTATTTTCATTATTTTTTCTCAACAGCCATATGTCCTGTCTTCTCTTACCACATAGACAAGCTCAAACTACTTGTTCCTTTCAAATTTTATCAGCAACTGACTCAACTTCAATTCAGGGTAAATGCAAACATCTACCAGCCCTGCACACATCCACATAGCTCCTGACGGCTTCCTGTTTAATTTACAAAAAGTGAGCAGTGTGCAAAGAATATCCACCTGTATCTTTTTCCATCACATCTACCCGCTTGCCAATATATGATGCCTTACACTCTGCTTTCTCTAAAGTTATTGTGAATACACTGTTCACATAGGTGGTTTAAGACAACACAAATATAAAATCATGTAATTGTGGAAGTATTTTCTAAAGTCAAGATTGGCATAGTTGTTTGTTGATGGAAGCCTCAGTGAAAAATCTGTTTACTTGCCTCTCCCAGCTTCCAGGAGCTGATTACAAATGGATCCTTGATCCCTTCCTCACATTACTCCCACCTCTGCTTCTGTTGCCACATTTATGACTGACTCAGACCCTTCCACTCCCTCTTATAGGACCTTTGTGATTACATTGGATGCACCCAGATAATCCAGACTAATCTCTCCATCTAAAGACATTTCACTTAATCAACCTGCAAGGTCTTCGTTGTTGCTGTTGTCATTGTTTTGCCAGGTTAGGTAGCATGGTCACAGGCTCCTGGACTTAAGACTTGGATGTCCCTGGAGGACCATTCTTCAGCACATCACATCTCTCATTAAAAATAAAAGACGCTGCTGGTCTCTCTTCTCCAGGAACAGTCTAATCTCCGTGTCATCCTGGACATAGAAACCCCTCACAAAGTTGTCACTACTTTTTGTCTCTAATTCTTTTCTTCTTACTGTCTCCTGAGCCCATTTGGAAGCATTCTTTCATTTCCACCACTCCTCTGCTAAGGTTCTTTCATTCCCACCAGCATCAGCACTGCTGGTTCCTTGGATCAGCCTGTCTTCTGAAATAGTCCCATCAGCAGCGTCTAACAGAGGCTGTGAATATCTTCTTTGATGCCTTGTTTTAGGAGTTTGCCTTCTCCTGTGTATTCTTTCATCTTCTTCTTTTCCTGTAGTGGGTCCTCTCTTTATCCTGTTATCTTTACAGTATTTCTGGGCTCAACCTTTGAATCATTCATCTCAGTCTACACTCATTCCCTTGAGGATTTCATCTGGTCTTTTGATTATGAACACCAATTGTATGAGAGGCTATGCATTTTCCCCAAACATCCCCATGCAATCTAGACTCTTCTTTGGCCAATAGACATTATAAATGGAATTTCCAAAGCATAAATGCCTCGTCTTCCCCTCTAAACACCCTCTATGCTCAGTGCTAACTCAATTTTTTAAAAATTTATTAAATCCTTATACTCATTCCTGACCTCTCTCTTTCTCTTAAATCCCCAGTGCAATCACCTAGTAGATCCTCTGGTTTCCACTTTAAAATTATACCCAATATCTGGACATGCAGCACTCCTTCCAAGCCTCCATCATCCCTTGCCTGGGTTTTGCAATAGCCTGTGAACCCCTCTGTGTGCATCTATCCATTTTCTCTGCAGGATATTCTCAACACTGCTATTGGAAGATCATTTTAAAATGTAAAGTCAGATCCTGAACCTCATCCACTGAAATTTTTAATTTTCCCTATATTATGCAAATTGTAAGTTAAAAATTTGTCTGGGTGCGGTGGCTTATACCTGTAATCCAAGTACTTTAGGAGGCCGAGGCACATGAATCACCTAATGTCAGGAGTCCGAGACCAGCCTGCCCAACATGGCAAAACCCCGTCTCTACTAAAAAAGAAAAAATAGCCAGGCGTGGTGGCAGGTCCCTGTAATCCCAGCTACTCAGGAGGCTGAGGCAGGAGAGTCACTTGAATCTGGGAGGCAGAGGTTGCAGTAAGCCAAGATCCAGCCACTGCACTCCAATCTGGGCAAAAAGAGTGAAACTCAGTCTCAAAAAAAAAAAAATCACTATAGTCTGCAAGGCTCAAAATACATACATAAATAAAAAATATTCTTTCTGCAGTTACTTTTCTTACTTTATCTCCTTACCTTTTCTCTTGTGCTTGTTCTTTTCTGGCCACAATGAATGGGCCAGAGCTGTTCTCACCTTCAAGTCTCACCCATCTCCAGGTATCTGTAGATCCTGACTCACTACGTCCAGAGATTTGACCTGATACCTCCTTCTCAATGATATCTATCCTGACTGCCCTGCTTGAAATCTCACCCTACTCTCAATGTCACTCTCCTACATAGTATTTATCAGCACAGACTGCACAACATTAATTTCACTTATTTTGTCTCTTGTCTATTTTAGTGAGGCCAGAGATTTATATTGATTTTGAAAACTGCTTACTCCTGGTACTCAAAACTTACTGGCATATTTAGTGGTTGCTCAATAAATATATGTTGAATTAAAAAAAAGAAACTAGTGACAAGGCAAACAGATTACACAAGGTAGTAATTAGCAATGAAGATATTTTTATGAATTCATAGATGCTTCAAGAAAGGCACTGTTTGTGACTGTGGCTATGGAATATGTAATTTACTAAGACAATTTTACTGCCTTCCATGTCTACCATGGACATTAAATAAGTACATTTACTTGTATCAATCATGACACAATATATGCCAATAAGGAGTGAAAAGCATGCTATGCTGCTATGCAGAATAGATCACATGCAAGTGGAAGGCTATTGAAATGTGCATGAAGATGCATCACAAAGCTTCAGATTAGGAGTGTTGAGCACTTTTGCGTTGGATTTAGTATCAGCACAAGCAGAGATAAGGAAATGGTGAGTAGGATACTTTGATTGTAGCATAAAATAAATATAAAATGATGAGGGAAATAATGGTTTGTATATAAAACTTAGGGCCAGAATATAATAGTATACCAAAATCAGTAGATCATAGAAAGAGAATCAAAACAATACCAACAATGTCAATACTTCACTCAATTCCATGAAAATGAGATTTCTTTAATCCTCTTAAAGATTCACAAGAAGGTAATATTATTAAGTGAAGGGTCATTGAGTCCCTTGTCCAGGGTCTATAGCCAGCAAATGGTTGAGATTTGTTTTTCTTTTGCTAAAGGTCAGGCAATTCCCTGGTTCTCATTAGCAAAGAGATACACTGAAAAATGTTCTGTGGGTTGGTGTACTGCTTGTAATGGCGCTTTGGAAAGATTAATTTAACAGGAGAGGGCAGAAGGCCATGATAAGAGGTGAGACCACAAATCAAAAGGTAATAATGTTCCACTGAGTGACTATAAACAATTTAAAAGGAAATGGTGGTAGGAATGGGGTGGCTTGAAAAAGAAAGAATATGTTCAGTTGAAAGGAAGTTGTCAAAAATAAAGAATTTTAGTCTCTAAAATTCAGAGAGGATGTCCCTGAAAGGGTTCTATAACACTATTAATTTAATTCAATTCCAATAATACAAACCAAAGGTATCATCTTCATTTAGGATATAGTATAGTTTAGGCATATATGTCAAGACAATGACTAACTGTAGGTTTAGCCCCCAGGCTGACAAATCTTAGCATCATTGATGTGGTTCTTTTAATTTCCCATATATCTTGTCACTCAGTTTCACCTATCAGTGTTAAAAAACATTGATTTATATGCACCTTCTTAATCTAAATTATATTTTTGAAAAATTCCCAATTGCCTGATATTATCACTTCCAATTTAAATATTTGAAAACTAAAACTCTAGAAACATAAATGATTTACACAAGAAAACACTGCTTAATATTGTAGATCGGCAAATGCATATTTCATAATTTAAAGTTGTTTTTTTGTACCAAACCATGGTGCCTTAGATGATCCCTAAAGCTGGCAGTGTCTCTCCTGACTTATTCCAAATTTCAGCCTTACCACAACTTCAGCTTTACCAGGTGAACTTTAGGTGCAGGGATTAACACATCGTGGTGGTTAACATTTCCCTTGACTTATTGATTTGATTATTTTGCGGAATAGGTGAAGTATTTAAGATACTGCCTATAACATAAATATGGCAGTAATTAACTATTTAAATTTATTTTAAATATTTAAATATTCCCAGGTGTCAACAGAAATAATTTTATTATCTTCTGCTTACAGGCAACCCCTAGAAGAGTAGAATAAGTCATATTTCAGCTGGATAGAAGATGTTTTTCTAATCATCCATGTGAGAAGATAGGTCAAACTCAACGATGATGGAATGCCCCAATTATGGATACCCAGAGTAACAATTATCACAACAGCAACATCCAACACCCTCCCTCCTACACATACACACACTGAACAAGATTTGTTCTCTCTGCTGTTGGTGATGGAGTATTTAGGACAATAAGGCAAACTAGCTGCTCAATAAAGGACATCAGCAAATCTGATCTTCAGATTTGACTTCCTGTCTTTATATTCTCCGGGTCATGGGGAGTAAAACACAATCTGACAAGACACTGTCAGTTGGCAGGTCTGATGATGTTGATCTAGCCTACTTAGGCAGGTGACCCTTTTGCTTTTGCAATGTGCATCTCAAAAGAAGGCTGCAGGCTGCTGCCACCTGAAAAAGAAGAGCTACCTGGGAAGGTGAATATTTATATAATTTCTTTATATGTCAGTAATAATTGTCATAACCTATAAACTAATACATATATAAGAGTATATACTAAAATAGAATTTTTTTAAACATGCTTCTGTTGTGCCTCTTTCTCAGCTGTGATTATAATGTGAATGTCTTCCTTTTAAGTGATGGATAGAGGAATTATTTTTCACATTTGCTGGAGAAGTAATTTTTACACCTCTAGCAGTATTTTATTTTAATATAATCATGTCATTGCTGTGAAAAGGTATAGTTTACTCTTTTTATGATTTAAGGGAAGTTGTTTTCTGAAACTCAGGCATCATAGTGCATCTGCTGTAATTACAGTTCCACAATTATAGTTTAATAAGCTGTGAAACACCTACAGGTCCTACACATGGTAACTTCTGTGACTGCACAGACAGTAGGTAGACACTGGCATATGTACTTACAGGATTCAAAACTGCAGCAAGTGTTTTAATGGTTCACATTAGTAATGGTTGAGTACACACATATCTCAGACATTAAAAATATTTAAAACCCAGTTAATGCCTTCCTAACTGAATTTTCATCTTCCCGACAAGTAAGTAACAGGACATTCCTCTTTTCTGAGTTCCCTGAAGCACCCTCTTCTCATAGTTTTTAAACTCCAAAGCAGAAATTATTTTTCTTCCTTTGTTCAAAGTAAGAAAGTCCCTTTGCCCTTTTATGGACCTAAAATATATTGACTTAATCATTTGAATAAATACATTTGGAAAATAAATTTGAACTCCTAGAAAGCCTCAGTTTCCTGTCTTATAAAAGTATGATAATTATATCAATTTTACGGGATTAGCTTAAGAATATGTGAATTAAAGAATGTAAAGCAATTAGCAAGGTGGGGTAAAGTGGCAAATGCTGTTTTATTTGTGCTCTTGATGGCGTCAAAAAACACCTGCTCACTGTTTCTAGTGTGCCCACAGTGCATTCTTTGGCTTTTTTTTTTCTTGAGATAGAGTTTTGCTCTCCATGCCCAGGCTGGAGTGCAATGGCATGACCTCAGCTCGCTGCAACCTCTGCCTCCTGGGTTCAAGCAATTCTCTTGCCTCAGCCTCCTGCATAGTGGACCCACCATCATGCCCAGCTAATTACTGTAATTTTAGTAGAGACAGGGTTTCACCATGTTGGACAGGCTGGTCTTGAACTCCTGAGCTCAGGTGATCCACCTGCGTTGGCCTCCCAAAGTGCTGAAATTACAGGCGTGAGTCACTGGACCTGTCCTTGCTTTTGCTTATCCCATTACCTTACTTATGTATAGCGATATCATGTTTGTGAATCTGTGTGGTGTTTAAAAAGGCAATAATGCCAACTATTACATAGGTATACTTTTAGCTGCTCTGTCAATTCCACCTAGAAGACAACTGTCTAGACAACTGCCAGATAAATATAATGGTAACCATTGTGTATATGACATAGTCCACTTCATTCACCTGCACATAAATGGCTGGCTGTTGGCCAAGGCCAGCTCAGAAAAGTCATGTCATCTCAGATTCTGAGTCTTTGTAAATCTAGATAAAGTACTTTAAAGAAGGCTTGGGAGTTAGTCACTGAATGTTTGTGAACATGTTGGGTTTTATGCTCTCTTCACGTCCCATAGAAACAGGACAGTTTCTGAATGGGGTCCATCTACTATTCATGGTGAGTTATTTCAAGCACTCCTATCAGCTGAGACAAGGGCATGAAGGAAGTGTATCAGGAGCGTATATTTTAGATTTTGTCTGTCCAAATATATTAAACAAGCCTGCAGATGCAAACATTTGCTTGCATCCATCAGGAGCTCCAACACCCTGAACCTCAGAGGAAAGTTGAAATATTCCATGCAAATTAGTAGAAAAAAAAGATTTTGTTGTTGTTGTTTTGTTTTTTTTTTTAAAACCCTCACTAGTAGGTTTAGATAATGCCAATTTTCCTTCCATGGTGGGCAGGCCTCTGCATCGCTGCACTCTTTTTACAGATGTCTCAGGAGTGACGACACAGAAGACATTAGCACCTGACTATGGAGAGGGATTTACTGCCTGGGGCAGGGGACAGGAAGCAGTGGAGAGCATGCCAATCTCAGCTCCATGAGTTAGTGTAGATCACTAATAGGCAAATTTCTCTACCCACCAGGACATTAGGGATACTCTTTCATTTGTTATATTCTCTCTCAGCCTAACAGCCATTTCTTCGTTGGAAATTTATAGAATATTTGTTTGCTTGCTAGTTTTTAGTTTAGAGAATGAAACTTTCACTTTAGGGAACTAAGATCAACCTCCGTATCAACTTTTATAAATGATGCTAATCTGTATCCATTCTCCTTCAGCTAAAACAGAAACTCCTATGACACAAATGTTATGTCAGTTTTTCTCCATCTTTTTATTTGAATCCCCCAGCTAAAATATCTCAAACACTCAAAAACCACTAGAATAGTATTTCCCTAACTTTGCATGGCCTGTGGGTGAAAATTGATATGAAATGAAATCACCAAGATAAGATGTTGTGAATAATATGCAATATTGATAATATTGTTGTGAATAATATGCATACATAGGCTGGGTTTCTATGATGTGACATCATTTCCCAGATTGAGGCAAGGTCAGTCTCTGTAACCAACCTTTTTAAAGGTTTCCGTATTTTTCAGCTTTATACTAGTTGCTGGATTTATAAGGCACTATTTAAAAAATGTATGGCAGTCATTCTGATCGTTTTGATGCAAGATAACCTGGCATATGACAAGGTTCTGGTTGCTTTGTCTGGATAGTTAGAAATTGCATAACGAGTTTATCAACTGTTTCTCAGACACACTGTAAATATTTAGATTTTTTTAAAGTTTGAGCTGTTTGATTCACAGAAGGCAATATTACCTTTGAAATTATTTGGACTGATTTTTTTGATCACACAGAAGTATGCTTTAGTTTTCAAAACCTAAGTAGACATACAATGTAATACAACTTGGTACAACTGTAGCTTCCATGTCTAGGGAAGTATGTCTGTTAATGTAATTGATGGTTACACCAATGCCAACACGTATCTCTTACCAAATAACTAAATAAGAGAGGGCAGTAATTTCCTGGAAAGACTCTTGCCTCCTCATTTAAATATTGTGACTTCCTCTCTGCATGGGAAAAAAATCTCCAAAACAATTCTTCCATACATGCTCCAAAATTACAGATAATCTCTAAACAAATCACATTTTTTCAATGAATTGGATCGAGGTTCACACAAATTCTGCCCTTTGGGGAGTGTTTGAATATGACTTTGAACACAAAATTCCCTCTATCATTTGATTTACATTACATTTTCTAATAGCACTTTTCAGTTTAATATTCCTAAGCTATTATTACTCTCTAAGTGATCAATGTTTTATTGTTGCATTTTCCCCAAAGAGAAGCAGTTGTCATCTTTGTAGAAACCCAGACTGTACTCCAAGTCCATAAAACTTGTTCCATAAATGCTTGTTCAATGCCTGATTGAATCATATGATTTTACTAAAGTTACTTTGCCTCGTAATTATGCTTTATGTTTTCCATTATGAAAATGAGTTCTAATTTTCTCATTGAATAGTAGAGATGTATTTCCTAGGAAATTATTACCCAACAGACTAGAATACAAGGTGATGTGTATGGAGAGGAAAAACTGTCTTTGAGCAGTGCTCAGTCAAATAGTCTACCCAGAGTTGAGCAAGAGATGATGGCATTATTCAGGTTGTTTCTTGTGGAAAGGGGAATTGTATTTTTTAAAGCTCTCATGCTCTTCCAGTCAGTGTGAGGTACATAAGCGTGTAATCCCTTGTAAAACTGATGAGTGCTATAAAATCTGTAGTTGAAATGTGAGGACTTATTCACATAATATTTATGCATTCATAAATATTAAAGATTTTAAAAAATCTGCAATACAATAGAGATTCCACAGATTAACTACTTAGCTTGTAAGTCGCAAATAATCAATCTGAGGATTTGATATCTTTATATGTTGTGTAAATTTGACTTTCATTTGAACATCTATGGGATAGATTATTTTAATATTCTCCTGAAACTATCTGGAAAATATAAACAAGATTAAACATAAACATAAAAAGGACAACAACCCTGTAATCTAACTAAAGATCATGATCTCCTTTAAGTAATCTTTTGCTGATATACAACATCTCTAAAACATCAGATTTATCACATTGTATTCTAAATGATATTTTCACTCAAAGTTTTGGAAATATGTCAAACCAAGTTGAATTCAAGGAAGAAAGCTTTGAAAGATGTATAAATGGTTGTCTTAATATGAATTAAAGATACACCTACATGCAACTTACATCATAGATGACCTACTATTGTGTCAAATAAGCTCCCACTGAAATACATAAGCAATCATATACACAGTGAAAATGTCAGCAAAACAATGTTACATGGAAAGTAACCAAAACATAGAAAATGTGACCAAAACAGAGCCCCATTGTCTATAGTAGCAAAGATGAAGGTTATCATTTTCTTTACTTTTGTCTGATTTAGTCAGCAGACAATAAACAGCAATCAAGAAAAGCCAAATAAACAATATAACTTATTTCTAAGTAATAAGAACCTAAAAGTGCTGGAAGAAAATATTTATATAGAAAATGGTGTAGCCTTTGGAGAGATAGGCCTTTTCACGTGAAACTTTAAAAGAAGAAAGCTTGCAGGAAAATAATGGGATTATTCAAGTACATGAGATTTATAAACTTTTGCACTGTGAAAAAAAGAACAATTAAAAGATACACTTAAAAATTTGGATAATTGCCATGAAAGACAAATGGTGAATAAACTTAATATCTGTGGAGTTAGCGATTATAGGAAAAAAATTAACAGAATTTGAGAAGAGGTCAACAACGGGTAATTGAGAAAATAACTGTGTGTCATTAATAGACATAAGAAAACACATTCAAAATTTCTACTATTTCAAACCTGGGTTATGTCTGAGTGTCCCCCATATATATCTAGGGAAGGTCCCATGGTCCACCCTTGGCAATAGGCTCTTATGACCTCCACAGCCTCAGGGCCGTTCCCTGAGCTTGCTGCAAGGGTCAGTCACCAGTCCATCTAGCTGGGAGATACGAAACAACATAGATTATTAAAAAGCGTCTTGGAACAGCAGACTCCAGAAAAAGCATTATTGATAAAATAAACTCCCAACATTTTGTAGCAAAATATTCCTCCACTTTTGAAGATTCAGGAGTCCTATTAGTGTATTCTAAGTCTTGAACGTAAGGAACTGGTCTAACTTGGTGTGAATGTTTCCCACGCTGCAGTGCAGGCCTTTTGGTGGGTCTTGCCTCAGGGACATCCATGGAATAAGGTGAATGCCTGTAGAGGCAAGTGTGGAAAGAACTCCTCCAGTCCCAGCAAAAGACCTAGCAAACGTTGACTTACATTGCCCCTTGTCCACATCCCTAAGAGCTGTCTAGAGACAAGGGAAAGCATCATCCTTGGTGCCCTTCAACAGGAAGGGATTGCTAACACCCCGCTCAGGCAGTAACAGACGGAATGTCTCCAGCATTAGTTGGGAGGAGGCGTTTTGTTTAACAGCAATTACAGGAAGTGCCCTGTGCTGAGGACATAGTATTTTATCTCAGCTATGCAGATATCAGGGATAGAGCAGGCTCCTTTCTCATTTAACCTCCACTCTTCCAGGAAGATTTACACACCATTGTGTATGTTATGGAAATAAACACATGATTTCCATTTCTGTTACTGTTCATTAATTAGAAATTAATGGAACAGAATTCATTTTTTGCTTTTTGAGATGCTGTGTAAATATTTTAATATGATGCTGTCTTCAGAAACGCAGTGTCAATGAGTGTGTGTGAGCACATAAATGTAGCCTGCATTGCACACAAACCTACATGAGTAGGTTTAGTCCATTTTCATGGACTAAAGTCCATTAGTCCATTTTCACGCTGCTATGGGAATTTGTAAAAGAAAGGTGTTTAATTGACTCACAGTTCTACAGGGCTGGAGAAGACTCAGGAAACTTGCAATCATGGTGGAAGGGGAAGCAAACACATTTTTCTTCACATAGTGGCAGGAGACAGAGAATGAGAGCTGAGCGAAGGGGGAAGCCCTTTATAAAACCATCACATCTTGTGAGAACTTACTATCATGAGAGTAACGTGGGGAAAAGCGACCCCATGATTCAGTTGCCTCCCACCAGGTCCCTCCCACTACACATAGGGATTATGGGAACTACAATTCAAGATGAGATTTGAGACATAGAAATTTACCAAAGCACTACATTTCAGAGGCTGGTGCTCTATAATTTTTAAATAAATTCATGGTGAACATTATAAACATTAGCTCAGTGATATATGTGCTTTAGTCTTAACTTGAAAAGGGGGGTGAAAACTGAATGCAATATCATAGGTTTAGAAAACTACATTCAAATATTTGTTGCAAAATGCCTCTATTTCCTACTACTTTGAAATATATCTCAGAACAATATAAGCAACAAAAACTTTCAATAAATCTGCTGAATATTGACAACAAATGCCTTTTTATTGTCATTTTGCAACAGGAACAAAATAAAACATAAGTCTCAAATAAATTGAGAACACATTCCTCTTTCCCCACATTTTCAATGTTAAATCTAAAGCACGTTTTTGGAAGAGACTATAGTTGCTCAACCATAACACACACACACACACACACACACACACACACACACACACATATAAATTCACTTACATATCTATGCTCAATATTATATATTGATTACTATATAAAGAGTATAAAATACAGCTTATATTATTAAATTTTGATTTAAGAAAATAATTTGTAATACTTCCTGACTTTCTATTTCATTTGCAAGTGGAGAATAACTCATTCAATTATAACCTATAAAATTGCTGTGTAACCTCCAAAATTTTGCAAAAAGCAAGCTATTTCAAGAAATGTTGGTATAAATTTTGTAGATTTTGATCAGATAAAAAATGCGATGATACCTTTTTTAATAACTGCAATTAATTATTTGATAATGTTTTTAGAGATATTTTTCTATATACATTTAAACTACAAATAATATATAATTAAACTAAGTAACTCTCTTGGAAAATGGAAGTCTCTGGGTCGTACTTGAAAATTCAGGCTGCAGAAAAGGAGCTCAAAAAGTGGACATTATGAATCACCTTAGTAAAACTTCAGAACTTTTTCATTAGATTTTCTACATTTAAATATTAAGAGCAAAACAAGAGGTGAACAATTACTATTTAGGGCAAATTCAAATCTATACACTAGTTTAAGGTAGGCTCAAGATGGTAATATAAAACTAATACTTTGAAGTCCCTATGTTACCTCATGGATATATTTTCAGAATTCCAATTTAAAATAAAATATTTGAATATCTTATTTTAGTATAAATAAAAAATAGCAAATTATTAAGTTGAGTCTACTTTCTTTTATTCAGCTTAAGGATTCAAATATGTTCTACTTATTTTATTCAGTATTTTTTTAAAAAAAGGTTTAAGAAAATAGTATCCTGGAAACAGATAGTTTTCTTCAATTCTTAAATTTATCTTATTATTTACTTACAACAGTATTTTGCTCAGAAGTGTGCTTGCACGTTTTCTTTCCATATTTAGTTGAATATTTTGTCAATTTTTAACTGATTCATTGAAGATGATTAACTCACTGGCCAATTATAATGCAATTCTCTCTTTCTCTTGCACTGTCACTTTAAATTGTATTCTATGAGGATATTATTTCTCTGCCTCTGGACAAGTTCTAACAAATCCCATTAATTTTTTTGCTGATTTTGCTAATAGACAATCTCGTGGTTACTTTTACTCCACAAGTGTTTTCGATTCATTAACAAAACTGTCCACTGCTCTGTAATTCACAAGACTTTGTCCCTGTCTTTTTTTTTTCTTTTTCTTTCTTTCCTTTTTTTTTTTTTTTTGAGACGGAGTTTCGTTCATTACCCAGGCTGGAATGCAATGGTGCGATCTTGGCTCACCGCAACCTCCGCCTCCTGGGTTCAGGCAATTCTCCTGCCTCAGCCTCCCGAGTAGCTGGGATTACAGGCACGTGCCACCATGCCCAGCTGATTTTTTGTATCTTTAGTAGAGACGGGGTTTCACCATTTCGACCAAGATGGTCTTGATCTTTGGACCTCGTGATCCACCCGCCTCGGCCTCCCAAAGTGCTGGGATTACAGGTGTGAGCCACTGCGCCCGGCCCCTAGTCCCTGTCTTATGGTGAAGTCTCATCGCACAGGCAACCCAGGGAAAGGAGGCCAGGCTCTCTGCTCTCTCCTCTCACCAGTACCTTCTCTGCCCTTGCTGGTAACTGCTGTCCAGGGTCAAAGCTAGCAGAGGGAGGAAAAGTAGGGACATCATCACTTTCATCAGTATAGATGGCTTATGGTTCTGGTTCCAGCAAAGATAGAGTAGCTCCATTGCTACCAGCTCCTCCCTCTTAAAACTAAAATACCTGTGTATAACACAACAAACAAGCATGTAAAAACTCTGGCAAGTGAAAAGAAAAGAAAGAGGACCTCTTCAGAACCTCAGGAAATGAGGAACGATACAACAATGACCTTATTGTCTCGCTTATCTTGGACTGGACTCTGAAGAGCCTGGAGTCACCAACAGGCACAAACCACAACAGGTCTAAGGAAAGCCTGTTGCCCCTAGCCAAGGAACAGAGAAGAAATACAGAATTTAAAAAACTGGATTACTTCAAACCACACTTTCATAATGAGTAGATAATGACACCGATCAACGAGGAAATACAAAACCTGAATAACATTATAACCTAAATAGATACAAAAACCATTTATAAAGCATTCCACCCAAAAATAACAGAATACAAATTCTTCTCACCTATACATTAAATCCTCTCACAGAGAGGTTGTATGCTATATCATAAAACAAGTCTCAATGGATGTAAAATAATGGATATTTTTAAAAATATATATTCTGACTGCAACTGAATAAAATAAATCAATAATAAAGAAAATTTGAAAAATTCACAAATATGTGACAGTTAAATACTTCTATTCTAAATGACAAACAGGACAAAGAAAAAGTTATGTGGGAAATTAGAAAAGTCTTGAAATAAATGAACATGAAGTGGTGAAGATAGAAAAGATAAAGCAATGCTTAAAAGAAAATTTGTAACTATAAAACAACAATATTACAAAGGGTGGAAGATCTCAGGTAAATCACCTACGTTTCTTCCATTAGACACTAGAAATGTAAGAGCAAACTAAACACAATTATTCAACAAAAGGAAATAACAAATGTTAGAGTAGAAATTAGTATTTTTAAGATAGTAAAACATTAGAAGAAATCAACAAAACTGAAAACTTCGTCTTTGAAATGGTCGACAAAATTGAAAAACCTTTATCAAAACTGACCAAAAAAAAAAAAATAGAAGACTTACATTATTAAAATCAGAAATACAAGAGAGTCTTTAACTTCAATACAGAAAATAAAAAATGATGACTTTAAAAGTGGCAAGGATGATAGTATTTCAAAAATGTAGATAATCTACATAAAATAAACAGATTCCAAGTGTGACATAAATTTTTAAAATGACTTAAGAAAAAATGGAAAATCTAAATAGGTCAATAAGTAAACAAGGTGTTGAATTAACAGTTAAATATTTTTCCAAAAAGGGAAGCCCAAACCCAAATAATTTTACAGATGAATTGTGCCAAACAGTTAAAGAGATTAAATTCTGATTATTTACAAAATTTTCTTGATCAGATAAAAATATCACATTAAAGCTTCAGACAAACATCTCTTCTATATAAAGATGTACGTGTCTTCAACACAATACTAGCAAACTGATTCAAACCACATTAAAAAAAAGGGTTATACACCATGACCAATTGAAATTTATTCCAGGAAGCTAAGGCTTGTTTAAGATCCAGAAGCCAATTTATATAAAACACAATAGCAATAGAATAAATTAAATAACAGCATAATCAAAACAACAAAATAAAGGGCAAAGAGCACATGATCACTCAGTATACAGTAGAATTTGACCACATTCAATGCCTCTCTATGATAAAAACCTGGTAGAGAATCTATAAAAAGCCTTCAATTAACATCATACTTAATGGCGAAAGGCTATATTAATTTATCCCAATGTCACAAAAAATACAAGATCATCACTCTTACC
The DNA here is from genome assembly GCA_028533165.1 of Leontopithecus rosalia. Classification (NCBI taxonomy): domain Eukaryota; kingdom Metazoa; phylum Chordata; class Mammalia; order Primates; family Cebidae; genus Leontopithecus; species Leontopithecus rosalia. The sequence continues at coordinate 591 of JAPYYA010000120.1, read as the reverse complement.
TCTTCTTTTTAAGATTGACCTGGAAGTTTCAGTCAGGGCTCCAAGACAGGAAACTGAAATAAAAGATATCCACATGGTAAAAGAAGGCACGAAATTAAGTGTATTCACAGGTAACATGATCTTACATACATAGAAAGTACATGTGCCTGTAGTCTCAGCTACTCAGGAGGCCGAGGCAGGAAAATTGCTTGAACCCGGGAGGTGGAGGTTGCAGTAAGCAAAGATTGAGCCATTGTGCCCAGACTGGGTGTCTCAGCAAGACTCTGTCTCAAAAAAAAAAAAATTAATTTAGAAGGTAATCTAGGATAGCGATAAAAAAATCCAAATATGAAGTTAAGAAAACAATTCCAGTAAAAAATAGCATCAAAAATCATAAATTATGTTGGAGTGAATGTAATCCCAGCACTTTGGGAGGCCAAGGCGGGTGGATCACGAGGTCATGAGATCGAGACCATCCTGGTCAAAATGGTGAAACCCCGTCTCTACTAAAGATACAAAAATTAGCTGGGCATGGTGGTGCGTGCCTGTAATCCCAGCTACTCGGGAGGCTGAAGCAGGAGAATTGCTTGAACCCAGGAGGCGGAGGTTGCG
>JAPYYA010001199.1:0-18539 GCA_028533165.1 Leontopithecus rosalia | reverse complement strand
TCTGTTGTGGGGTAGGGTGCTCTATCAAGACTGTTGTTTGGTAGGTGCTCTATAGTGACTGTTATTGGGTGGGGTGCTCTATAATGACTGTTGTTGGGTACGTGCTCTATAGGGACTGTTTTCTGAAGGATGCTCTATAGTGACTGTTTTGGGTGGAGTGCTCTAAATTGACTGTTACTGGGTTTGGTGATCTGTCGTGACTGTTTTTGAGTTGCTGCTCTATAGTGGCTGTTGTTATGTGAAGTGCCCTTTAGCGACTTTTTGTGGTAGGGTGCTCTATAGTGACTATGTGAGGTGTGTTCACTGTGCTGTGTATGTTTGTGGTGATTGGTGTAAATCTGTGAGGTGTCCACACTGCAGAATGTGTGTTTGGTGACTGTTGTGTGTCTGTGTGGAATGTATCTAATGTGTAGGGTGTGGGGTCATTAGTGTGTCTCCATGAGGTTTCTTCAGCATGAAGAGTGTGTGTCGTGTGTGGTGTGTGTGTGAGGTGTGTGCACTATGGAGTGTGTGTGGTGACTGCTGTGAGTCTGTGTAAGTTTTATGAACTTGGAGTGTGTGCTTTGTGAATAGTGTGTGCCTTTGTGAGCTGTGTGCACTGTGAAATTTGTGTGTGGTGAGTTTTGTGTGTCCAAGTGAAGTGTGTTTACTATGTAGTCTGTGTAGTGAGTCTTGAGTCTCTGTGAAGTGTCTTCATTGTAAAGTCTGTGTGTTATAAGTAGTGTGTTTCTGTGTGACGTGTGTGCACAGTGAAGATGGTTTGTGGTGAGTGACTTCTGTCTGTGTGAGGTATTTGCATTGTGCAGAGTGTGTGAAGTGAGTGGTGTGTGTCTGTGTAAGATTTGTAAACTGTGGATTGTGTGTGGTGAATCTTATGTGTCTGTGTTAAATGTGTGCACTGTGTAGTGTGTATGCATGGTAAGTGGTGTGTGTTTGAGATAGGTGTGTGCACAGTGCAGTGTGTGTGTTTTTGTTGGTTGTGGTGTGTGTCTGTGTGTGGTGTTTGCATTGAGAAGTGTGTGTTCAGTGATGTGTGTCTTTATGAGGTGTTCACACTATGCAGTGTGTGTTTCTGGTGAGTCGTGTGCTTGTGTGAGGTGTCTGCACTGTGAAATATGTGTGTGGTAACTGTTGTATTTATGCTTGGGGTTTGTTTACTGTGTATTGTGTGTAGTCAGTCTTGTGTCTGTGTGAGGTGTCTTCACTGTAAATTGTTATGAGTAATGTTTGAGCTTTGTGTACTGCAGTGTGTGTATGGCGAGTGCTGTTTCCCTGTCTGAGTTGTGTGCACTGTGGAGTGTGTGTATATGGTGAGTGCTGTGGATCTGTGTGAGTTATGTGCATTGTTTAGTGTTTGTGTTCTACAGTGTGTTTGTGTAAGGTGTGTGCACTGTGCCACGTGTGTGCTGAGTGGGTGTGTGTTATATGGGAAATGTGTGCAATGAGTGTGCGTTGAGTGGGTGTAAGGACTTGTGTGTTCCAGTGTAAGGTGTCTGCATTGTGGATAAGGTGTCAGGTGATTGGTGTTGTTCTGTGTAATGTGTGCATTGTGCTGTGTGTTTGTGGAGTTTTTGTTGCTTGCTGTTTGTCTCTGTCAGGTGTGTACTCTGGAGTGTGCTATGAGTGTGGTGAGTGGTGTATATCTGAGGTATGTGCACTGTGGATTACGTGTGGAGTGTGTGGAGTGTATGGTGAGTTTCTCTGTAAGGTGTGTGCACTGTGGAGGGTGCGTGTGTGGTGAGTTGTGTATATGTGTGAGGTGTGTGCATGGTGGAATGTGTGTGTAATGAGTGGTTTGTGTCTTCGTGAGGTGTGTGCACTTGGAGAGTGTGTGTGTTGAGTTTTGTGTCTGTGTGAGGTTTGTGCTATGTGGAGTGCTTGTGTAAAGTGTGTGTATTATTTTGTGTGTGTCTGTGTGAGGTGTGTGTGCAGTGGAGTGTGTGTGGAGTTCATGTGGAGACTGGTGTGTGTCTGTGTGGAGTGTGTGCAGTGGGAGTTGTGTGTCTGTTAGGTGAGTGCACTGTGTGGTGTTAATGGAAAGCGGTATGTCTGTGTTTTTTGTCTGGACTGTGGATTGCGTGTTTAGTAAGCAGTGTGTGTATGACGTGTGTGCACTGTGTAGTGTGTGTGTCTGCTGAGTGGTGTGTGTTTGTGGGAGGTGTGTTCACTGTACAGTTTGTGTGTTTTTTTGTAGTGAGTGTTGTGCCCCTGTGTGAGGTGAGTGCACTGTGGAGTGTTTGTCTGTGGTCAGTGGTTTCTGTCTTTGAGAGGTGTGTTCACTGTTTAGTGTGTGTTTGTGGTGAGTAGTGTGCCTCTGTGAGGTGTCTTCACTGCGTAATGTGAGTGTGGTGATTGTTTTGTGTCTGTGTGAAACGCATGTTCTGCGTAGTGTATGTGGTCAGTCATGTGTCTCTATGAAAATTCTTCAATGTGTAGGGTGTGTGTTATGAGTGGATTGTGTGCAAGGTGTGTGTACTATGGAATGTGTTTGTGTGGTGACTGCTATGTGTCTGTGTGAGTTGTGTGAACTGTGGAGTGTGCGTTTGGTGAGTGGTGTGTCTCTGTGAGGTGTGTGCACTGCAGAATGTGTGTGTGGTGTTTGTGTTTGTATAAGGTGTGTTTACTGGGTAGTGTGTGTGGTAAGTCTTGTGTCTGTGATAGGTGTCCGTACTGTAAAGTTTGTGTGTCATGTGTACAGTGATTTTTTGTGAAATGTGTGCACTGTGGAGTTCTATGTTTGTGGTGAGAAGTGTGTCTATGTGAGTTGTGTGCACTCTAATATGTGAGTGGTGCGTGTCTGCTTAAGGCGTGCGCAGTGTGGAGTATGTGTGTGGAGTGTGTGTGATGAGATGTGTGTGTCTGCGTAAGATGTATGCACAGCAGATTGTGAGTGTACAGTGTGTGTAGTAAGTGGTGTGTGTTTGTGATACGTGTCTGCACTCTGTTGTGTGTGGGTTGCATGGTGTGTGTCTGTGTGAGGTGAGTAAACTGTGTGTGTGGTAAGTGGTGTGTCTGCATTTGGTGTCTGCACTGTGGATTGTGTGTTTTGTGATTGCTGTGTCTGTGTGAGATGTGTGCACTGTGCAGTGTGTGTTTATGGTAAGTGCTGTGTGTTTGGGAAAAGTGTGTGCACTGTGCAGTTTGTGTTGGTTTGTGTGGTGAGTGGTGTGTATCATTGTGAGGTGTGTGCACTGTGGAGCTTGTGTGCTGAGTTGTGCATCTCTTTGTAAAATGTGGGCACTGAGTGTGTGTGTTGAGTTTGTGTGGTGACTGGTGTGTGACAGTGTGAGGTGTCTGCATAGTGCATAAGGTGTCAGGTGATGGGTGTTTCTGTGATGTGTGTGCATTGTGGTGTGTTTTTGGTGTTTGTGTTGTGCGTGCAGTGTGTGTCTGTGAGGTGTGTGCATGCTGGGTGCCTGTGAGTGTGATGAGTGGTTTATATCTGAGGTATGTGCACTCCAGATTGTGTGTGGAATGTGTAGAATGCATGGTGTGTCTCTGTGTAAGGTGTGTGCAATGTGGAGCGTGTGTGTGCTGAGATGTGTTTATGTGCGAGTTTGTGCATGGTTTAGAGTGTGTGCATGGTAAGAGATGTGTGTCTGCCTGATATGAGTGCATGATGGAGTGTGTGTCCTGATTAGTGTGTGTCCATATGAGGTGTGTGCAGTGTGGAGTGTGTGTGTGCAGTGGGTGGTGTGTGTCTGTGTAAAGTGTGTGCATTGTGAAGACTGTGTGCTTGGTTAATCCTGTGTGACTGTGTGAGGTGTGTGCACTGTGTAGTGTGGGTGTATACTGTGTGGTGTTTTAGGGTTAGGTGTGTGCAAAGTGTAGTGTGTGTTTGTGTGGTGTGTGTCTGTATGTTGTGTGTGCACTGTGAAGTGTGTGTGTGGTCAGAGGTCTGTGTCTGGGTCAGGTGTGTGCACTGTGGTGTCTGTGTTCGTGGTGAGTGCTCTGCCTGTGTGAGGTGTCTACACTGTAAAATGTGTGTTCTGAGTCTCTGTTATGTGTGTTCACTGTTTAGTGTGTGTGGTCAGTAGTTTCTCTGTATGAGGTGTCTTCACTGTGGAGTGTGTCTTTTGTGAGTGTTTGTCTGTGTGAGTTGTGTGCAGTGTGGCGTGTGTGTGCTGAGTTGTATGTTTCTTTGAAAGGTGCCTACACTGTGGAGTGTGTGTGTGTTCTGCAGTGTGTGTTTCTGTGAGGTCTGGGCACCATGAAGTGTGTAAAGTGAGTGGTTTATGTCTATGTAAAATGTATGCACTTAGTGGGTGTGTTGAGTGTGTGTGGTGACTGGTGTGTGACTGTGAGGTGCTTGCATTGTAGATAGGTTGTGAGGTCATTGATGTGTGACTATGTGATGAGTGTGCATTGTGGTGTGTGTGAGGAATTTGTGTGGTGCATGCTGTGAGTCTCTGAGTGGTGTGTGTTTTGGAGTTTTCATGTGATGAGTAGTTTGTGTCTGTGTGAGGTGTGTGCACTGCGGAGTTTGTGTGTGATGAGCAGTGTGTGTCTGTGCAATTTGTGTGCACTGTATAGTGTGTTGTGAGTGGTATATCTGTTAGGTGTCTGCACGGTGGAGTGTGTGTTTGGTGACTATTGTCTGTCTGTGTGTGGTGCATGCATTGTGTAGTGTGTGTATAAGTGGTGTGTATTTGTGTGAGGTGTGTACACTACAGTTTGTGTGTTTGTGTGGTGAGTGGTGTGTTTCTGTGTGAAATGTGTGCACTAAGAAGTGTGTGCAGTCAGTGGTGTGTGTCTTAGTGAGCTATGTGCACAACGCAGTGTGTGTTTTGAGTGGGTTGCGTGCCTGTGTGAGGTGTCTGCACTGTGGAATGTATGTGTGGTGAGTGTTGTGTGTCTGTGTGAGGTGTGTTTACGTTGGAGTGTGTGGTCCGTTTGTCTGTCTGAGGGGTCTTCACTGTAGAGTGTGTGTTTTGTGAGTAGTTTGGGTATTTTTGAGGTTTGTGCACTATGGAGGGTGTGTGTAAGGTGAGTGCTGTGTGTCCGTATGAGGTTTGTACACTGTGTAGTCTCTGTGCATGGTATGTTGTGTGTGTCTGTGTGAGGTGTCTGCACTGTGTAATGTGTGTGCTCTACAGTGTGTGTTTGTGTAAGAAATGTGGACTCTGGAATGTGTGTGCTTACTGGTGTGCATCTGTAAAATGTGTGCACTGAGTGTGTGTGTTGAGTGTGCGTATTGACTGGTGTGTGACAGTGTGACATGTCTGGATTGTGGATAATGTGTCAGGTGATTGGTGGTAGTCCGTGTGATGTGTGTGTATTTTGGTGTGTGTCGGTGGAGTTTGTGTGGTGCATGCTGTTTGTCTCTTTGAGGTGTGTGTACTCTGGAGTGTGTGAGTGTGTGAGAGTGTGGTGAGTGGTGTATGTCTGAGGTATGTGCACTGTGGATTGTGTGTGGAGTGTGTGAAGTGCATGGTTTCTCTCTGTGTAAGGTGTGTGCATTGCCCAGGTTTTGTGTGTGGTGAATTGTGTATATATGCAAAGTGTGTGCACTGTAGAGTGTGTGTGTGATGAATGTTGTTTGTCTGTGTGAGGTCTGTGCACTTTGGAGAGTGTGTGTGTCTTGAGTTTTGTGTCTTTGTGAGATTTGTGCTACTTGGAGTGTGTGTGTGAAGTGTGTGTATAAAGTGCTGTGTGTCTGTGTGAGGTGTATGCCCATTGGAGTGTGTGTAGAGTGTGTGTGGTGAGTGATGTGTGTCTGTGTGGAGTGTCTGCACTTGGGATGGTGTGGGCAAAAGTGGTGAGTGTCTGTGTGAGGTGAGTGCATTGTGTAGTGTGTTGGGTAAGTGGTATGTCTGTGTTTGGTGTCTGCACTTTGGATTGTGTTTGGTGAGTGATGTGTGTTTGTGTGAGGTGTGTGAACTGTGTGGTGTGTGTGTATTGTGAGTGGTGTGTGTTTGTGTGAGGTGTGTGCACTGTACAGTTTGTGTCCTCTGGTGTGGTGAATGATGTGTGTTGGTGTGAGGCGTGTGCACTGTGGAGTGTGCATACGGTCAGTTATGTGTGTCTTTGTGAGGTATGTTTACTGTGCAGTGTGTGCTTGTGGTAAGTTTTTAGTCTGTGTGAGGTCTGCACTGTGAAATGTGTGTGGTGAGTGTTGTGTGTCTGTGTAAAATGTATTTACTGTGTAGTGTGTGTGGTCAGTCATGTGTCTTTATGAGCTTTCTTCAATGTGGTTTCTGTGTTTTGAAAGTGGTGTGTGTGTGAGGTGTGTGCACTATGGAGTGTGTGTTTGGAGACTGCTGTGTGTTTGTGTCAGTGGTGTGAACAGTGGAGTGTGTGTTTGGTAAATGCTGTGTGTGTGAAATGTGTGCACTGTGGAGTGTTATGTGTGTGGGGAGTGTGGTGTGACTGTATGAGGGGTGTTTACTGTGTATTTGTGGTCAGTCTTCTATCTGTGTGAGGTGTCTTCACTGTAAAGATGTGTGTCGTGAATAGTGTGTGTTTGTGTAAAATGTGTGCACTGTGGAGTGTTTTGAGTGTGGTGAGTGGTGTGTCTGTCTGAGTTCTGTGCATTCTTTAATGGGTGAGTAGCACGTGTCTGTTTAAGGTGTGTGCACTGTGGATTATGTGTGTGGAGTGTGTGTGGTGAATGGTGTGTGCCTGTGTTAGGTGTCTGGACCGTGCAGTGTGTGTGTAGTGAGTAGTGTGTGCATGTGTAAGGTGTTTGCACTTTGTATTATGCGTGTGATGAGTGGTGTGTGTCTGTGTGATATATATGCACAGTGGAGTGTGAGTGTGCAGTGTGTGGTAAGTGGTGTGTCTCTCTCCTAGGTAAACTCTGGAGTGTGAGTGTTGCATGCTGTGTCTCTGTGTGAGGTGTGTGCACTGTGCAGAGTTTGTGCGTGTAAAGTGCTGTGGGTCTGCATTAGGTGTGGGCATGTTGGGGTGTGTATGTGCTGATTGGTGTGTGTCCCTGTGAGGTCTGTGCACTGTGGAGTGTGTGGGTGCGGTGAGTGGCATTTGTCTGTGTGAGGTTAGTGCACTGTGAAAAGTGTGTGTGGAGTGTGACTTGTGTCTGTGTGAAGTTTTTGCACTGTGCAGATTGTGTGTGTGGTTATTGGTATGCATCTGTGTGAGGTGTGTGCATCACGGAGTGTTTTTGTGGTGAATCTTGTTTGACTGTGTGAGGTGTCTGTACTCTCTAGTGTGTGTGTATAGTGAGTGGTGTGTGTTTGGGTTATGTGTCTGCACAGTGCAGTGTGTGTGTTTGTGTGGTGTGTTTCTGTGTGCAGTGTGTGCACTGTGAAGTGTGTGTGGTCAGAGATGTCTGTCTGTGTCAGGTGTGTGCACTATGGAGTGTGTGTTTGTGGTGAGGGATGTACCTGTGTGAGGTGTCTGCACTGTGGAATGAGCTTGTGGTGAGTGTTCTGTGTCTCCGTTAAGTGTTTTCATTGTGTAGTGTGTGTGGTCAGTGGCGTTTTCGTATGAGGTGTTCTCACAGTAGATTGTGTGTGTCTTGAGTGGTGTGTGTCGCTATGAGATGTGTGCAGTGTGGAGTGTGTGAATGTGGTGAGTTGTGTGTGCCTGTGTAATGTGTGTGCACTGTGGAGTGTGTGTTGTGAGTGGTGTGTGTCTGGGTAAAATGTGTGCACTAATTGTGGTGTTGAGTGTGTTTGGTGACTGGTGTGTGACTGTGTGAGGTGCCAACATTGTGGATATCGTGTGATGTGATTGGTGTGTGTCTGTGTAATGTGTGTGCATTGTGGTGTTTGTGTGGATATTCTGTGTTGCATGCTGTGTGTCTCTGTGAAGTGATTGTTGTGAAGTTTCTGTGTGATGAGTGGTGTGTGTCTGAGGTATGTGCACTGTGGAATATGTGTGGAGTTTGTAGATTCCTTGGTGCGTGTCTGTGTGAGATGTGCGCACTGACTGTGGACGGTGTGTGTGTGGTGAGTTCTCTGTGTCTGTGCGAGGTATGTGTACTATGGAGTTTGTGTGTGTTGAGGGTTGTCTGTCTGTGTGAAGTTTATGCACCGTGGAGAGTGTGTGGTGAGTTTTGTGTCAGTGTGATTTGTGTCCTATGTGGAGTGTGTGCGTTAAGTGTGTGTATTGAGTGGTGTGTGTCTGTGTTAGGTGTGTGCACAGTGGAGTGTTTGCAGAGTGCGTGTGGTGAGTGGTGTGTGTCTGTAGAGTGTCAGCACTTTGGATTGCGTGTGCAGTGAGTAGTGTGTGTCTGTTTGAGGAGAGAGCACAGTGTAATGTTTACAGAGAGTGGTATGTGTGTGTGGTGAATCTTGGGTGTCTGTGTGAGATGTGTGCACTGTGTAGTGAATGTGTATGATTAGTGGTGTGTGTTTGGGTTAGGTGTGTCAACGGTGCAGTGTGTCTGTGTGGTGTGTCATGTGTGTCTGTGTGTGGTGTGTCCATGGTGGAGTGTGTTTGTGTGGTCAGAGGTGTGTGTCTGTGTCAGGTGTGTGCACTGTGGAGTGTGTGTTTGTGGTGAGTGGTGTGTCTGTGTGAGTTGTCTGCACTGTGAAATGTGTGTGGTGAGTGTCCTGTGTCTCTCTTTAATGTGCTCACTGTGTAGTGTGTGTCAGTAGTGTATTCGTATGAGGTGTCTGCCCTGTAGATTGTGTGTTTGAAGAGTGGTGTGTGTCTGTGTGAGGTGTGTGCACTGTGGAGCGTTATTGTGTAGTCAGTGGTGTGTGTCTTTGTGAGGTGTGTTCACTGTGCAGTGTATGTTTGTGGTGAGTGGTGCGCCTGTGTGAGGTGTCTGCACTACAGAATTTCTGTGTGGCGTTGTGTGCCTCTGTGTCTTGTTGGGTGAAGTGCTCTACAGTGACTGTTGCTGGGTAGGTTCTGTATACTGACTGTTGTGTAGAGTGCTCTATAGTGACTGTTGTTGGGTATGTGCCATATAGTGACTGTTTTTGGCTAGGTGCTCTATAGTGACTGTTGTTTTGTAGGTGTTCTTTAGAGAGTGTTATTAAGTCGTGCACTCTGTTGTGACTCTTCTTGGGTAAGGTGCTCTAATAGTGACTGTTGTTGGGTGAAGTACTGCATAGTGACTTTTGCTGAGTAAAGGGCTCTACAGTGACTATTTTTGTTAAGGTTCTTTATATTGACTGTTGTTGGGTAGGGTGCTCTATAGTGACTTGTTGGGTATGTGCTTTATAGTCACTGTTCTTGGGTATGTGCTGTATAGTGACTGTTGCTGTGTAGGGTGCTTTATACTGATTCGTTGGGTAGGTGCTCAATAGTGACTGCTGTTTGGTAGAATGCTCTATAATGACTGTTGCTAAATATGGTGCTCTATAGTGACTTATGTTTAGTAGAGTGCTTTATAGTGACGCTAGCTGGGTAGAATGCTCTATAGTGAATGTTACTGGGTAGGGTGTTGAATAGAGACTGTCGTTGTGCAGGGTGCTCACTAGTGACTGTTGCTGTGTAGGGTTCTCTACAGTGACTGTTTTTGATTAGCTGATGTATAGTTACCGTTTTTGGTTGGGTGCTCTAAACTGACTGTTTCTGGAAAGGCGCTCAATGGTGACTGTGGTTAGGTGGGGTGCTCTATAGTGAATTTTTCTGGGTAGATTGCTCTATAAAGAATGATGTTGGGTACATGCTCTATAGTGACTGTTGCTGGGTAGAGTGCTCTAAAAGTGACTGTTGTTGAATGGAGTGCTCCACAGTAACTGTTGTTTTGTAGGGTGTTCTATAATGACTGTTGTTTGGTAGGAAGCTCTATACCGACTGTTGTTTAATGGAGTGCTCGATACTGACTGTTGTTGGTTAGAGTGCTCTATAGGTGATTGTTACTGGGTGGAGTGTTTTGTTGTGACTATTGTGTAGAGTAATATATAATGACTGGTGTTGGTAGAGTGCTCTATAGAGACTGTTGTGTAAGTTTTTCATTGTGACAGTTTTTGGGTAGGGTGCTCTATTGTGACTGCTGTTGGTGAGGATTCTCTATAGTCACTGTTGTTGTAGGGGGATCTATAGTGGTTGTTGTTGAGTAGGGTGCTATATAGTGACTGTTGTTATGTAGGCTGCTCTATAGTGTCTGTTATGTAGGTGCTGTATAGTTTCTGTTGTTAGGTAGGTGCTCTATAGTGACTATTGCTGGATAGTGACTGTTATTCAGTGGGGTGCTTTATACTGACTGTTGCTGAGTAGTGTGATCTATTGTGACTTGTTTGGTAGGTACTCTATAGTGACGGTTGCTGGGTGGGTTGCTCTATACTGACTGTTGTTGTGTAGGTGCTCTATACTGATTGGTGTTAGGCAGAGTGTTCTATAGGTGATTGTGGCTGGGTGGAGTTCTCTGGAGTGACTGTTGTTGTGTAGAGTGCTCTGTAGTTACTGTTGTTAGGTAGAGTGCTACATAGCGGCTGATGTTGAGTAGGGTTCTGAATAGTGCCTGTTGGGTAGGTACTTTGTAGTGACTGCTGTTGTGTAGGGTACTCACAGTTACTGTTTTTGGGTATGCTGCTCTATAGTAACTTTTTGGGTAGCGTACTCTATAATGACTGTTCTTGAGTAAGGTGCTCCAATAGTGACTGTTGTTGTGTAGAGTGCTCTATAGTTAGTGTTGCTGAGTAGAGAACTCTACAGTGTCTGTTGTTGGGTATGTGCTCTATATTGAGTGTTGTTGGGTAGAGTGCTCTACAGTGAGTGTTGGTGGGTAGGTGATTTATAGACACTGTTGTTGTGTATGTGCTCTCTAGTGAATGATGTTGGGTAGGGTGTTCTATAGTGACTGTTGTTTGGTGAAGTGCTCTACACTGACCGTTGTTGCATAGGGTGCTCTATGGTGACTGTTGCTTGGTAGGTTACTTTATAGTGCCTGATGTTGTGTTGAGTGCTCGCTAGTGACAGTTTCTGCGAAGGGTTCTCCATAGTCACTGATGATAAGTAGGGCACTCTATAGTAACTGTTATTTGGTAGTGTCCTCTATACTGAATGTTGTTGGGTAGAGTTCTCTATAGTGACTGTTTTTTGTTATGTGCTCTGTACTGACTGTTTCTGTGTAGTGTGCTCTTTAGTGTCTGTGAACAGTGTGGTGTTCTGCAGTGAGCATTGCCATGTAAAGTGCTATACACTGACTGATGTTGGGTATGTGCTCTATAGGTACTGTTGCTGGGTAAGGTGCTCCATAGTGGCTGTTGCTGGGAAGGTGCTCTATGGTGACTGTTGTTGGTTGTGGTGCTCTATAATGACTGTTGTTTTGTACAGAGCTCTACAGGTGACTGTTGTTCAGTGGAGTGCTTTACAGTGGTTGTTGTGTGGAGTGCTCTATAGTTATTGATGTTGGGTAGAGTGCTCTATACTGACTGTTGTTGGCTAGAGTGCTCTATAGTAGACAGTTGCTGGGTGGAGTGCTTTAACGTGACTGTTGTTGGGTACGGTGCTCTATAATGACTGTTGCTGGGTAGAGTGCTCTATAGTGACCCTTGGTGGCAGGGTACTCTATAGTGACTGTTTTGGATAGGGTGCTTTATAGTGACTTTTGCTGGGCATGGTGCTCAATAGTGACTGTTACTGAGTGGGGTTCTCTGTAGTGACTCTTGATAAGTAGAGTGCTCTACAGTGATTGTTGCTTGGTAGGGTGCTCCATAGTGACTGTTGTGTGTTAGCTGCTCTATATTGACTGTTGCTGGGTAGGGTAATATATAGTGACTTTTTTGGGTAGATGATTTATAGTGACTGTTGGTGGTGTAGACTATACTGACGGATGTTGGGTAGGTGCTGTATAGTGACTGTTGCTGGGTAGAGTGCTATATATAGACTGTTGTTGGATAGAGTTTTCCGTAGTAACCATTGCTATGTAAAGTGCCCTACAGTAAATGTTGCTGCATAGCGTGCTCCTAAGTGACTACTCTCGGGTAGGTGCTCTATAGTGACTGTTGTTGGCTGGGGTGCTCTATAATGACTACTGTTGGGTAGATGCTCTATAGTGACTGCTGCTGAGTAGAGTACTCTATAGAGATTGTTCTTGGGTAGAGTGCTCTATATTGACAGTTGTTGGATAGTTTTTTGTAGTGACAGTTGGTGGGTAGAGTGCCCTCTGCATAGGGTGCTCCTTAGAGACTACTGTCTAGTAGTTGCTCTATTCTGTCTGTTCTTGAACAAGGTACTCCACAGTGACTGTTGTTGGGGAGAGTGCTCAATTGTAACAATTTTTTTGTACAAGGCTCTATTGTGATTGTTTTGGGTAAGGGCTCTATATTGACTCTTTTTGGGTAGGTGCTTTATAGTGACTGTTGTATGATAGTGTGCTGTATAGTTACTGTTGTTGTGTAAAGTGTTCTAAAGTGACTGTTGTTGGGTAGAGTGCTCTATACTGAATGATGTTGGGCATAGTGCTCTATTGGGGTCTGTTGTTTGGTGGAGTGCTCTATAATCACTGATGTGAAGGGCACTCTATAGTGACTGTTGTTTGGTAGAGTGCTCTCTACTGAATGCTGTTGTGAAAATACTCTATAGTGAATGATTTTGGGTCAGGTGCTCTATAGAGATTGTTGTTGGGAAGGTGCTCTATAGTAATTATTGTCCAATAGGGTGCTCTATAGTGACGGTTGTGACATAGGGTGCTCTACAGTGACTTATTTGGGGTAGGTGCTCTATAAAGTATGTTGTTCGATAGGGTGCCATATAGTGACCATTGTTGGCTGAAGTGCTCCAAATTAACTGTTGTTGGGTAGAGTGATCTACATTGTTGTTGGGTAGTGTGCTCTATACTGATTATTTTTTAGTACAGTGCTCTATATAGGGTGTTTGAGTAGGGTGCTTAATAGTGACTGTTGTTGGGTAGAGTGCTCCCTAGTGACTGTTGCTGGGCAAAATGTTCTATAGTAACAGTCTTTGGGTAGTGTGCTCTATGGTGACTGTTGATGGGTAGGGTCGTTTATAGTGACTGTGGTTGGGTGGGGTGCTTTATTGTGACTGTTGCTGCATAAGGTGCTCTATGGTGACTGGTAGGTGCTTTATACTGCCTGGTGCTGGGTACAGTGTTCTATAGTGACAGCTGTAGGGTAGGTGCTCTATAGTGATTCATGTTGGGTGTGGTGCTCTATAGGTGATTGTTGTTGGCTCTATAATTACTGTTATGTAGAGGGTTCTATAGTGACTGCTGTAGGATAGAATGCTCTATAGTGACTGTTGTTTCGTACGGTTCTCTATAGTGACTGCTGTTGGGTAGGTGCTCTATAGTAACTGTTGTTGGGTACTGTGCTCTCTAGTGACTCTTGCTGGAAACAGAGTTTTGTAGTGACTGTTCTTAAGTAGAGTGCTCTATAGTAACTGTTATTTGGTAGGAGCTCTATAGTGACTGTTGTTGGCTGGGGTTCTCTAAATAGTGACTGTTGTTGGGCAGGTGCTCCATAGTGAATGTTTTCGGGTTGGTTGCTCCATAGTGACTGCTAATTGGTGGAGTGCTCTATAGTGTATGTTGTTGGAAAAGTGCTCTAGAGAGCGACTGTTTTTTGTTAGGGTGCTCTATAGTTACTGTTGTTGGGTAGAGTGCTCTGTAGTGACTGTTGTTGGGTAGAGGGATCTACAGTGACTGTTGTCAGGTTGATTTACAGTGACTGTTGTTGCGTAGGATGCTCTTTACTAACTATTGTTGGATATAATGCTCCATACTGACTATTCTTCGGTAGAGTGCTCTATAGTAACTACATTTGAGTAGAGTTCTCTGTAGTGATTGTTGCTGGGTAGAGGACTCAACAATGACAGTTGTTGAGTAGGTGTTCTACAGTGACTGTTGATGGTTAGGGTGTTCTACAATGACTGTGTTGGGTAGAGTGTTCTATACTAACTGTTCTTGGGAAGGGTACTCTATAGTGACTGTTGTTGGATACAGTGCTCTATCCTGACTGTTTTGGCGTTGGTGCTCTATAGGGACTATTATTGAATAGGCTGCTGTATAGTGACTGTTGTTGTGTAGGGCGCTCTATAGTGACTATTGTTGGATAGGTGCTCTATAGTGACTCTTGTTGAAGAGGGTGCTCTATAATGGTTTTTGTGGGGTACAGTGTTCTATAGTGTCTCTTGTTGGGTAGAGTGGTCTATAATGACTGTTGTTGGGTAGGTGCATTTTAGTGAATGTTGGTGGTTAGGTTCTCTATAATGACTGTTTTTGGGTAGGTGCTCTATAATGACTTTTGTTTCGTAGGTGCTCTATGGGGCCTGTGGTTGGGTATGGTTTTCTATAATGACTGTTGTTGGTACAGTGCTCCATAGTGTGTGTTCTTAGGTAATGTGCTCTATGGAGACTGTTGTTAGGTGGAGTGCTCTGTAGTAACTCTTGCTGGTTAGAGTGCCTTATACTGACTGTTATCGGGAAAGTACTCTACAATGGCTATTGTTGGGTGGGGTGCTAAATAGTGACTGTTGTTGGGTATGGTGCTCTATACTAACTGTTTTTGGATACGGTGCTCTATAGTGACTGTTTTTGGCAACAGTGCTTTATAGGTAACTGTTGTTGGGTGGAGTGCTCTATACTGACTGTTGTGTAGAAGGCTCTATAGTGACTGTTGTTGGGTAGGGTGCTCTAATCAAACCGCTGTTTGATAAATGCTTTGTGCTTACTGTTCTTGTGTAGGGTGCTTTATAGTGAGTGTTGTTGGATATGGTGCTCTATAGTGAGTGTTGTTTAACATGGTGCTTTATAATGAGTATTGTTGGGTAGAGTGCTCTATAGTAACTTTTTATGGGTAGGTGCTGTATATTGACTGTAGTTGGATGAAGTGCTTTAAATAGTGACTGTTTTTTGGTACGGTGCTCTATGGTGACTGTTGTTTGGTGGAGTGCTCCATAGTGACTGTTGTTGTCTAGAGAGCAGCAAATAGTGACTGTTGTTTGGTAAAGTGCTCTATAGTGACTGCTGTTGGGTACAATGCTCAATAGAGACTGTTGTTGGGTAGAGGACTTTACAGCGACTGTTGTTGCATATGTGCTGTGCCGTGACTATTGTTGAGTAAAGTGCTCTATAGTTCTTGTTGTTGGGAAGTGTGCTCTATACTGACTGATTTTGTGTAGTAACTTTATAGTTACTGTAGTGTAGAGTGCTCTATAGTGCCTGTTGGGTAAAGGGCTTTACAGTGGCTGTTGTTTGTTAGGGTAATCTATAGTGACTGTTGCAGGACAGTGTGCTCTCTATTGACTTTTGTTGGGTACAGTGCTCTAGATTGATTTTTGCTTGGTAGGGTGGTCTGTATTAACTGTTGCTGGATAGTGTGCTTTATACTGACTGTTGTTAAATGGGTCCTTTATACTGACTGTTGCTGGGTAGAATGCTTTATGGTGACTGTTGTTTGGCAGGTCCTCTATAGTGACTTGTTGGGTGTGGTGCTCTATAGTGACATTTCTTGGGTAGAGTGCTCTCTATGTAATTGTTGCTGGATGGAGTTCTCTATAGTGTCTGTTGTTACATAGGTGCTTTATAGTGACTGTTGTTGGGTAGGGTGCTCATAGTGACTGTTTTTGGGTACGATGCTTTATAGTAACCATTGTTTGAAAAAGTGCTTTATAGTGACTGTTTTTGGGTAGGTGCTCTATAGTGACTGTTGTTGTGTAGGTTCTTTATAGTGACTGTTTTTGGGCAGGTGCTCTATAGTGACTGTGGTTGCATAGGGTGCTCTATTGTGACTGTAGTTTGGTGGGGTGCTCTAGAGTGTCTATGGTTTGTAGGGTACTCTATATTGACTCTTCTTGGGTAGGGTACTCTATATTGATTGTTTTTGAGTAGGTGCTATATGGTGACTGTTGTTTGATAGGTTGCTCTATACTGACAATCCTTGGAAAAGGTGCAAGATAGTGATTGTAGTTGGGTAGACTGCTCTATAGTGACTGTTGCTGAGTACAGGTCTCTACACTGTCTGTAGTTGGGTAGGTGCTCTACAATGACTGTTTTCTGGTAGGGTGCTTTATACTGACTGTTGTTGGGTTGGTGCCCTATACTTACTGTTGTTGGGTGTAATTCTCTATAGTGAGTGTTTTTGGGTGCAGTGCTCCATAGTAACTGTTGTTGTGTAGGGTGCTCTATAATCACTGTTGCTGGTTATGGTGCTTTATACTGATTGTTCTTGCGTAGAGTGCTCTATAATGAGTGTTTCAGGGTAGGGTGCTCTATACTTTCTGTTGTTGTGAAGGTGCTCCATGGTGACTGTTGCTGGGTAGGGTGTCCAATAGAGACTGCTGTTGGGTATGTGCTTTATAATAACCATTCTTTGTTATGGTGCTTTATACTGACTTTCAATGGTTGGGTGTTTTATTGTGAAAGTTGTGGAATAGGTGCTCTATAGTCACTGTTGTTCTGTAGTGTACTTTATAGTGACTGTTGTTGGTTGGAGTTCTCCGCAGTGACTGTTGTTGTGTAGGGGGTTCTAGAGTGATTGTTGTATGGTAGGGTTATCTATACTGACTGATGTTGGGTAGAGTGCTCTATAGAAACTGTTGATGCATAGGGTGCTCTATTGTGACTGTTGTTTGATAGAGTACTCTATAGTAACTGTTGTTGAGTAGGTGCTCTATATTTACAGTTTTTGGGAAGGTGCTCTATATTGAATGTTGTTGGGTATGTGCTCCATTCTGAGCGTTGTTGGGAAGGGTGTTCTATTTTGACTTTTGTTTGGTATGGTGCTCTATAGTGACTCTTGTTCAGTAGAGTGCTCGATAGTGAATGTTTTTGGGTAGGTGCTCTATAGTGACTGTTGTTTGGTAGAATCTCTATAGTGACTGCTGTTGGTAGCAGGCTCTATACTGACTGTTGTTGGGTAGGTGCTCTATAGTGATTGTTGTTGTGTAGGGGACATGCTCTATAGTCACTACTGCTAGGTAGGATGGTCTATAGTGGCTGCTGGTTTGGTAGAATCCTCTATAATGACTGTTGTTGGGTAAAATGCTCTATAGTGACTGATGTTATATAGGCTGCTCTGTAGTGACTGTTGTTGCATAGGGTGCTATAGAGTCACTGTTGTTAGTTATGGTGCTCCATAGTGACGGTTTTTTGGTAGAATCCTCTATAGTATCTGTTTTTGGGTAGGTGCTTTATAGTGACTCTTGCTGAGTAGGGTTCTCCATAGTGATTGTTTTTAGGTGCTTTATACTAACTGTTGGTTGGTAGGGTGCTTTATAGTGACTGTTCTTGAATGGGTGCTATATAGTGACTGTTGTTTAATAGGAGCTCCATAGTGACTGTTGTTGGGCAGTGTACTCCATGGTGACTGCTTATGGTTGAAGTTCTTTATAGTGACTGTTGTGGTGTAGGGTGCTTTATAGTGATTGTTGCTGGGTAGTATAATCTATAGTGATTGATGTTCAGTCGAGTGCTCTATAGTGACTGTTATTGGGTAGAATCCTTTATAGAGAATGTTGTTGGGCAGGGTGCTCTATACTGACTGTTGTTGGGTAGGTGCTCTATAGTAACTGTTGCTGGGTAGGGTGCTTTATAATGACTGTTGTTGGGTGGGGTGTTGTGCAGTGACTGTTACAGAGTAGAGTGCTCTATAGTGACTGCTGTTGGTTCTGTGCTCTACAGTGACTGTTGCTGGGTAGGGTGCTCTATAATGACTCTTTTTGGGTCGGTTCTGTATAGTGACTGTTGTTGGTAGGGTCATCAAAATAGATGGTTTTTCTGCAGGTTCTCTATACTGATTCTTTCTGCGTAGGGTGCTCTCTGGTTCCTGTTGCTGAGTAGAGTGCTCTATAGTGCCTGTTGTTAGATGGTGTCCTCTATAGTGACTAGTTCTACATAGAGTGCTCTATAGTGACTGTTGCTGGAAAGGGTGTACTTAGTGACTGTTGGGTATGGTGCTCTATTGTAACTGTTGTATGGTAGAGTGCTCTATAGTAACTGTTGTGGGGTAGGTGCTGCATAGTGACTGTTGTTGGATAGGTGCTGTATAGTGACTTTTGTTGGTTAGGAGCTCTATAGTGACTGTTGCTGTGCAAGGTTCTCTTTACTGTATATTTTGGGTGGGGTGCTCTATAGCGACGGTTGCTAATTAGAGTGCACAAAAGTGACTGAGGTTGGGTATGTGCTCTATAGTGACTGTTGCTAGGTAGGGTGCTCTATAGTAACTGTTGTAGAATAGGTGCCCTATAGTGACTGTTGTTGGGTGGGGTGTTCTACAGTGACTTTTGTTGGGTAGAGTGCTCTATAGGTGACTGTTATTGGGTGGCATGCTCTATAGTGGCTATTGTTCCATAGAGTGCTCTATAAGTGCTGTGGTTGCGTAGAGTGCTCTAGAGTTACTGTGGTTGGGTAGAGTGCTTTATAGGTGACTGTTGTTGGGTGCGGTTTTCTATACTCACTCTTTTTGGGTAGAGTGCTCTTTAGTGACTCTGCTGAGTGTAGTGTTTTATAGTGACATTTTTTGGGTAGGTGCTGTATAGTTACTGTTGTTAATGGGGTGCTCTAAACTGACTGATGTAGGGTAGGGTCCTCTATATTGACCGTTGTTGGGCAGAGTGCTCTATAGTGACTGTTGCTGGGTAAGGCACTCTATATTGACTGTTGTTATGTAGAGTGCTCTATAGTGACTGATGTTGAGTGAATTGCTCTATAGTGCCAC
>JAPYYA010001196.1:0-18701 GCA_028533165.1 Leontopithecus rosalia | reverse complement strand
ACACATACATAAATAGACTGAAGATAGCTACCTGCTGTATACGACTCCATACTATACAAAAAACGTACATGTTTAAATTATGTACACACATCAGTGTACACCCACTTTGGTACCCACAGAAATTTCTCTTTGATATGTTGAAAGCAATACACTTGAATGTACTCTTAATGTGTACATTTATTGGTATACTAAAATAAATGTATAGAATAGGTACAATCTTGACATTTGCTCTGCTCTACATATGTGTACACAATACACATGGAGAAAAAATGTATGTAATCTGTTTTATACGAATGTTCATAATTCTATAATGTTTACACAGGCATAGGTATATAATATGTACCCTATGCACATTTCTTCAAATATTAGTGATAACATATATATCATCACAATAATATATGTATATATCACGTGATATCCCAAAAAAGCATATATTGTACACGGTACGTCCGTATTAAGTACGTCTATATCAAGCTCATATTATGTACATTTATATTTATCACGATAATACCATAAGTACACGTGTACAGATATTTGTCCACTATGTAAGCTATGTTCACATTTAGAAATAGGTGCAAACCAAGTACCCATGCACGGCACGACAATCCCACAGCCGCCACCAGAGGTCCCATAGCAGCCCCCAGGCCCACCCTGACTGCTGAGGAATCCTCTGGCTAGGGCTTCGTGCCCACAGCTACTGGGACCCAGCTCTCTTGAAAATGATGTACAATATAATACTGGCAACCGTATGAGACGACAATGATGACGTTGTTCTTGTTTTTTATATATTAGGCAATAGCTCCAGATACACCTGTTGCATAATGACAAAAATTTCATCCTCACCCCCATTGACAGTGGAATGGAAAGCATAGAAGTTTTTCACCCCGGGCAATGTGTAATTCAATTTACTTGCTGTTTTTTTTTTTACTTTAGTGACCATATCAGAGCCTGGTGGATACCTCTTGCCATATTGAGAGTATTTCCCTATAAGCAGCAACATTCTCCCCTCCTTCCCTGAATATTAGAAGCAGTACCACTGGACCGATGAACAGTTGCAGTCACATTGTGAGTAATATCCTCTGTAATTTTTAGTTATTTGGAACAGTATCATGTGGGGTTGTGCGCCTTCTGAGATATTTGGAAGAACATCGTCTCTATTTTTGGATATTAGAAACACTATGACGGTGGTGGTGAACACTTCCAGTGATATTCAGGATATAATCATCCTCTGTCCCCAGGATATTAGAAACTTCATCATAGAAGCATTGCACTTCATCTGTGATATTGGAACAATCATAGAGTGTACACTTGCTTTCACAGAGAGAGGAATATCTACTTAATATATGAGAGATAATATCTCAGAATGGACACACGTGGGTGTGTACCCACTTTGCCATTGGAAGTAATTTTAATGTAATATAATTAAAATCATATCCCAGAATATACTCAGAAGCTGTACACTTATGGGAATATTACAAGGCACAGAGTATGTACCATAGGTACGTTGACTGTGATGTACATATATGTGCACAATACCGAGGTACGATGAAGGTAATAAGAACTATATGTACATGTACGTATACATAACGTGTACACAAAAGGTATGTACCTCATGTGTACAACATGTACATTTATTGTGATGTCACAATGACGCCATAATCACAACTGTGTCATCACAATATGCATGTAATATATAATAAAAATGTAAAGGTACATATTGCACACATGATGTACATTCACATGTATGGGGATATTACGATATGTTCACATGCACATCTTGTACCCATTATGTACAGATTTACAGTATGTGCATGTGTACACGTATGTACATAGACTGTAGATTGGTACCTGCTGTACACGAATCCATAGTATGCACAAGATGTAAATGTAAAAACTATGTACACACATCGGTGTACACCCACATTGGCACCCGCAGCAATTTCTATCCAATATGTTGAATGCAATATTCCCGAATGTACTTATAATGTGTACATTTATTGGTATATTAAAATAAATGTATAAAATAGGTACAATATAAACATTTGCTGTGCTATAAATAGGTGTACACAATACACAGGTAGAGAAAATATACGTAATTTATTTTATCCTTAGGTTTATAATTCTATCATGTGTACCTTATGCTCATTTCTTCAAATATCAGTGATAACATATGTATCATCACAATAATATATGTATATATCTCGTGGTATCCCCAAAAAGCGTATATTTGACATGGTACGTACGTTTTAAGTACTTATGTATTGTGCACGTATTATGTATGTTTATATTTATCGCGACAATACCATATGAACACGTGTACAGATATTTGCCCACTATGTAAGCTATGTGCACATGTTAAAATAGGGGCCCACCAAGTACCTAAGCAGGGCACGCCCCTTAGCCACCACCATAGTGTCTGTAGAAGCCCCCAGGCTCACCCTGGCTGTTTAGGGACCCTCTGGCTAGGGCGCCGTGTCCACAGCAACTGGGACGCAGCTCTCTTGGAAATGACATGTAATATGATACTGGCAACTGTATCAGACTGTAAAGATAACGTTATTCTGCATTTTTATATATTAGGCAATAGCACCAGATACACCTCTGCCATATTGACAAAAATGTCATCCTCAACCTTATTGACATTAGAATGAAAAGAATATGGAGGTTTCACCCTGGCAATGTTTAATTCAATTTTCTTATTGTGTTTTGTACTCTAGTGACCATAACAGAGCCTGGTGGACCCTTCTGGCCGGATTGAGAATATTTCCCTTTGGGCAGCAACATTCTCCCCTCCTTCTCTGAATATTAGAAGCAAAATCTCAGGACCGGCATACAATTCCAGTCACATCGTGAGTAATGTCCTCTGTGATCCCTTAGTTAATCAAAACAGTATCACGTGGGGTTGTGCGCCTTTTGAGATATTTGAAAAAACATCGTCTTTGTTTTTGGGTATTAGAAACACTTTGACGCTGGTGGTGTACACTTTCTGCGATATTCAGGGTATAATCATCCACCGTCCCCGTGAGGGCGGGATTATACCCCGTGAGGGTATAATCATCCACCATGAGGAAATTAGAAACTTCATCACAAAAGCCTTGCACTTTGTCTGTGATATCAGAAGAATCACAGAGTGTACACTTACTTTCAGAGGGTGAGGAATACCTACTTAAAATATGAGGGATAATATCACAGAATGGACACCCGTGTGTGTGTACCCTCTTTGCCATTGGAAGTAATTTTTATGTAATATACTTAAAATCATATCCCAGATTATACTCATAAGCTGTACACTTATGGGGATATTACAAGGCACAGAGTATGTACCATAGGTACGTTGACTGTGATGTACGTTTGTGTGCACAATACGGAGGTACGATGAAGGTACCTAATCTGTACTATATGTATATATATGTGTACATAACGTGTACACGATGGGTATGTACATCATGTGTACAACATGTACATTTATTGTGATGTCACAGTGATGTCATAATCACAACTGTGTCAGAACAATGTGCATGTAGTAGATAATAGAAATGTAAAGGTATATATTGCACACATGATGTACGTTTACATGTATTGGTGTATTACCATATGTTCACATGTACATGTTGTACCCATTATGTACAGATGTACAGTATGTGCACATTTACATATGTGTGCACTGTATATACGTATGTACGCTGTGTACGCGTACATACATAGACTGTGGATCGGTACATGGTGTACACAGATCCATAGTATGCACCAGATGTACATGTTTAAATTATGTACACACATCGGTGTATGCCCACACTGGCACCCGCAGCAATTTCTATCACATACATTGAATGCAATAATTTTGAATGTATTCCTAATGTGTACATTTATTGGTATATTAAAATAAATGAATAAAATAGGTACAATCTGAACATTTGCTGTGCTATATATATGTGTACACAATATAAAGGTAGAGAAAATTTAAGTAATCCATTTTATACGGACGTTTATAATTCTATCATGTCTACACAGGCATAGGTACATCACGTGTACCCTATGCTCATTTCTTCAAATATCAGTGATAAGATACGTATCATCACAATAATATATGCATATATTACGTGGTATTCAGAGAAAAGCGTATATTGGACACGGTACGTACGTATTAAGTACGTATGTATCAGGCACATATTACATACGTTTATATTTATTGCGACAATACCATATGTACACGTGTACAGATATTTGACCACTACGTAAGCTATGGGCACATGTTGAAATAGGGGCCCACCAAGTACCTATGCATGGCACGCTACCTCCGCAGCCACCAACAGTGGGTTCGCAGCAGCCTGCAGGCCCACCCTGGCTGCTTAGGGACGCTGTGGCTAGGGCGCCATGCCCACGGCCACTTGGATCCGGCTCTCTTGGAAATAAAGTGTAATATAACACTGAAAACCGTATCAGACCATACTGATAAAGTTATTCTAGTTTTTTACATTTTAGGCAATAGCTACACATAAACCTCTGCCATACTGACAACAATGTCATCCTCAAAAACATTGATATTAGAATGGAAAGCATAAGGGATTTCACCCCTGGCAATGTTTAATTCCATTTACTTGTTTTTTGTACCCTAGTGACCATATCAGAGCCTATTGGACACCTCTGGCCGTATTGAGAGTATTTCCCTCTTGGCAGCAACATTCTTCCCTTGTTCTCTGAATATTAGAAGCAATATCTCAGGACCGGCGTACAGTTTCAGTCATATCGTGAGTATCCCTTAGTTATTGGAAACAGTATCATATGGGGTTGTGCGCCTTCTGAGACATTTGGAAGAACATCGTCTTTGTTTTTGGATATTAGAAACACTACGATGGTGGTGGTGTACAAATTCTGCGATATTCATGGTACAATCATCATTTTCCCCAGGATATTAGGATCTACATCACAGAAGCGTTGTACTTTGTCTGTAATATTGGAAGAATCACATAGTGTAAAATTGCTTTCACAGTGAGAGGAATACCTACTTAAAATATCATGGATAATATCACAAAATGGACACACGTGTATGTGTACCCACTGTGACATTGGAAGTAATTTTTATGTAATATACTTAAAATCATATCCCAGAATATACTCATAAGCTGTACACTTATTGGGATATTACAATGTGCAGATTATGCACCATATGTACGTCGACTGTGATGTATATATGTGTGCACCAATCCGCTGTATGGTAAAAATACATAATCAGTGATATATGTACATTTATATGTACATAACGTGTGCACAATTGGAATGTGCGTCATGTGTACAACATGTACATTTGTTGTAATATTACAATGGTGTCATAATCACAACTGTATCATCACAATATGCATGCACAAGATAGTAGAGACATAAATGTACATATTGAACACATGTACATTAATATTGTGATATTATGATATATTCATATGTACATCATGTCCATTTTACACGTGTACATCATGTAACCATTATGTACAGATGTGCAATATGTGTACATGTACATATGCGTGCATAGTGTGCACATATTTACGCTGTGTCCATATACGTACATAGCCTGTAGAAATGTACCTACTTTACACGAATCCATACTATGCACAGTATGTACACGTTTAAACAAGGTACACACATCGGTGAACACCCTCGTTGGTACCCGCAGTAATTTCTGTTTGATATGTTGAAAGCAGTATTCCCGAATGTACTCCTAATTTGTACATGTGTTGGTATATTATAATAAATGTATGAAACAGGTACAATCTGGACATTTCCTCCGCTATATACATGTGTACACAATACACATATAGAATAAATATACGTAATAATTTTATATGTACGTTCACAATTCTATAATGTGTACATATGCATAGCTACATAATATGTACACTATGCACATTGCTTCAGATATCGGTGATAACATATATATCATCACAATAATATATGTTTATATCACATGGTACCCCCAAAAAGCATATACTGTACATGGTACAAACGTATTAAATACATGTGTATCATGCCAGTGTTATGTCCGTTTAAATTTATCGTGATAATACCATAAGTACACGTGTACAGATATATGCCCACTCTGTAAGCTTTGTGCACATGTTGAAATTGTGGCAAACCAAGTAGCTATGCAGGGCATGCCATTTCCACAGCCGCCTCCAGAGGACCCGAAGCAGCCCCCAGGCCCTCCCTGGCTGCTTAGGGACCCTCTGGCTAGGGCACCGTGCCCATAGCTGCTGTGACCCGGCTCTCTTCAAAATGACGTGTAGTATAATACTGTCTACCGTATCAGACGAAAATGATAACCTTATTCTCGTTTTTTTTTTATATTAGGCAGTAGCTCCAGATACACGTGGGCCATATTGACAAAAATGTCATCCTCACCCCCATTGACAGAAGAATGGAAAGCACAGAGGGTTTTCACCCCTGGCAATGTTTAATTCAATTTACTCGTGTTTTTTAATTTAGTGACCATATCGGAGCCTGGTGGACACCTCTGGCTGCATCTCAAGTATTTCCATATAGGCGGCAACATTCTCTCCTCCTTCCCTGAATATTAGAAGAACTATTTCAGGACCAGCATACAGTTCCAGTCACATCTTGAGTAATGTCCTCTGTGATCACTCAGTGATTAGTAATATTATCACCTGGGGTTGTTCGCTCTATGAGATACTGGAAGTAATATCCCTCCCGTTTTTGGGTTTTAGTGACAATACTACAGTAATGGTGTACACATCCTGTGATATTCAGGGTATAATCATCATTTTTCCCAGGATATTAGAATCTACATCCCAGAACCGTTGCGCTTTGTCTGTGATATTGAAAGAATCACAGAGTGTACAATTACTTTCACAGTGAGAGGAATACCTACTTAAAATATGATGGATAATATCCCAAAATGGACACACGTGGGTGTGTACCCACTGTGACATTGGAAGTAATTCTTATGTAATATATTTAAATCATATCCCAGACTATACTCATAAGCTGTACACTTATTGGAATATTACAATGTACAGAGAATGCACCACATGTACATCGACTGTGATGTACACATGTGTATACCAAACCGGGTTACAGTAAAAATACATAATCTTTGCTATATGTACGTTTATATGTCCATAACATGTGCACAATTGGTATGTACGTCATGTGTACAACATGTACATTTATTGTGATATCAACAATGTCATAATCACAACTGTATCATCACAATACCCATGTCCTAGATAATAGACATAAATGTACATATTGCACACATGATGTACATTAATATTTATTGTGATATGACATGTTCACATGTACATCATGTACATTTTACACATGTACATCATGTACCCATTATGTACATATTTGCAATATGTGCACGTGTACATATGTTTGCACAGTGTGCACATATGTACACTGTGTACATGTATGCACATAGCCTGTAGAAATGTACCTGCTTTACTCGAATCCATACTATGCACACTTTGTACACGTTTAAACAAAGTACACACATCGGTGTACACCCTGTTTGGTACCCGCAGTAATTTCTGTTTGATATGTTGAAAGCGGTATTCCCGAAAGTACTCCTAATATGTACATTTGTTGGTATATTACAATAAATGTGTGAAACATGTACAATCCGGACATTTCCATCGCTATACATATGTGTACACAGTACATATGTAAAAAATATATACATAATCCTTATTATACGTACGTTCACAATTCTATAATGTGTACAGAGTCATAGGTACATAATATGTACACCATGCACATTTCTTCAAATACGGGTGATAACATATATATCATCATAATAATATATGTCTATATCATGTGGTACCAAAAAAAGCATATATTGTACATGGTACGTACGTATTAAGTACGTGTGTACCGTGCCAGGGTTATGTATGTTTATTTTTTTTGTGATAATACCATAAGTACACGTGTACAGATATTTGCCCACTCTGTAATCTATGTGCACATGTTGAAATAGGAGCAAATCAAGTAGCTATGCAGGGCATTCTATTCCCACAGCCACCACCCCAGGGCACGAAGCAGCCCCCAGGCCCTCCCTTACTGCTTAGGGACCCTCTGGCTAGGGCACCATGCCCACAGCTGCTGGGAACCGGCTCTCTTGAAAATTACCTGTAGTACGGTACTGGCAACCGTATCACACGAAAATGATAATGTTATTGTGGTTTTTTATATATTAGGCAGTAGCTCCAGATACACCTGGGCCA
Organism: Leontopithecus rosalia; assembly: GCA_028533165.1. Lineage (NCBI taxonomy): Eukaryota > Metazoa > Chordata > Mammalia > Primates > Cebidae > Leontopithecus > Leontopithecus rosalia. The sequence continues at coordinate 10,467 of JAPYYA010001196.1, read as the reverse complement.
TATTGACAAAAATGTCATCCTCACCCCCGTTGACATTAGAAAGGAAAGCATAGGGGTGTTTCACCCCTGGAATGTTTCAATCAATTTACTCGTGTTCTGTACTCTAGTGACCATTTCGCAGCCTGGTGGACACCTCTGTTCGGATTGGGAGTATATCCCACTGGACAGCAACATTCTCCCCTCCTTCTCTGAATATAGAAGCCATATCTCAGGACCGGCATACAGTTCCTGTCACATCGTGAGTAATGTCCCCTGTGATTCTTTAGTTATTGGGAACTATATCACGTGGGTTTCTGCACCTTCTGAGATATTTGGAAGAACATCGTCTTTGTTTTTGGATATCAAAAACAGTATGATGTTGGTGGTGTACACTTCCTTCGATATTCAGGGTATAATCATCCTCCGTCCCCAGGATATTAGGAATTTCATCGCAGAAGCATTGCAATTCTTCTGTGATATTGGAACAATCACAGAGTGCACACATGTTTTCAATGGGAGAAAAACAGCTACTTAAAATAGGAAGGATAATATCACAGAATGGACACACTTTGGTGTGTAATCACTTTGGCATTGGAAGTAATTTTATGTAATATACTTACAATCGTATCGCAGAATATACTCATAAGCTGTACACTTATTGGGATATTACAAGGCACAGAGTATGTACCATAGGTACGTTGTCTGTGATGTACATATGTGTACACAAAACTGAGGTACGATGAAATTATGTAATCTGTACTATATGTACATATACATGTACATAACGAGTACATGATAGGTATGTATGTCATGTGTACAACATGTACGTTTCTTGTGATGTCACAGTGATATAATCAAAACTGTGTCATCACAATATGCATGTTAATGATAATAGAAATGGAATGGAACATATTGCACACATGATGTACGTTCACATGTATGGTTATATTACCATATGTTCACATGTACAACTTGTTCCCATTATGTACAGATGTATGTGTACGTGTACATATGTGTGCACCATTTGTACATATGTACGCTGTGTACACATAGGTACATAGACTGTAGATAGGTACCGGCTGTAAAGGAATCCATAGTATGCACAAGATGTACATGTTTAAACTATGTACACACATTGGTGTACACCCACATTGGCACCCGCAGCAATTTCTATCCATTATTTTGAATGCAATGTTCCCGAATGTACTCACAATGTGTACATTGATTGGTATATTACAGTAAATGTACAAAATAGGAACAATCTGGACATTCGCTCTGCTATATATAGGTGTTCACAATTCACAAGTACAGAAAGTACATGTAATTCATTTTATACAGACTTTAATATTTCTATTATGTGTAAACAGGCATAGGTGCATCATGGGTACCCTATGCACATTTCTTCAAATATCAGTGATAACATATGTATCATCACAAAAATATAGGTATATGTCACGTGGTATCCCAAAACGCACATTGGACACGGTATGTACGTATTAAGTATGTATTTATTGTGCACATATTATGTACATTTATATTTATCGCTACAACACCCTAAGTGCACGTGTACAGCTATTAGCCTACTATGTAAGCTATGTGCACCTGTTGAAATAGTGGCCCACCAAGTACCTATGCAGGGAACGCTACCTTCGTAGCCGCCACCAGAAGGCCTGTAGAAGCCCCCAGGCCTACCCTGGCTGCTTAGGGACCCTCGGGCTAGGGCACCACGCCCACAGCTACTTGAATTTCCCTCTCTGGTAAATGACATGTAATATGATACTGGCAACCGTATCAGACCGTAATGATAACGTTATTCTGGTTTTTTATATATTAGTTAAAAGCTCCAGATACACCTCTGCCATATTGACAAAAATGTCATCATCAACCCTATTGACATTAGAATGGAAAGCATAGGGATGTTTAACCCTTCCAATGTTTCATTCAATTTACTAGTTGTGTTTTGTACTCTAGTGACCATTTCACAGCCTGGTGGACACCTCTGGCCGGATTGAGACTATATCCCACTGGGCAGCAACATTCTCCCCTCCTTCTCTGAAAATTAGAAGCAATATCTCAGGACCGGCGTATAGTTCCTGTCACATCATGAGTAATGTCCCCTGTGATCCTTCAGTTATCGGGAACAGTATCACGTGGGGTTGTGCACCTTCTGAGATATTTGGAAGAACATCGTCTTTGTTTTTGGATATCAGAAACACTACGATGGTGGTGGTGTACACTTCCTTAAATATTCAGGGTATAATCATCCTCCATCCCCAGGATATTAGAAACTTCATTGTAGAAGCGTTGCACTTCGTCTGTGACATTGGAACAATCACAGAGTCCACACATGCTTTCACTGCGAGAGGAACAGCTACTTAAAATATGTGTGATAATATCACAGAATGGACACACGTTGGTGTGTAATCACTTTGCCATTGGACGTAATTTCTATGTAATATACTTAAAATCGTATCCCAGAATACACTAATAAGCTGTACACTTATTGGGATATTACAAGGCACAGAGAATGTACCGTAGGTACGTTGACTGTGATGTACATATGTGTGCACCAAACCGAGGTACAATGAAGGTATGTAATCTGTACCATATGTACATATATGTGCATATAACGGGTACACGATAGGTATGTACATCATGTGTACAACATGTACATTTATTGTGATGTCACGATGATGTCATAATTACAACTGTGTCATTACAATATGCATGTAATAGATAATAGAAATGGAATGGTACACATTGCACACATGAGGTACATCCACATGTATGGTGATATTATGATATGTTTACATGCACATCTTGTTCCCATCATGTAAAGATGTACAGTATCTGCACGTGAAAATGTGGGTGCACCGTATGTACATATATACGCTGTGTACGCCTACGTACATAGACTGTAGCTAGTTACCTGCTGTACATGAATCCATAGTATGTACAAGATGTATATGTTTAAACTATGTACAAACATCGGTGTACACCCACATTGGCAACCGAAGCAATTTCTATCCGTTATGTTGAATGCAATATTCCCGAATGTACTCATAATATCTATATCGATTAGTATATTACAATAAATGTACAAAATAGGTACAATGTGGACATTTGCTGTGCTATATATAGGTGTTCACAAAACACTGGTAGAGAAAATACACGTAATCCATTTTATACGGACGTTTATATTTCTATTATGTGTACACAGGCATAGTTACATCATGTGTACACTATGCACTTTTCTTCAAATGTCAGTGATACCATATGTATCATCACAAAAATATAGGTATATAGCACATGGTATAGCATAAAAGCGCACATTGGACACGGTACGTATGTATTAAGTACGTATGTATGTGCACATATTATGTAGGTTTATATTTATCTTTACAATACCCTAAGTACACGTGTACAGATATTTGCTCACTATGTAAGCTATGTGTACATGTTAAAATACGGGCCCACCAAGTACCTATGCAGAAAACGCTATCCTCGCAGCCGCCACCAGAGGGCCCGTAGCAGCCCCCAGGCCTACCCTGGCTGCTTAGAAACCCTCTGGCTAGGGCAAGGTGCTCACAGCTACTGGGACCTGGATCTCTGAAAAATGACGTGTAATATGATACTGGCAACCGTATCAGATCGTAATGATAACGTTATTCTGGTTTTTTATATATTAGGCAAAAGCTCCAGACACAGCTCTGCCATATTGAGAAAAATGTCATCCTCAACACCATTGACATTAGAATTGAAAGCGTAAGGGGGTTTCACCCCTGGCAATGTTTCATTCAATTTACTCGTTGTGTTTTGTACTCTAGTGGCCATTTCGCAGCCTGGTGGACACCTCTGGCCGGATTGAGAGTATATCCAACTGGGCAGCAACATTCTCCCCTCCTTCTCTGAGTATTAGAAACAATATCTCAGGACCGGCGTACAGTTTCTGTCACATCGTGAGTAATGTCCCCTGTGATACTTTAGTTATTGGGAACTGTATCACGTGAGGTTGTGCGCCTTCTGAGGTATTTGGAAGAACATTGTCTTTGTTTTTGGATATCAGAAACACTACGATGGTGGTGGTGTACACTTTCTTCGATATTCAGGGTATAATCATCCTCCGTCCCCAGGATATTAGGAACTTCGTTACAGAAGTGTTGCACTTCGTCTGTGATATTGGAACAATCACAGAGTCCACATATGCTTTCAGTGGGAGAGGAACAGCTTCTTATAATATGTGTGATAATATCACAGAATGGACACATGTTGGTGTGTAATCACTTTGCCATTGAACGTAATTTTTACGTAATATACTTAAAATCTTATCCCAGAATATACTCCTAAGCTGTACAATTATTGGGATATTACAAGGAACAGAGTAGGTACCATACGTACTTTGACTGTGATGTACATATGTGTGCACAAAACCGAGGTGCGATGAAGGTACATAATCTGTACTATATGTACTTATACGTGTACCTAACGGGTATAGGATAGGTATGTACGTCATGTGTACAACATGTACGTTTCTTGTGATGTCACAGTGATATCATAATCACAACTGTGTCATCACAATACGCATGCTAATGATAATAGAAATGGAATGGTACATATTACACACATAATGTATGTTCACATGTATGGTGATATTATGATATGTTCACATGTACAACTTGTTCCCATTATGTACAGATGTACAGTATGTGCACGTGTACATATGTTTGCCCCATATGTACATATGTATGCTGTGTACACCTATGTACATAGACTGTAGATAGGTACCTGCTGTAATCGAATCCATAGTACGCACAAGATGTACATGTTTAAACTATGTACACACATCGATGTACACCCACATTGACACCTGCAGCAATTTCTCTCCGATATGTTGAATGCAATATTCCCCAATATACTCATAATGTGTACATTCCTTGGTATATTACAAAAAATATACAAAATAGGTACAATCTGGACATTCGCTGTGCTATATATAAGTGTTCACAATACACAGGTAGAGAAAATACATGTAATCCATTTTATACAGACGTTTATATTTCTATCATGTGTACACAGGCATAGGTACATCATGTGAACCCTATGCACATTACTTTAAATATCCGTGATAACATATGTATCATCACATAAATATAGGTATATATCACGTGGTATCCCAAAGAAGCGTGCATTGGACACGGTACATACATATTAAGTACATATGTATCGTGCACATATTATGTACGTTTATATTTATCGCTACAATACCTTATGGACACATGTAGAGATATTTGCCCATTATGTAAGCTATGCGCACATGTTGAAATAAAGGCCCACCAAGTACCTATACAGGGAACGCTATCCTCGCAGCCGCCATTAGAGGGTCCGTAGCAGCCCCCAGTCCCACCCTGGCTGCTTAGGAACCCTCTGGCTAGGGCGCTGTGCCCACAGCTACTGGGACCCGGCTCTCTGGAAAGTGATGTGTAATATGATACTGGCAACCGTATCAGACAGTAACGATAATGTTATTCTGGTTTCTTATATATTAGGCAAAAGCTCCAGGTACACCTCTGCATTATTACAAAAATGTCATCCTCACCTCCATTGACAGTAGAATGATAAGCATAGGGGGTTTCACCCCTGGCAATGTTTCATTCAATTTACTCATTGTGTTTTGTACTCTAGTGACCATTTCACAGCCTGGTGGACACCTCTGGCCGAATTGAGAGTATTTCCCTCTGGGCAGCAACATTCTCTACTCCTTCTCTGAATATTAGAAGCCATACCTCAGGACCGGCGTACAGTTCCTGTCACATCGTGAGTAATGTCCCCTGTGATCCCTTAGTTATTTGAAACTGTATCACGTGGGGTTGTGCGCCTTCTATTTGGAAGAACATCATCTTTGTTCTTGTGTATCAGAAACACTAAGATGGTGGTCTTGTACACTTCCTGAAATACTCAGGGTATAATCATCCTCCATCTTCAAGATATTAGGAACGTCATGGCAGAAGCATTGCACTTCATCTGTGATATTGGAACAATCACAGAGTGTACACTGGCTTTCACAGGGAGATGAATGCCTACCTAAAATATGAGGGATAATATCACAGAATGGACACATGTGGTTGTGTAATCACTTTGCCATTGGAAGTAAGTTTTATGTAATATACTTAAAATCGTATCCCAGAATATACTCATAAACTGTACACTTATTGGGATATTACAGGTTACAGAGTATGTACCATAGGTACGTTGACTGTGATGTACATATTTGTGCACAATAGCGAGGTATGATGAAGGTAGGTAATCTGTACTGTATGTACATATACGTGTACATAACGTGTACACGATAGGTATGTACATCATGTGTACAACATGTACATTTATTGTTATGTCACAATGATGTCATAATCATAACTGTGTCATCACAATACGCATGTAATAGATAATAGAAATGGAACGGTACATACTGCACACATGTACGTTCACATGTATTGTGATATTATGATATGTTCACATGTACATCTTGAACCCATTATGTACAGATGTACAGTATGTGCATGTGTACATATATGTGCACTGTATGTACATATATACACTGTGTACGTGTACGTACATAGACTGTAGATAGGTACCTGCTGTACACAAATCCATAGTATGCACAAGATGTACATGTTTAAACTAGGTACACACATTGATGTACACCCACATTGGCACCCGCAGCAATTTCTATCCGATATGTTGGATTCAGTATTTTCGATTGTACTCATAATGTGTATGTTGATTTGTATATTACAATAAAGTTATAAAATAGGTACAGTCTGGACATTTGCTGTGCTATCCATTTGTGTTCACAATACACAGGTAGAGAAAATATACGTAATCCATTGTATATGGACGTTTATATTTCTATCATGTGTACACAGGCATAGGTACATCATGAGCAACCTATGCACATTTCCTCAAATATCAGTGATAACATTTGTATCATCACAAAAATATATGTATGTATCAAGTGATATCCCAAAAAAGCATACTTTGGACACAGTACATACGTATTAAGTACGTATGTATTGTGCACATATTATGTATGTTTATATTTATTGTGACAATACCACATGTACAATTATTTGCCCACTACATAAGCTATGTGCACATGTTGAAATAGGGGCCCACCAAGTACCTATGCAAGGCACGCTATCCCCGCATCCACCACCATAGTACTCATAGCAGCCCCCAGGCCCACATTGGCTGCTTAGGGACCCTCTGGATAGAACGCCATGCCCACAGCTACTGGAACTCGCCACTCTTGAAAATGTTGTGTGATATGATACTGGCAACCATATCAGATTGTAATGATATTGTTATTCTGGTTTTTTATATATTAGGTAGTAGCTCCAGATACACCTCTGCCATGTTGACAAAAATGTCATCCTCAACTCCATTGACATTAGAATGGAAAGCATAGGGTTTTCACCCCTGGCAATGTTTAATTCAATTTACTTTATGTGTTTTGTCTTCTAGTGACCATTTCACAGCCGGGTGGACACCTCTGGCCGGATTGAGAGTATTTCCCTCTGGACAGCAACATTCTCCTCCCCTTCTCTGAATATTAGAAGCAATATCTCAGGACCGGTGTACAGTTCCAGTCACATCGTGAGTAATGTCCTCTGTGATCCCTTGGTTATTTGGAATAGTATCACGTGGGGTTGTGCGCCTACTGAGATATTTGGAAGAACATAGTCTTTGGTTTTGGATATTAAAAGCACTACGACGGTTGCGGTGTACACTTCCTGTGATATTCAGGGTATAATCATCCTCCGTCCCCAGGATATTAGGAACTTCATTGCAGAAGCATTGCACTTCGTCTGTGGTATTGGAACAATCAGAGTGTACACTTGCTTTCACAGAAAGAGGAATACCCACTTAAAATATGAGGGATAATATCGCAGAGAGGACACACGTGGATGTGTACCCACTTTGCCATTGGAAGTAATTTTTGTGTAATATACATAAAATCGAATCTCAGTATATACTCATATGCTGTACATTTACTGAGATATTACAAGGCACAGAGTATGTACCATAGGTACGTTGACTGTGATGTACATATGTGTGCACATTAGCGAAATACGATGAAGGTACGTAGTCGGTAATATATGTACATATGCATGTAGGTAAGGTGTGCATGATAGGTATGTACATCATGTGTAAAATATGTACATTTATTGTGATGTCACACTGATGTCATAATCACAACTGTGTAATCTCAATACGCATGTAGTAGATTATAGAAATGGAATGGTACATATTGCCCACATGATGTACGTTCACATGTATGGTGATATTGCGATATGTTCACATATACATCTTTTACCCATTATGTGCAGTTGTACAGTATGTGCACGTGTACATATGTTTGCACCATATGTACATATGTACGCTGTGTACGTAAACGTACATAGACGGTAGATAGGTAACTGCTGTACATGAATCCGTAGTACGCACAAGATGTACATGTTTAAACTAGGTACACACATCCGTGTACACCCACATTGGCACCCACAGCAATTTCTATCTGATATGTTGAATGCAGTATACCCGAATGTACTCATAATGTGTACATTGATTGGTATATTACAATAAATGTTTAAAATAGGTACAATCTGGACATTTGCTGTGCTATACATATGTGTTCACAATACAAAGGTAGAGAAAATATACGTAATCCATTTAATACGGACGTTTATATTTCTATCATGTGTACACAGGCATAGGTACATCATGTGTACCCTATGCACATTTCTTCAAATATCAGTGATAACATATGTATCATCACAATAATATATGTATATATCATGTATTCCAAAAAAGTGTACATTGGACACGGTACGTACGTATTAAGTACATATCATGCACATGTTTTTTACGTTTATATTTATCGCAACAATACCACATGTACACGTGTACATATATTTGCCTACTACGTAAGCTATGTGCACATGTTCAATTAGGAGCCCACCAAGTACCTATGCATGGCACGCTATACCCGCAACCGCCACCAGAAAGCCCGTAGCAGCCCCTAGGCCCACCTTGGCTTCTTCAAAACCCTTTGGTTAGGTTGCCGTGCCCACAGCTACTGGGACCCTGCACTCTTAAAAATGATGTGTAATATGATACTGGCAACTGTATCAGACCATAATGATAACGTTATTCTGGTATTTTATATACTATTTAAAAGCTCCATATACACCTCTGCCATACTGACCAAAAATGTCATCCTTAACCCCATTGACATTGGAATGGAAACATAAAGGGTTTTCACACCTGGCAATGTTTATTCAATTTACTCATTGTGTTTTCTACTCTAGTGACCATTTTACAGCCGGGTGCACACCTCTGGCCAGAATGAGAGTATTTCCCTCTGGGCAGCAACATTCTCCCCTCCTTCTCTAAATATTAGAAGCAATATCTCAGGACCAGAGTACAGTTCCAGTCACATCGTGAGTAATGTCCTCTGTGATCGCTTAGTTATTTGGAACTGTATCACGTGGGGTTATGCGCCTTCTGTTTGTTAGAACATCGTCTTTGTTTTTGGATATCAGAAACACTACGACAGTGGTGGTGTACACTTCCTGCGATATTCAGGGCATAATCATCCTCCGACCCCAGGATATTAGGAACTTTATGACAGAAGCATTGCACTTAGTCTGTAATATTGGAACAATCACAGAGTGTACACATGCTGTCCCAGTGAGAGTAATGTCTACATAAAATATAATAGATAATATCACAAAATGGACACACGAGGGTGTGTACCCATTTTGACATTGGAAGTAATTTTTATGTAATATACTTAAAATAATATCCCAGAATATACTCATAAGCTGTACACTTATTGGGATATTACAATGTCCAGAATATGTATCATATGTACATTGCTAGAGATGTGCATATGTGTACACAATACTGAGGTACGATAAAGGGACGTTATCCATACTATATATACATATATATGTACATAACGTGTACACAATTGATATGTACGTCATGTGTACAGCATGTCCATTTATTCTGATGTCACAATGATGTCATAATCACAACTGTATCATCACAATACGCATGTAATAGATAATCAAAATATAAAGGTACATATTGCACACATGATGTACATTTACATTTATGGTGATATTATGATATGTTCACATGTGCATCTTGTACCCATTATGTACAGATGTACAATATGTGCATGTGTACATATGTGTGCACTGTATGTACATATGTACGTTGTGTACATGTAACTCCATAGACTGTAGATAGGTACCTGCTGTACAGGAACCGATAGTATGCACAATATGTAAATGTTTAAACTATGTACACACATCGGTGTACACTCACATTGGTACCCGCAGTAATTTGTATGTCATATGTTGAAAGCAGTATTCCCGAATGAATTCATAATGTGTACATTCATATGTATATTACAATAAA
>JAPYYA010001195.1:0-18725 GCA_028533165.1 Leontopithecus rosalia | reverse complement strand
GGAAGGCAAGGCAAGGCAAGGCAAGGAAAATCCAGGAAAGGAAAGCAAAGCAAATCCAGGGAAGGCATACCCATGGAAGGCAAGGCAAGGCAAATACAGGCAAGGCAAATCCAGTCAAGGCAAGCAAAGGCAAATCCAGGCAAGGCAAGGTAAGGCAAACCCAGGCAAGGCAAATCCAGGCAATGCAAGACAAGGCAAATCCAGGGAAGGCAAGGTAAGGCAAATTCAGGCAAGGAAAAGTAAGGCAAATCTAGGCAAGGCAAATCCATGCTAGGCAAGGCAAGGCAAATCAAAGCAACGCAAATCCAGGTAAAGCAACGCAAATAAAAGCAATGCAAATGGAGGCAAGACATCGCAAGGTAAATCCTCACAAGGCAAATCCAGGGAAGGCAAGGCAAGGCAAGGCAAGAAAAATCCAGGAAAGGAAAGCAAAGCAAATCCAGGGAAGGCATACCCATGGAAGGCAAATACAGGCAATGCAAGTCAATGAAAATCCTGGCAAGGTAAATCCAGACACGGCAAATAGAATCAATACCAGTGAAGGCAAACCCAGGCAAGGCAAATCAGGGCAAGGCAAGGCAAGTCAAATTCAGGCAACGCAAATCTACTCAAGGTAATGCGAGGCAAATACAGGCAAGGCAAGGCAAATACAGGCAAGGCAAGGCAAGACAAATCAAGGCAAAAAGAATCGAGGCAAGGCAAGTCAAATCAAGCAAGGAAAAGAAAGGCAAATCCAGGCAAGCCAAATCGTGGCAAGGTAAGACAAATCCAGGCAATGCAAAGAAAGGCAAATCCAGTCAAGGCAAGCAAAGGCAAATCGAGGCAAAGCAAGGCAAGGCAAATTCTGGGATGGCAATGTGAGGCAAATCCAGGCAAGGCAAATCCAGGCAAGGCAAAGTAAGGCAAATCCAGGCAAGGCAAGGCAAATTAAGGCAAGGAAAATCCAAGCAAGTCAAGGCAAGGGAAATCAAGGCAAGGGTAATTTAGAAAAAACAAGGCAAGTTAAATTAAGGAAAGGCAAAACTAGGAAAGGCAAGGCAAGACAAATCCCGGCATGGCAATCCAGGCGAGGCAATGCAAGACAAGGCAAATCCAGGTAAGGCAAATCCAGGGTAGAAAATGCAAGGCTAAACTAGGCAAGGCAAATTTAGGCAAGGCAAGAAAAGGAAAACCCAGGCAAGACAAATCCTGGCAGGCAAGGCAAGGAAAAACCAGGCAAGGAAAATCCAGGCAAGGAAAAGAATAGCAAATCCACTCAAGGCATTTCCATGGAAGGCAAACACAGGCAGTGCAAGACATGGGAAATCCGATCAAGGTAAATCCAGGCACGGCAAATAGAATTAATACCAGGAAAGGCAAATCAAGACAAGGCAAATACAGGCAAGGCAAGGCAAAAGAAATCCGGGCAAGGGAAATCAAGGCAAAACAATGCAAGGCAAATCCAGGCAATGCAAATCCGGACAAGGTAAATCGAGGCAAATCCAGGCAAGACAAATTCAGTCAAGGCAAGACAAATCTATGTAAGGCAAAACAAGGCAAATCCAGGCAAGGCAAGGCAAGGCAAATCCAGGCAATACAAATTCAGACAAGGTAAGGCAAGGCAAATCAAGGCAGGGAAAATTCAGACAAGGCAAGGCAAGGCAAATCCAAGTAAGACAAATCCAGGCAAGGCAAGGCAAAACAAATCCAGGCAAGACAAATCAATGCAAAGCAAGGAAAGGCAAATCCAGGCATGGCAAATCCAGGCAACGCAAGACAAGGCAAAACTAGGCAAAGCAAGCAAGGAAAGGCAAATTCTGGCTCAGAAATCCAGGCAAGACAAGGCACAGCAAATGCAGATAAGGCAAATTCAGTGAAGGCAAGGAAGAAAAAATCCAAGCAAGGCAAATCCAGGCAATGCAAAAAAGGGAAATACTGGCAAAATAAATCTAGACACAGCAAGGCAAAGCTAATCCAGGCAAGGCAAATCCAAGCAAGGTATGACAAGGCAAATGCAGGCAAGGCAAATCCATGCAAGGGAAATCCAGGCAAGGCAAGACAAAAGAAATCCAGGCAAGGCATGGAAAGGCAAGACAAATCCAAGCAAGGCAAGCTTACGCAAGGTAAGTCAAGGCAAGGTAAATCCAGCAAGGCAAATCCAGACAAGTCCAGGCAAGGCAAGTACACGGAAGGCAAATACAGGAAAGGCAAAAAATGCAAATCCAGGCTAGGCAAATTCTTACCAGGCAAAGAAAATCCAGGCAGGCAAATTCAGAGAAGGCAAAGCAAGGCAAATCCAGGTAAGATAAGGCAAGGCAAACCCAGGCAAGGCAAATCCAATCAAGGCAAGGCAAGGCAAGGCAAGGCAAATCCAGAATAGGAAAGGAAAGGAAAGGAAAGGCAAATATAGGCAAATCAAGTCAAGGCAAATTCAGGCAACGCAAATTTAGGCAAGACAAGGCAAGACAAATCCAGGCAACGCAAATCCAGGCAAGGCAAGACAAGGCAAACCCAGGCAAGGCAAATCCAAGCAAGGCAAGGTATGGCAAATAAAACAAAACAAATCCTGAAAAGGCAATCAAGGCAAGGCAAATCCAGGCAAGGCAAGGCAAATCCAGGCAAAAATAATCCAGACAAGACAAGGAAAGACATATAAAGGAAAGGCAAATCCCGGCATGGAAAATCCATTCAAGACAATACAGTCAATACAAGGAAAGAGAAATCCAGGCAAGGCTAATCCAGGCAGGCAAGCCAAAAGAAATGCAGGCAAAGAAATCAAGGCAGAGCAAGGCAAAGCAAATCCAGGCAAGGCAATTCCAGGAGAGGCCAAGAAAAGCAAATTTAGGGAAGGTAAATCCTTACAAGGTAAGGCAAGGCAAATCCAGGCAAGGCAACGCAAAGAAAATTCAGGCAGGGCAAATTCAGAGACAGCAAGGCAAGGCAAATTAAGGAAACGCAAGGCAAGTCAAACCCAGGCAAGACAAAGCCAGTCAAGGCAAGGCAAGGCAAGGCAAGAATAGACAAACCCAGGCAAGGGAACTCGAATCAAGGCAAGGCAAGGCAAATCCAGGAAAGGCAAGGCAAGAAAAATACTGGCAAGGAAAGGCAAGGTAAATACAGAAAACACAAATCCAGGTAAGGCAAGGCAAGACAAATCCAGGCAAGGCAAGGCAAGGCAAGAAAAACCCAGGCAAGACAAATCCAGGCAAGGCCAGGCATGGCAAATAAAAGCAAAAAAAGTCCTGGAAAGGCAAGGCAAGGCAAATCAAGAAAAGGAAAGGCAAATCGAGGCAAGGAAAATTCAGGCAAGACAAAGAAATTCAAATTTAGGAAAGGGAAATCCAGGCAAGCCAAGGCAGGGAAAATCCAGGCAAGGTCAGAAAATGGAAATCCAGGCATGGCAAATCCAGGCAAGGCAAATAAAGTATACAAGGAAAAGCAAATTCAGGCAAGGCAAAATCCAGGCAAGACAAGGCAAAAGAAATCCAGGCAAAGGAAATCAAGGCAAAGCAAGGAAAGGCAAATCTAGGAAGGTAAATCCATGCAAGGAAAGACAAGGCAAAACAAGGAAAAGCAAATCCAGGCAAGGCAAATTTAGGCAAGGCAAGGCAAGAGAAGGCAAATATAGGCAAGGCAAATGTAGTCAAGGGAAGGCAAGGGAAGTCAAATCCAGGCTAGTTAAGGCAAGAAAAATCCAGGCAAGGCAAATCCAGGCAAGGCAAGGCAATTCAATGTAAGTCAAATCGAGGCAAAGCAAGACAAGGAAAATTCATGAAAGGCAGGGCAAAGCAAATACAGGCAAGGCAAATCAATCAAGGTAAGGAAGGGAAAATCCAGGCAAGACAAATCCTGACAAGGCAAGGTAAATCCAGACTAGGCAAATCCAGACAACACAAAATCAGGTAAGGGAAGGTAAGACAAATACAGGCAAGGCAAGGCAAGCCTAGCCAAGACAAATCCAGGCAAGGCAAGGCAAAGCAATTCCAGGCAAGTCAAGGCAAGGCAAATCCAGGCAATGCAAGCCAAGGCCAATCCAGTTAAGGCAAATCCAGGCAAGGCAAGGCAATGCAAATCCAGACAAGTCAAGGGAAGGCAAATTCAGGCAAGGCAAATCCAGTCATGGCAAATCCATGCAAGGCAAATCCAGTCAAGGCATGGCAAGACAAATCTAGGCAAGGCAAACCAGGCAAGTTGAGGCAAGGCAAAGTAAATCCAGGCAAAGCAAATCCAGGCAAGTCCAGGGAAGCCAAATCCAGGCAAGGTAAATCCAGATAAAGCAAGGCAACCCAAATACAGGCAAGGCAAATCAAGCAAGACAAGTAAAGGAAATTCCAGGTAAGGCAAGGGAAGACAAATCCAGGCAATCCAAATCCAGTCAGGACAAAAAATAGAAATCGAGGCAAGGTGAATCAAGGCAAACCCAGGGAAGGGAAGGCAAATCAAATCCAGGCAAGGCAAAGTAAGGCAAATTTTGGGAAGACAAATCCCGGCAAAGAAAGGCTAGGCAATTCCAGGCAAGGCACAGCAAGGCAAATCCAGGCAAGGCAAAAAAAATCAAATCGAGGCAATGAAAGGTAAGGCAAACCCAGGGAAAAAAAAGGCAAATCAAATTCAGGCAAAGTAAGGCAAGGGAAATCCAGGCAAGTCAAATACAGGTGAAGAAAATGCAGGCAAGGGAAAAAGAGTCAAATCCAACGAAGGCAAATCCAGGCAAGGCAAGGCAAAACAATTCAGGCAACACAAATCAATACAAAGCAAAAAAAGGCAAATCCAGCCATGGCAAATCAAGGCAAAGCAAAGCAAGGAAAGGGAAATCCAGGCAAACAAGACAAGGAAAATCCAGACAAGGCAAACCATGGCAAGGTAAGGCAAGACAGGAAATATCCAGGAAAGGCAAGGTAAGGCAATTCCAGGCAAGGCAAGGTAAGGAAAATCCAGGAAAGGTAAGGTGAGGTAAGTCCAGGCAAGGCAAATCCAGGGAAGGTAAGGAAAATTCAGGCAAATCCAGGGAAGTTAAGGAAAATCCAAAAAATGCAAATTCAGGCAAGGCAAGGAAAGGCAAATCCAGGCAAGGCAACGCAAGTTAAGACAAATCCAGTCAAGGCAAATCCAGGCGAGGCAAATCAGGTGAAGGCAAGACAAGGTATATTTAGGCAATGCAAATGCAGGCAAGGCAATGCAGGACAAGGCAAATTCTGGTGAGGCAAATCCAGGGAAGGCAAGGCATGGCAAATCCAGTCAAGGCAAGGCAAGACAAATCCAGGCAAGGCAAACCCAGGAAAGGCACAGCAAGGCAAACCAAAACAAGGCAAATCCAGGCAAGGCAAGGCAAGGCAAATCCAGGCAAGTCAAATTCAAGCAAGACAAAGTAAAGCAAATCCAGGCAAGGCATGGCAAGAAAAATCCAGGCAAGGCTAATCCAGTCAAGGCAAGGCAAGGCAAAACCAGGCATGGCATATCTAGGCAAGGTAACCCTATGCAAATCCGGAGTACACAAGGCAATGCAAATCCAGGCAAGGCGAGACAAGGCAAATCCAAAAAAGGCAAATCCAAACAAGACAAATCCGTTACGGCAAGGTAACACAAATCCAGGCAAGGCAAGGTAAATCCAAAGAGATTAAGGTAAGACAAATCCAGGCATGGCAAATCCAAAAACGGCATGGAAAATCCAGGAAAGGCAAATACAGTCAACACAAGGCAAGGCAAATCCACGTAAGGCAAATCCATTCAAGGCAAGGCAAAAAAATACAGGCAAGGCAAATGCAGGCAAGGCAAGGCAAGGCAAGGCAAATCCTGGCGAAGCAAATGCAGGCAAGGAAAATATACTCAAATACACTCAAGGCAAATCCAGGCAAGTAAAGGTAAAACAAATTTCGGCAAGGCAAATCAATATAAAGCAGGAAAAGGCAATCCCAGGCAAGGCAAGGCAAGGCAAATCCAGGCAACATAATGCTAGGCAAATACAGGCAAGACAAACTTAGGCCAGGCAAGGCAAATACAGGCAAGGTAAGGCAAGGCCAATAAAGGCAAGACAAGGAAAGGGAAGTCAAATCCAGGCAAAGAAAATTCAAGTAAGGCAAAGCAAGACAAATACAGGCAAGGCAAATCAAGCAAGGCAAAAAAAGGCAAATCCATGCAAGCCATATCATGGCAAGGCAAGGCAAATCCACCAAGGCAAATCCACGAAAGGAAAAGAAAGGCAAATTCAGTCAAGGCAAGGCAAGGCACATCCAGGCAATGCAAATCTAGTCAAGGAAAGGCAATACAATTCCAGGAAAGGCAAATTGAGGCAAGGCAAACCAAGGCAAACCAAGGCAAGGCAAATACAGACAATGCAAGACAAGGCAAATCCAGGCAAGACAAGGCTGGGCAAGTTCAGTCAAGACAAATCCAGGCAAGGGAAATTTAGGCAAAGCAAGACAAGGCAAGGCAAAACCAGACATGGAAAATTCAGGCAAGGTAAGGCAAGGCAAATACAGGCAAAACAGGGCCCGGCAAATCCAGTCAAGACAAGACAAGGCAAATCCAATAGACGCAATTCCAAACAAGGCAAATCCAGGTAAGGCCAATTAAGGGCAAAAAAAGGCAAGGCAAATACAGGCAAGGCAAATACAGGCAAGGCAAAAAAGTCAAATCAAGGGAAGGCAAGTCAAGGCAAACCCAGGCAAGTCAAGGTAAGCTAAACCCAGGCAAGACAAATCCAATCAAGTCACGGCAAGACGAGGCAAGACAAATCCAGGCAAGGCAAATTCAATCAACACAAATCCAGGTAATGCAAGACAAGACAAACCCAGCAAGAAAAATCCAGGCAAGGCAAGGCAAGGCAAGGCAAACTTAGACAATGCAAATTCAGGCGAGAAAAGCCAATACTACTCCAGCTTAAACAAGGCATGGCAAATAAATGCACCACAAATCCTGGAAAGGCTAGGCAAGTCAAATTCCGGCAAGACAAATCCCAGTAAGGCAAGGCAAATCCCGGCAAGGTAAATCCAGGAAAGGCAAGGCACGACAAATACAGGCAAGGCAAATCAAGCAAGGCAAGGAAAGGCAAATCCAGGCAAGCCAAATCGTGGCAAGGCAAAGCAAATCCAGCCAACGCAAATCTATCCAAGGCAAATTTAGGCAAGGCAAAGAAAGCCAAATCCATGCAAGGCAAGCATGGCAAACACAGGCAAGGGAAATCTAGTCAAGGCAAAAAAAGAGAAATCCAGGCAAGTCAAATCCATGCAATGAAAGGCAAGTCAAATTCAAGGAAGGCAACGCAAGTCAAATCCAGGCAAGACAAGTCCAGGTAAGGCAAATACAGTCAATATAAGGCACGGCAAATTCAGGCAAGGGAAATCTATTCAAGGCAAGGCAAAAGAAATACAGGCAAGGCAAATTTAGGAAAGTCAAGGCAACGCAAATGCAGACAAGACAAATTCAGGCAAGGGCAATCCAGGTAAGGCAATGGTAGGCATGGCAAATACAAAAAATGCAAATCCAGGCAAAATAAGAAGAGGCAAATCCAAGCAAAGCAAATCCAGGCAAGGCAAGGCACATCCAGGCAATGCAAATCCAGTCAAGGCAAGGCAAGACAATTCCAGGAAAGGCAAATTGAGGCAAGGCAAACCAAGGCAAGGCAAATCCAGACAATGCAAGGCAAGGCAAATCCAGGCAAGAAAAGGCTGGGAAAATCCAGTCAAGACAAATCCAGGCAAGGCAAATCCAGGCAAAGCAAATCCAGGCAAGGCAAGACAAAGAAAATCCAGGCAAAGCAAAGCAAGGAAAGGCAAATCCAAGCACGGAAATCCAGGCAAGGCAAGACAAGGCAAATTCAAGAGAGGCAAATCATGACAAGGAAAGGCAAGGCAAGGCAAATCTAAGCAAGGCAAGGCAAATCCAGGCAAAGAAAATCCGGGGAAGGCAAGGCAAGGCAAATTCTGGCAAAGCAAAAACAGTCAATATAAGGCAGAGCAAACCCAGGCATGGAAAATTCAAGTAACACAAGGCAAATGAAATACAGGCAAGGCAAACCCAGGAAAGGAAAGGCAAAGAAAATGTAGGCAAGAAAAATCCAGGTAAGGGAAATTCAGTCAAGGCAATGCAAGGGAACGCAAATCCAGGAAAAGAAAATCCATGCAAGGGAAGAAGAGGCAAATCCAAGCAAGGCAAATCCAGACAAAGCAAGAAAATCAAATCCAGGCAAGGCAAATCAATGTAAAGCAAGAAAAGGCAAATCCGGGCATGGCAAATCCAGGCAAGGCAAGACAAGGCAAATCCAGGCCCGAAAATTTAGGCAAGGCAAGACAAGGCAAATCCAGGAAAGGCAAATCATGGCAAGGTAAGGCAAGGCAAGGCAAATCTAAGCAAGGCAAGGCAAATCAAAGCAAATACAATAAAGGCAAGGGAAGGCAAATCGAAGCAATGCAAATCCAGAAAAACTAAGGCGTGGCAAATGATGGCAAGGCAAATCCAGTGAAGGTAAGAAAAATGCAGGCAATGCAAATCCAGGCAAGACAGCGCAAGAAAAATCCAGACAAGGCAAGGCAAGGAAAATCCAGGAAAGGCAAATCAAGGCAAAGCAAACACAGGCAAGAAAAGGCAAGGCAAATCAAGGCAAGGCAAGGCAAGGCAAGATAAATTCAGGCAAGGTAAATCTTGGGAATGAAAGGCAAGAGAAATCCAGGCAAGGCAACAGCTAGGAAAACAAAAGGCAAGACCAATCCAGGCAAGGCAAGGCAAGGCAAATTCAGGCAAGTCAAATGAAGGCAAGGCAAGGTAGGGTAAATCCAGGCGAGGCAAATCCAGGGAAGGCAAGGCAAGTCATATTTAGGAAAGGCAGATCTAGGCAAGGCAAGGCAAGGCAAAACCAGAAGAAGCAATTACAGGGAAGGCAAGGCAAGGCACATCCAAAGAAGGCAAGGCAAGGCATATCCAAGCAAGGCAGATCCAGTCAAGTCAAGGAAATACAAATACAGGCAAGGCCAATAAAGGCAAATCCAGGCATGGAAAATCCAGGCAAGGCAAATACAATCAATACCAGGAAAGGCAAATCCAGACAACGCAAATCCAGGCCAGCTAAGGCAAGGCAAAAGAATTCCAGGTAAGGGAAATCAAGGCAAAGCAAGGCAAGGGAAATTTAGGCAACGCAAATCCAGACAAGGAAAGGCGAGGCAAATCCAGGCAAGGCAAATCTAGCAAGGCTAGGCAAGGCAAATCCAGGCAAGGTAAGGCGAAGGAAATCCACACAAGGCAACGCAAATCCAAGCAACACAAGGCAAGGCAAATAAAAGCAAGGCAAATCGAGACAAGAAGGAAAGGCAAATCCAGGCAAGACAAATCCAGGAAAGGCAAGGCAAATCAAGCAAGGCAAAGGAAGGCAAATCCAAGCACGCCAAATCGTGGCAAGGCAAGGCAAATCCAGCCAAGGCAAATCCATCGAAGGCAAATTTAGGCAAGGCAAAGAAAGGCATATCCAGGCAAAAAAAGGGATGGCAAATCAATACAAGGAAAATCTATTTACATCAAGGAGAGACAAAACCAGGCAAGGCAATGCAAGCCAAGGCAAACCCAGGCAAGGCAAAGCCAGACAATGCAAGGCAATAAAAATTTAGGGAAGGCAAGGCAAGGCAAATCCAGGCAAGGCAAAGTAAGGCAAATCCAGGCATAGCAAATTCAGGTAAGGCAAGAAAAATCAAGGCAAGGCAAATCCAGACAAAGCAACAGAAATAAAGGCAATGGAAATCAAGGCAAGGCACAGCAAGGCAAATCCTGGCAAGGTGTATCCAGGCAAGGCAAGGCAAGGCAAATCAAGGCAAGGTAAACTCAGGCAAAATAAGCAAGGCAAATTCAGGCAAAGCAAATACAGGGAAGGCAAGGCAATGCTAGGCAAGGCAATTCCAGGAAAGGCAAATCCAGTGAAGGCAAGGCAAGGCCAATCCATGCAAGGCAAATTCAAGAAAGGCAAATTCAAGCAAGGTAAATCCAGGCAAGGCAAGGCAAGGCAAATCCAACAAGCAAATTTAGGCAACGAAAGGCAAGGCAAATTCAGGCACGGCAAATCTGGGCAAAGCAAATCTAGGCAGGCAAGATAAAGCAAAACCAGGCAATGCAAATCCTTACATGGGAACACAATGCAAATCCAGGCAAGACAAGGCAAAAAAAATTTACGCAAGGCAAATTCAGAGAAGGTAAAGCAACGCAAATTTAGGCAAGGCAAATCAAGGCAAAGCAAGGCAAATCCAGGCAAGGCAAGGCAATTTAAATTCAGCCAAAGCAAATCCAGGTAAGGCAACGCAAAGTAAATTTATGCAAGGCAAGGCAAGGCAAATCCACCCAAGATAAGGCGATGGAAATCTAGACAAGGAAAGGCAAATCCAAGCAACACAAGGCAAGGTAAATCAAGGCAAGGCAAATCAAGGCAAGGCAAGAAAAGGCAAATCCAAGCAAGGCAATTCTAGCAAAGGCAAGGCAAGCAAACCCAGGCAAGGGAAATCAAACAAGGCAAAGGAAGGCAAATCCAGGCAAGCCAAATAGTCGCAAAGCAAGGCAAATCCAGCCAAGGCAAATCCATCAAAGGCAAATTTAGGCAAGGCAAAGAAAGGCAAATCCAGGTAAGGCAAGGGAAGGCAAACCAAGGCAAGGAAGGGAAGGCCAACCCAGGAAAGGCAAGAAAAGGCAAACCCAGGAAAGGCAAATTTAATCAAGGCAGGACCATCCAAATCGAGGCAAAACAAGGCAAGGTAAGGAACATACAGGCAAGGCAAAGTAAGGCAAATCCATGTAAGGCAAATTTAGGTAAGGTAAGGCAAGGCAAGGTAAATCCAGACAAAGAAACGCAAATAAAGGCGATGCAAATTGAGGCAATACATAGCAAGGCAAATTCCAGCAAGGCAAATCCATGCAAGGTGAGGCAAGGCAAATCAAGGCAAGGTAAATCCAGGCAAAACAAGCAAGGTAAATCCAGGCAAAGGAAATCCAGGGAAGTCAAGGCAATGCAAGGTAAGGCAATTCCAGATAATGCAAATTCAGGGAAGGAAAGGCAAGGCCAAACCAGGCAAGGCAAATCCAGATAAGGGAAGAAAAGAAAAATCCAGGCAAGGCAAGGCAAGGCAAATCCAGGCACACAAATCCCGATAATGCACAGGAGGACAAATCCAGACAATGCAAATTGACACAAGGCAAAGCAAGGAAAACCCAGGCAAGGAAAGGAAAGGCAAATCCAGGCAAGGCAAGGCAAGGCAAAGCAAATCCAGGCAGGGAAAAACGAGGCAAGGAAAAAGAAGGCAAATCCAGGCAAGACAAGGAATGGCAAATCCAGGAAAGGCAAATCCAGGCAATGTAGTCAGGACAAATCCAAGCAAGGAAAAACAAGGCAAACCAAACCAAAACAAATCCTGAAAAGGCAAGGCAAGGCAAATCCAGGCAAGGCAAATCCATGCAAGGCAAATCATATTCTGGCAAGAAATATATGCAGGCAAGACATGGAAAGGCAAGTCCAGAAAGGACAAATTCAGGCAAGGCAAGACAATGCAAGTATTGGCAAGAAAAATCCAGGCAAGGTAAGGCAAGGAAAGGCAAATCCAAGCATGGCAAATCCAGGCAAGGCAAGGAAAATCTAGGCAAAAAAATGCAAGTAAGACAAATTCAGGCAAAGCAAGGCAAGGCAAAACCAGGCAAGATAAATCCAGGCAAGGTAAGGCAAGGCAAATACAATGAAGGCAAAGCAATGCAAATCCAGGTAAGGCAAGGCAAGGCAAACCCAGCAAGGCAAATCCAGGCAAGGCAAGTCAAGGCAAATCCCGGTAAGGCAAGGCAAATCAAGGCAAGGCAAATATAGGCAAGGCAAGGCAAATCCAGGCAAGAAAAATATAGGCAAGACAAAGAAAGGAAAATACAGAAAAGGCAAATCCAGGCAAGGCAAAGCAAGGCAAGACAAGGCAAGGCTAATTCAGGCAAGGCAAATCCGGGAAACACCTGAAAAGGCAAATCCAGACAAGGCAAGGCAAAAGAAATTCAGGCAGGGAAAATCAAGACAAAGCAAGGCAAGGAAAATCCAGGCAATGCAAATTCAGCCAAGATAAGGAGAGGCAAATCCAGCCAAGGCAAATTAATGCAAAACAAAGAAAGGCAAATCCAGGTATGGCAAATCCAGGCAAGGCGAGACACGGCAAATCCAGGCAAAGCAAATCAAGGAAAGGCAAATCCAGTCACGGAAATCCAGGCAAGGTCAGACAAGGCAAATCCACAAAAGGCAAATCATGGCAAGGTAAAGCAAGGCAAGGCATGGCAAATCCAGGCAAGGCAAGGCAAGGCAAATATAGGTAAGGCAAGGCAAGGCAAATCCAGTCAACGCAAATTCAGAAAAGGTAAGGCGAGGCAACTCCATGCAAGGCAAATTCAGGGAAGGTAAGGAAAATTTAGGCAATGCAAATTCAGCAAGGCAAGGCCAGGCAAATTCAGGTAATGGAAGGCAAGGCAAATACAGGCAACGCAAATAAAGAAAGGCAAGGAAAGGCAAACTCAGGCAAGGAAAATCCAGGCAAGGCAAGGCAAGGTATATCCAGAAAAGGAAAGGCAAGGCAAATCCAGGGCAGGCAATGCAAGGCAAATTCAGGCAAGGTAAGACAAGGGAAATCCAAGAAAGGCAAATCCAGTCAAGCCAAGGAAACAAATCCAGGAAAGGCAAGCCCGGGCAAGGTAAGGGAAGGCAGAGTAAATTCAGGCAAGGCAAATCCAGGCAAGGCAAGACGAGAAAAATCCAGGCAAAGCAAATTCATGGAAGAAACGGCAAGGCAAATCCAGGTAAGGCAAGGAAAGGCAAACCAAGGCGAGGAAAGGGAAAACAAACCCAGGCAAGGCAAGGAGAGGAAAACCCAGGCAAGGCAAGGAGACGGAAACCCAGGCAAGGCAAATCCAATAAAGGGAAGGCAAGGCAAATCCAGGAAAAACAAGACAAGACAAGGCAAGGCAAGGCAAATCCAGACAACGCAAAATTAGGTAATGGAAGGCAAGGCAAAACCAGCAAGGGAAATCCAGGAAAGGCAAGGCAAAATACAGGCAAGGCAAATTTAAGCAAGGCAAGGCAAGGTAAATCCAGGCAAGAGAAGGCATGAGAAATAAAGGCTAAACAAATTCTCGAAAGGGAAGGCAAGGCAAATCTAGGCTAGGAAAAAATAAATTCAGACAAGGAAAATATAGGCAAGACAAGAAAAGGCAAATGCAGGAAAGGCAAATCTAGGCAAGGCAAGTCAAGGCAAATTCAGGCAAGGCAAACCCAGGCAAGGTCAGAAAAGGCAAATCCAGGCAAGAAAAGGCAAAGAAATTCAGGCAAGGAAAATCAAGACAAAGCAAGGCAAGGCAAATCCAGGAAATGCAAATTCAGGCAAGGTAAGGAGAGACAAATCCAGGCAAGGAAAATCAATGCAAAATAAGGAAAGGAAAATCCAGGCATGGCAAATCCAGTCAAGGCGAGACAAGGAAAATGGAGGCAAAGAAAATTAAGAAAAGGCAAATCCAGTCACAAAAATCCAGGCAAGGCCAGACAAGGGAAATCCACACAAGGCAAATCATGGCAAGGTAAGGCAATGCAAGGCAAATCCAGGCAAGGGAAGGCAAATTCAGACAATGTAAATCCAGGAAAAATAAGGCGAGGCAACTCCAGGCAATGCAAATTCAGGGAAGGTAAGAAAAATCCAGGCAATGCAAATCCAGGCAAGTCAAGGCAAGGCAAATCCAGACAAGGCAATGCGTGTCAAAACTTCAAGTCAAATCCAGGTAATGCAAAGAAAGTCAAATCCAGGCAAGGCAAATCCGAATAAGGCAAGGCAAGTCAAGGCAAAGCCAGGCAAGGCAAATCCAATCAAGGCAAAGCAAGGCAAATCCAGGAAACAGAAGGCAAGGCAAATCTAGGCAAAAGCAATCTAGGCAAATGAAGGCAAGGCAAGGCAATGTAAATCTAGGAAAGGCAAATCCTAGCAAGTGAAGACAAGGCAAAACCAGGCAAGAAAAATTTAAAGAAGGCAAGGCAAGAAAAATCCAGGCATGGACAATTTAGGGAAGGAAGGCAAAACAAATCCAGGCAAGGCAAGGCAAATCAAATCCAGACAAGAAAATGCAGTCAAAGCAAATCAAGGTAAAACCAGGTATGACAAATCCAGGCAAGACAACACAAGGCAAATAGAGGCAAGGAAACTTCAGGCAAGGCAAGGCAATGAAAACTCAAGAAAGGCAAATCTAAGCAAGGAGAATCCAGGCGAAGCAAAAAAATACCAATTTACACAATGCAAGCCTAAGCAAGGTAAGTCAAGGGAAGAAAAATCCAGTCAAGGCAAATACAGGCATGGCAAGGAATAGCAAATCCAGGCAAGGCAAATTCTTACAAGGTAAAAGAAGAAAAATTCGGGCAAGAAAAGGCAAGATAAAATCCAGAAAAGGCAAATTCAGAGGAGGCAAGGCAAGGCAATCCTAGGCAAGGCTAATGCAGGCAGGGCAAGGGAAGGCAAAACCAGGCAAGGCAAATCCAGGTAAGGCAAGGCAAGGCAAATGCAGGCAAGGCAAATCCAATAAAGGGAAGACAAGGTAAATTCATGAAAGTCAAAGCTTGGCAAACACAGGCAAAAATTGGCAATGAAAATCCAGGCAAGGCAATGCGTGTCAAACCCAGTAAAAAAAAAATTCAGGTAAACCAAGAAAAGGCAAATAAAGGCAAGGCAAGGCAAGCGAAATCGAGCCAAGTCAAATGAAGGCAAGGAAAACCAAGGTAAACGCCAGAAAGGCAAATCCAGATAAAGCAAGACAAGAAAAATCCAGACAAGGCAAATCCAGTTAAGGCAAGTCCAGGCAAGGCAAGGAAATGTCAAATCCAGGCAAGGCAAGGCAAGGCAAATCCTGGCAAGCCAAATCCAAAGAAGGCAAGGCAAAGCAAATCAAGACAAAGCAAATTTTTGCAAGGCAAGGCAATGCAAGGCAAATCCACACAAGGCAAGTTAAGACAAATCCAGTCAAGGCAAGGGAAGGCAAGGCAAGGTCAGGCAAATGTAGGCAAGGCAAATCCACCCAAGGCAAGGCAAGGCAAATCCTGGCAAGGCAATTCCATGCAAATCAAGGCAAATCCAGGGAGGAAAAATTTAGGCAAGACAAGAAAAGGAAAATTCAGGAAAAACAAATCCAGGCAAGGCAAGGTAAGAAAAATTCAGACAAGGAAAGGCAATTCAAATCCCGAAAAGGCAAATTTACAGAAGGCAAGGCAAGGCGTTTCCAGGCAAATCAAATTCAAGCAAGGCAATGTAAGGCAAATCCATGCAAGGCAAGGAAAGGCAAATCAAGGAAAGGCAAATCTAAGCAAGGCAAGACAAGGAAAATCCAGGAAAGGCAAACCCACTGAAGACAAAAATAGGCAAACCCAGGCAAGGCAAAGCAAGGTCAGGAAAATCCAGGCAAGGGAAATCCAGGCAAGGCAAGGAAAGAAAAGGAAAGGCAAATCCAATCAAAGCAAAGCAACACGAATCCAAGTAATGCAAGGCAAAGCAAATCCAGGCAAGGGCAATTCAGGCAAGGCAAGGCAATGTAAACCCAGGAAAGGCAAATCTAAGCAAGGCAAATCCAGGCAAGAAAAGAAAATGCCAATCCATGCAATGCCAGCCTACGCAAGGTAAGTCAAAACAAGACAAATTCAAGCAAAACAAATCCAGGCAAGGCAAGAAAAGGCAAGGCAGTACAGACAAGACAAATCCAGGCAAGGCAATGTGAAAAAAATCCAGGCTAGGAAAATCCAGGCAAGGTAATGAGTGTCAAATCCAGTCAAGGCAAATCCAGGTAAAGCAAGAAAATGCAAACCCAGGCAATGCAAATTTTGGCAAGGCAAGGCAAGGGAAATCGAGCTAAGGCAAATAAAGGCAAGGCAAACCAAGGCAAACGCCAGAAAGTAGAATCCAGATAAGGCAAGATAAGAAAAATCCAGGCAAGGCAAATTCTGTTAAGGCAAATTTGGCAAGACAAGGAAATTCAAATCCAGGAAAGGCAAGGCAAGGCATATCTAAAAAAGGCAAGAGAAAGAAAATACAGGCAATGCAAATCCTGGCAAGGCAAAGCAAGGCAAATCCACGCAGGCAAGAAAAGACAAATTCAGGCAAGGCAAAGCAAGGCAAAGCAAGGCAAATCCTGGCAAGGCAATTCCATGCAAGACAAGAAAACTCCAGGGAAGGAAAATCCAGGCAAGTAGGAGAAAACCAAATCAAGGAAACGCAAATCCAGGTAAGAAAAATTCAGGCAAGGCAAGGCAATTCCAATCCAGGCAAGGCAAATCCAGGGAAGACAAGGCAAGGAAAATCCAAACAACTCAAATTCAAGGAAGGAAATATAAGGCAAATCCATGCAACACAAGGCAAGGAAAACCTAGGCAAGGCAAGGCAAGGAAAATCCAGGCAAGAAATATTCCTGCAAGACAAAAATAGAAAAATCCAGGCAAGGCAAGGCAAGGCAAATCTAGGCAAGGCAAATACAGGCATGGCAAGGCAAAGCCAGACAAGGCAAATCCAATTAAGGCAAAGCAAGGCAAATTCAGGGAACACAAGCAAGGCAAATCCAGGAAAGAGCAATTCAGGCAAGGCAAGGTGAGGCAATGCAAATCTAGGTAAGGCAAATCCAGGAAAGAGAAGGCAAGGTAAAACCAGGCAAGGCAAATACAAAGACGGCAAGGCAAGGAAAATGCAGGCATGGCAAATTTAGTGAAAGCAAGGCAAGCAAATCCATGCTATGCAAGGCAAGTCAAATCCAGGCAAGGCAAATAAAGGCAAAGCAAGGCAAGGCAAAATAAGGTATGACAAATCCAGGCAAGGTAAGGCAAGGAAAATAGAGGCAAGGAAAATTCAGGCAAGGCAAGGCAATGCAAACCCAAGGAAAGAAAATCTAGGCAAGGAAAATCCAGGCAAGGCAAGAAAATACCAATCCACGGAATGCAAGCCCATGCAAGATAAGTCAAGGAAAGAAAAATACGGGCAAGACAAATACAGGCACGGCAAGGAAAAGCAATTCCAGGCAAAAAAAATCCTTACAAGGCCAAACAAGGCAAATCCGGGAAGGAAAGCCAAGGAAAATCCAGGCAACGCAATTCCACGTAAGGCAAGGCAAGGTAAATCCAGGCAAGACAAGGCAAGGCAAATCCAGGTAAGACAAATTCAGGCAAGGCAACGCGTGTCAAATCCAGTCAAGGCCTATCTAGGTAAAGCAAGAAATAACAAATCCAGGCAAGGCAAGGCAAGGCAAGGCCAGGCAAATGCAGGCAAGGCAAATCCAGGTAAGGCAAGGCAAATTCCCGCAAAACAATAATAGGCATATCCAGGCAACGCAAGAAAAGGCAAGGCAAAGCCTGGCAAGGAAAGTCCAATGAAGTTAAAGCAAGGCAAATCCAGGCAATGCAAGGGAAGGCAAATAGAGGCAAGGGCAATACAGGCAAGACAAGGCAAGGCAATGCAAATCTGGGTAAGGCAACTCCAGGCAAGGCAAGGCAAAGCAAACGCAGGCAAGGCAAATCCAATAAAGGCAAGACAAGCAAATCCAGGAAAGTGAAGGCTTGCCAAATCCAGGAAAGTCAAATCCTGGCAAGGCAAGGCAAGGCAAGGCAAATCCAGGAAAGGCAAGGCAAGACCACGCAAATGCAAGCAAGGCAAATCCAGACAAGGCAAGGCAAGGCAAATGCTGGCGAGGAAATTTCATGCAAGACAAGTCTAATCCTGGAAGGAAAATCCAGGCAAGACACAAAAAAGGCAAATCCAGGAAAAGAAAATCCAGGCAAGGCAAGGAAGGCCAGGCAAATCCAGGCAAGGCAGGCCAAGGTCAGAAAACGCCAGAGAAGGCAAATCCAATCAAGGCAAATCCAGGCAACGCCAGGCAAGGCAAATCTAGGAAAGGGCAATCCAGGCAAGGCAAAGCTGGGCAATGCAAATCTAAGTAAGGCAAATCCAGGCAAAGGAAAGCAAAGCAAAACCAGGCAAGGCAAGGGAACTTAGGCAAGTTAAACCCAGGAAAGGCAAGGCAAGGAAAACGCAGGGAAGGCAAATCCAATAAAGGCAAGACAAGGCAAATCCAGGAAAGGCAAGGCGTGGCATAGCCAGGCAAAGCAAATCCTGGCAAGGTAAGGAGAATCCACGCAAGGCAAGGAAAAGCAAATTCAGGCAAGACAAGGCAAGGCCAGGCAAATGCAGGCAATGAAAATCCAGGCAAGGCAAGGCAAGGCTAATCCTGGCAAGGCAATTCCATGCAAGACAAGACAAATCCAGGGAAGGAAAATCCAAGCAAGAGAAAGAAAGGCAAATCCAGGACAAGCAAATCCAGGCAAAGCAAGGGAAGAAAAACTCAGGCGAGGCAAGGCAATTCAAATCCAGGCAAGGCAAGGCAAGGGAAATCCTGACAAGGCAATTCCATGCAAGACAAGACAAATCCAGGGAAGAAAAATCCAGGCAAGACAAGGAAAGACAAATCCTGGAAAGGCAAATTTACGCAAGGCAAGGTAAGGATAATTCAGGCAAGGCAAGGCCATTTATGTCCAGGCAAGGCAAATCCAGGGAAGGCAAGGCAAGGCAAATCCAGGCAATTCAAATATAAGAAAGGCAATGTAAGGCAAATCCACTCAAGGCAAGGGAAGAAAAATTTAGGCAAGGCAAGGAAAGAAAAATCCAGGCAAGTCAAATCCCTGCAACAAAAAATAGGCAAATCGAGGCAAGGTAAAACAAGGCAAGGCAAGGCAAGGCAAAGCCAGGCAAGGC
>JAPYYA010001194.1:0-18798 GCA_028533165.1 Leontopithecus rosalia | reverse complement strand
ATAAGACTGCTGAGGTGCACTCCAGACCCTGCTTGCCTGGGGTACACCTGTAGCAGCTGTGGAACAGTGAGGGATGCTACCAGTTTCTTTTTCTATCTTTGTCCCAAAATGATGCCCGCCAAATGTCATTCTGATTAGTTCTTTTTGAGGTAATTCTTTGGGTATATGGGTGTCAGGGAGCTGCTTGAGGAGACGATCTGTAGTTTATAGGAGCTCAAGTGCTGTTCTGTGAGCTCCGTTGTTCATTAAGTGTTGCTAGGCAAGTACATTTATGTTTGTTGTGGCAGAACTCATGAAACCGGTTTTTTTCCTCAGATCCTCTGTCTCGGGGAGTTAGGGTTTTATTTGTGAGTATCCGTTGTGCTGTCCTGCCCAGCTATGAGGCAGTCTAGGCACTATTTGGGTGCCGAGGCTCCGCCCTGCTGGTGTGAGGTCCGCCCTTTTGCTGTGGGCTCTGTCCTGCTGTTTTGGGCTCCGCCCTACTGACATAGGCTCCGCCCTGCTGATGTGGGCTCTGCCCTGTAGGTGGAGTCTCTCTGTTATTGCGGGTTGCCTTGGCAACGGCTGACTGCGTCAGCAGTGGGCAGGTACCTCAGTAGGGGTTGAAGCTCTCGGCAATGGCGGACCCTTCTCCCCCACCGAGCTGCACTGTCATGTGTTCCCCTCTTCCCACAGTGGAACTCTCAACCCCCAGCACTCCAAATCGACCTATTACTTGTCCCTGTGGGGGTGGGACCCGTCGAGCTTGATCAATTGGCTCCCTGCTGCCTCCGAGCCTTTTTGCTTTTTTTTCTTTTTAAGTTGTAGGGTTGACTCTCTCCCAGGTGCCTCAGTCGCTGGCCGAAAGGGCACCGGGATCTGTGTGATTTCCTGTGCAGCCACCCGCTGCGCTAGTTCACAATTCACCTCCCAGAAATCTCCTGGTCTATTTCACCGTCCAAAACCCTTTCAGTCAGATGAACATAGCAATCTGCTCTCCCAAGTCTCAAATTGCCGGTTTAACAGGGCGCCCAGACCCGTGTGTTTTGTGCGCCTTGCCGCTGCCGCGGCACTGGCTGCCTGGCCGCACCAGCGGAGAGCGCTGCGCTTGAGTCCTGCGTGCCTTTTACACCTGGGCTTTTCCCCCGCTCTGTGGGCTATAAGGATCCATCTGAAAATGCGGTGTTTGCTTACCCTCTGCGTCTTGACTGAGAGCTGCAGTGGTGAGTTGTTTCTAGAGCGCCATCTTCCTCCCAATCCCTCCTTGATGGTTTAAAGGTGTGGAGCTTGCCTGGTATTTTTTTGCGTTGTCTTACCAAAAATTGCCTTGCGTTACCCTGCATTGTCTTGCCTGGAGTTGCCTTGCGTAGATTTCTATTGCTTTGCCTTACCTTGCCTTGCTTGGAATTGCCTTGCCTGGAATTGCCTTTTTTGCCTTGCCTGAAATTTTCTTGTCTGGAATTGCCTTGCATTGTCTTGTCTTTCCTTGCCTGAAATCGCCTTGCCTGGAATTGCCCTTATTTGCCTTGCCTTGCCTTGCTTGGAATTTTTCTGCCTTGCCTTGCCTCGAATTGCCTTGCCTGGAATTGCCTTGCCTTGTTTTCATAGAAATTGCCTTGTCCTGCATTGTCTTTGCTTACCTGGAATTGCCTTGTCTGGAACTGCCTTACCTTACCTCTTCTGGATTTGACATCCGTAGAATTTCCTTTACTTCCCTTATGTGGAATTGTCATGAATAGGATTGCCTTTCCCTGCCTTCTCTTTCCTTAATTTTCCTGGAGTTGCCTTTTCAGCAATTTCCTTGGCTGGAATTGCCCTACCTTGCATTGCCTGGTGTTGCCTTCACTGGAATTGCCTCACCTTGCCTTACCTAAAATTCCCTTGACTGGAATTCCCTGTCTCTGCCTTGTCTTGCCTTGCCTTTCCTAAATTGCCTTTTCTGTAGTTGCCTTGCCTACTATTGCATTGCCTTTATTTGCCTTCCCTTCCCTTGCCTTGCCTCGAATTGTCATGCCTGGCATTGCCTTGTCTTCCCTGGAATTGTCTATTATTGCCTTGCCTGGAATTGCCTTGTGTGATATTGTCTTACCTTCCTTAACCTGGAATTGTCTTTCTTTGCCTTGCTTTTTCTTGCCTAGAATTGCCCTGCCTTGCCTTCCCTGGAATAGCCTTTCGTGGAATTTCCTTGTCTTGTATTGACTTGACTGCAATTATCTTTCCTCGAATTGCCTTGCCTTGCCTTTCCTAGCCTGAAATTGCCTTGCCTTGCGATGCCTTGCCTTGCTTTGCCTTGACTGGAATTGCCTTGACTGAGATTGTCTTGCGTGGCCTTAGCTGAAATTGCATTGCCTGGAAATATCTTGTCGTGCCTAGACTGAAATTTTTCTTCTGACAATTGTCTTCCCTGGAATTTTCTTGCCTGAAATTGCCTTGCCTTGTCTTTAATTGCCTTGCCTTACCTTGCTTTACCTCTAACTGCCTTGGCTGTATTGCCATTTCCTGCGTTGCCTGGATATGCCTTGTCTGGAATTGCCTTTCCATGTCTTGTCTTGCCTTGCCTGGAAATGCTTTGTATGGAATTGCCTTTCCATGTCTTGTCTTGCTTTGCCAGGAATTGTCTTGCTATTCCTTGCCTGAAATTGCCTTGCCTGAATTGCCTCTTTTTGCCTTTTTTTTACCTTGCCTGAATTTCCTTGCTTGGAATTTCCATGCTTTTCCTTGACTGGAATTGCCCTAATTTGCCTTGCCTTGCCTTACCTCGAATTGCCTTTCCTGGAATAGGCCCACCTTGTCTTGTGTTACCTTGCCTTTAATTTCCTTGCCTGAAATTTTTTGCCTTTCCTTAAATTTTCTTGCGTGAAATTTTTTTGCTCTGTTGGGAATTTTCTTCATTGCCTTTCTTTGTCTAGGCTGGAGTTTTCATGTCTGGAATTGCCTTGGTTTGGTTGTCTTGCCTTGCCTGGAATTGTCTTTCCTCGAATTGTCTTGTCTTTCCTTGCGTTGTCTGGAATTGCTCTGCCTGAAATTGCCCACCTTTGCCTTGCTTTGCCTGGATTTGCCTCGTCTGCAATTTTTTTTGCCTAGCCATCCCTGGACATTGCTTGCCTGGAGTTGCCTTGTGTTGGCTTGCCTTCCCAAAAATTTTCCTGCCTGAAATTGCCTTGCC
Source organism: Leontopithecus rosalia (assembly GCA_028533165.1). NCBI lineage: Eukaryota > Metazoa > Chordata > Mammalia > Primates > Cebidae > Leontopithecus > Leontopithecus rosalia. The sequence goes on along the minus strand of JAPYYA010001194.1, from coordinate 15,653 downwards.
TTGCCTTGCCTTGTCTTGGCTTGGCTTGGGTGGAATTGCTTTGCCTTTCCTGGTCTTGCCTGAAACTGCCTTTCCTGGAATTTTCTTGACTTGCCTTGCCTTGTCTGAAATTGCCTAGCCTGGAATAGCCTTGCCTTGCCTTGCCTTGGGTAGCCTGGTCTGGAATTGACTTGCCTTCCCTTGCCTGGATTTGCCTTTCCTGAAATTGCCCTGACTTTCCTTACGTGAAATTGCCTTGCCTGAAATTGCCTTGTCTTTCCTTGATTTGCTTGGAATTGTCTTTCCTGCAATAGTCCTTTCTGCAATTGCGTTGCTTTGCCTTGCCTTGCCTTGCCTGGAACTTCCTTGTCTTTTCTTATCTTACCTTTCCGTTTCTATCCTTGACTTGCCTTGCCTAAAATTGCTTTGCCTAAAATCGCCTGGCTTGGGTTGCCTAAATTTGCCTTTCCTGGAATTGCTCTGCCATGACTTATGTAAAATTGCCTTGCCTGAAATTGCCTTTTCTTGCCTTTACTTGACTGGAACTGCCTTTCCTCCAATTGTTTAGCCTGGAATTGCCTTGCGATAACATGCCTTTCCAGGAATATTCTTGCCTTGTCTTTAATTGCCTTGCCTTACCTTGCCTTGCCTGTAACTGCCTTGGGTGATATTGCCTTTTCTTGACTTGCCTGGAAATGCCTTGTCTGGAATTTCCTTTCCGTATCTTGGCTTGCCTTGCCTGGAATTGCCTTGCCTAGAATTGTCTTGCCCTGACTTGCGTTGTCTGAAATTGCCCTGCCTTACCTTGTCTTGCCTAAAATTGTCCTGCCTGAAATTTCCCTGCCTTACCTTGCCTTGCCTAGAATTGCCTTGCCTTCCCTTGCCTTGCCTGAATTTGCCTTAGCTGCAATTTTCTTGCTTAGCCTTGCCTGGAATTTACTTTCCTGGAATTGCCTTGTATTGACTTTCCTTGGCAGGAATTTTCTTGCCTGGAATTGATTTTCTTTGTTTTACCTTGCCTTGCCCTGCCTTGCCTTGCCTTACCTAGAATTGACTTTCCTGGAATTGTCTTGTCTGGAATTGTCTTGCCTTGTCTTAACGGGAATTGCCTCAACTGGAATTGCCTTGCATTGCCTTGATTTTCCTTGTCTAAAATTGCCCTGCCTTGCTTTCCCTGGAATAGCCTTGCGTGGAATTGCCTTTTCTTTCTGTACCTTGACTGCAATTGCCTTGCTTTGAATTGCCTTGCCTTGCCTTTCCTCACTTGAAATTGCCTTTTATAGAATTGCCTTGCCTTGTGTTGCCTTGCCTTGCCTTGACTGAAATTACCTTGCCTAGAATTTTCTTGCCTTGTCTTTGCTGGAATTGCCTTACCTGTAAAGACCTTTCCCTGCCTTGTCTTGCCTTTCCTTGCCTGGAATTGCCTTCTAGCAATTGCCTTGCCTGGAATTCCCTTGCCTTGCATTGCTAAAAATTGCCTTGCCTGAAATTGCCTTGCCTTGCCTGGAATTGCTTTGCCTGGAGTTGCCTTGCCTGGAATTGCCTTTCTTTGCCTTGACTGGAATTTTGTTGTCTGGAATTTTCTTGCCTTGTCTTGTCTTTCCTTGCCTGAAATCGCCTTGCATGAAATTTCCCTTTTATGCCTTGCCTTGCCTTGCCTCAAATTTCCTTGCTTGGAATTTCCCTGTCTTGCCTAGAATTGCCTTGCCTGAAATTCCCTGCTTTGCTTTGCCTTTACATACATCAAATTGCCTTGCCTGAAATTGGCTTGCCTTGCCTTGCTTTGTATTTCCTTGCTTGAAATTTTTTTGTTTTGCTGGGAATTTTTTTTCATTGCCTTTTCTTGCCTAGCCTGAAATTGCCCTTTCTGGAATTGCCTTGCTTTGGCTTGCCTTGCCTTTCCTAGAATTTTCTTGCTTTGCCTTGCATTGTCTAAAATTGCCCTGCCTGCAATTGCCCTGCCTTACTTTGCCTTTCCTGTAATTGTCTCACCTGGATTTGCCTTAGCTGCAATTTTCTTGCTTAGCCTTGCCTGGAATTTACTTTCCTGAAATTGCCTTGTATTGACTTTAATTGCCAGGAATTTTCTTGCCTGCAATTGCTTTTCCTTCTTGTATCTTGCCTTGTTTTGCCTTGCCTAGCCTAAAATTGCATTGTCTGCAATTGCCATGCCTGGAATTGTCTTGCTTTGCCTTCCCTGGAATTGCCTGTAATTTCCTTGCATTGCCTTGCTTTTCCTTGCTGGAATTGCCCTGACTTGTTTTTCCTAAAATAGCCTTGTGTGAAATTGCCTTGTCTTGTCTTGCCTTGACTGCAATTAACTTGCTTCAAATTACCTTGCCTTTCCTTTCCTCGCCTGAAATTCCTTTGCCTAGAATTGCCTCGCCTTGCCTTGCCTTGCCTTGCCTTGCCTTGCCTGGAATTTTCAAGCCTTGACTTAGCTGGAACTGCCTTGCCTGGAAATCCCTTTCCCTGTTTTGTCTTGTCTTGCCGTGCCTGGAATTGACTTTCCAGCAATTGTCTTTCCTGGTGTTGCTTTGCCTTCCGTTGCCAAGAATTGCCTTGACTGAAATTTCCCTGTCTTACCTTGCATTTTGTTGCCTTTCCTTTAATTGTCTTGCCTAAAATTGCATTGTCTTGCCTTACCTTGCCTTGCCTGAAATTGCCTTTTCTTGCCTTGCCTGGAGTTTCCTTGTTTGGAATTGCCTTGGCTTGGCTTGGCTTGCCTTGCCTGGAATTACCTTGCCTTGAATCGCCTGAAATCAACTTACTTAGAATTGCCTTTTTCTGACTTTCCTTGCCATTCCTCGAATTGCCTTGCTTGAATATTTTCTGTCTTGCCTTGACTCAAATAGCCTTCCCTGGAATTGCACTGCTTTCCCTTTCCCTTTCCTTTCCTTTCTTTCCTTTCCTTTCCTTTCCTTTCCTTTCCTTTCCTTTCCCTTTTTTCTTTCCTTTTCTTTCCTTTTTTCCTTTTCTTTCCTTTCCTTTCCTTTCATTTTCTTTCCTTTCATTTCCTTTCCTTTCGTCAAATTGCCTTGCGTGGGATTAGCCTGCCTTGCTTTGTTTTACCTTGCCTTGAATTAACTATCCTGTAATTATTTTGCCTTGCTGGGAATTTTCTTGCATTGCCTTTCCTTGCCTAACCTAGAATTCCCCTGTCTAAAATTGCCTTACTTTGGATTGCCTTGCCTTTCCTGAAATAGCCTTGCCTAGAATTGTCTTGGCTTGCCTTGCTTTCCCTGGAATTGCCTTGCCTAGAATTGTTTTGCCTTGACTTGCATTGTCTGGAATTGCCCTGCCTTGCATTGCTTTGCCTGGAATTGCCTTGCCTTGCCTTGCCGTGTCTGGACTTGCCTTGCCTAGCCTTGCCTGTAATTTTCTTGCCTAGACTTGCCTGGAATTTACTTGACTATAATTTCCGTTCATTGACTTTTCTTGCCAGAAATTTTCTTGCCTAGATTTGCCTTTCCTTGCCTTGCCTTTTCTTGCCTTGCCTGGAATTGCCTTGATGATTCTGACCTTGCCTGGAATTCTTTTTCCTGAAATTTCGTTGCTTTGTATTGCCTTGCCTGGATTTGCCTAGCCTGAAAGTGCCTTGTTTTGCCTTGCCTGGAGTTGCCTTTCCAGGAATTTCTTTTCCTTGCGTTGCCTGGATTTGCCTTTCCTGGAATTGCCCTGCCTTGACTAATGTGGAATTGCCTTGCCTTGAATTGCCTTGTCTTGCCTTGCCTTCTGTGGATTTGCCTTTTCTAAAATTGCCTATCCTAGAGTTACCTTGCCTTGCCAAATACTGCCTTTCCTGCCTTGTTGTGACTTGCCTTGCCTATCCTTGTCTTGCCTGGCCTAGAATTGCCTTGCCTGTAGCTGCCTTGCCTGGAATTGCCTTGACTTTCTTATTTTGATATTCTTTGCCTTGCCTTTCCTTTCCTTGTTTGGAATTTTTTTTTGCATTCCCTTGCTTTGCCTAGCCTGGAATTGCCCTGCCTGCAATTGCCTTGACTTGGCTTGCCTTGCCTTGACTTGGCTTGCCTTGCCTTCCCTGCTAACTTTTTTTCTATACTTGTTTGCGTTGTCTTGCTCACAACTGACCTGCCTTCTATTACCTTGCCTGAAATTTCCCTGCCTGGAATTGCACTGCCTTGCCTTGCCCTGCCTGGAATTGCCTTTTATTTTTTACCTGGAATTGAATTTTCTAGAATTGCCTTGTGGTGCCTTGCCTATCTTTGCATTTGACTGCCTTGCCTGGAATTGTCTTGCCTGAAATTGGCTTGCCTGGAATTACATTGCCTTGCCTTCCTTTGCCTTGCGTTGCCTGGAATTTCCCAGCCTGAAATTGCCTTGCCTCGCCTTGCCTGAAATTGCCTTGCATGGAATTCACTCTTTTTTGCCATGTCTTGTCTTACCATGCCTAAAATTGACTTTCTTAAAATTACCTTGTGTTGCCTTGCCTTGTCTAAAGATAATTGCCTGAAATTGCCTTTCCTGCAATTGCCTTTCCTGGAATTGCCTTGCCTTGGTTTGCTTGGATTTGCCTTGCCGTTCTGTGCCTGGAATTGACTTTCTCTCAATTGCCTTGCATTGCCTTGCCTTTTCTTGCATGGGATTGCCTTGCCTGGAATTGTCTTGTCTGAAACTGACTCGTCTTGCCTTGTCTGGAGTTGCCTTCCCTGGAATTGCCTTGCCTTGACTTACCTGAAATTTTCTTGCCTGTGATTGCCTTTTTAGGCGTTCTCTTGCCTTATTTTCCCTGGGATTGCCTTTCTGGCAATTGTCTTGCTTGAATTTTCCCTTCCTTGCATTGCCTGGAGTTGTTGCCTTCTCTGGAATTACCTTGCCTTGCCTTACCTAAAATTGCCTTGCCTGGAATTGCCTTTCTATGCCTTGTCTTTGCTTGCCTTGTATGGAATTGTGATTCCTGCAATTGCCTTGACTAGAATTGCATTGATTTGTTTTGCCTTCCCTTGCCTTGCCTCGCCTTGAATTGTCTTTTCTTGCCTTGCCTAGAAGTGCCTGTCATCGTATTGCCTTGCCTGCAATTGTCTTGCCTTGTTTTACCTGGAATTCTGTTGCCTGCAATTGCCTTGCATTGTCTTGCTTTTCCTTGACTTGAATTGTCCTTCCTTGACTTCCCTGGAATAGCCTTAGATGGATTTGCCTGGTTTTGCCTAGCCTTGACTGGAATTACCTTGCTTCAAATAGCCTTGCTTTGCCTCGCCTGGAATTGCCTTGCTTAGAATTGCCTCATCTTGCATTAACTTGCTTTGCCTTGGCTAAACTTGCCTTGCCTTTCCTTAGCTGGAAGTGCCTTGCCTGGAAATACCATTCCCTGTCTTGTCTTGCCTTGCCTTGCCTGGACTTGCCTTTCCAGGAATTACCTTGCTCAGAATTTCCTTCTCTAAAATGTCTTGTATATTCTTGTCTGAAATTGGCCTACCTGGAATTGCCCTGCCTTGCCTTTTCTTGCCTGAAATTGTCTTGCCTGGAATTTCCCTGCCTTTCCTTGCCTTTCCTTGCCTGAATTTGCCTTGTTTTGCCTTGCATCACCTCTCCTGGAATTGCCTTGCCTAGAATTGCATTGCCTTAACTTACCTTGCCTTGCCTGAAATTGCCTTTTTTTTGTCTTGCCTGGAATTCTCTTGTCTGGAATTGCCTTTCCTCATCTTGTCTTGACTTCCCTGGAATTGCCCTTTTTTGACTTTCCTTGCCTTCCTTCAAATTTTCTTGCTTGGAATTTTTCTTCCTTGCCTTGCCTCGAATTGCTTTACCTGGAATTGCCATGCTTTGCCTTGCCTTTTCTTACTTCAAATTACCTTACCTGGAATTAGCCTTCCTTGTCTGGAATTGCCATGCCTTGTCTTGCCTGGCTTTATATTTCCTAGAATTGCCTTTTCTGGAATTTCCTTGCCTTGCTTTTCTTGGCCTAAAATTGCCTAGCCTAAAATTACCTTGCCTTGCCGTGCCTGGACTTGTCTTGACTGGAATTGCCTTGCTTTGTTTGCCTGGATTTTCCTTGCCTAGAATTGCTCTGCCTTGCCTTATGTGGAATTGCATTGCCTGGAATTGAATTGTCTTGCCTTACCTTGACTGAAATTGCCGATCCTGCAATTGCCTAGCCTGAAATTTTCTTGCCTTGTTTTTTCTGGAACTACCTTGCCTGGAATTGACTTGCTTGGAATTACCTTGCCTTTCCTTGCCTTGAGTTTCGTTGCCTTTCCTGTCCTTGTCTGGTCTGGTATTGCCGTGCCTTGCCTGAATATTTTTTGCATTGCCTTGCTTTGCCTAGCCTAGATTGCCCTCCCTGGAATTGTTTTGCATTGGCTTGCCGTGCCTTTCCTGAAATTGCCTTTTCTATAATTGCCTTGACTTGTATTGCCTGGAACTGACCTGCCTTGCATTACCTTGCCTGAAATTTTTCTGACTGGAATTGCACTGCCTTGCCTTGTCTTGCCTGAAATTGCCTTACCTTTCCTTTCTGAAATTGACATTACAGAAATTGCCTTGAATTACCTTGCCTTTCCTTGCATGAGATTGCCTTGCCTGGAATTGCCTTTCCTTGCCTTGCATTGCCTTGTGTTACCTGACATTGCCTAGCATGAAATTGCCTTGCCTTGCCTTGGCTGGAATTTCCTTGGCTGGAATTGACTCTCCTTGCCTTGCTTTGCCTTGCCATGCCTAAAATTGACTATCCTAAAATTGCCTTGAGTTGCATAGCTTTTCCTAAAAAAGCCATGCCTGGAATTGCCCTACATTGCCTTGCCCTGCCTTGCTGGAATTCCCTTGCCTAGAATTGCACTGCATTCCCTTGCCTTGCCTTGCTAGCCTAGAATAGGCTTGCCTTGAAATGCATTGCTTTGCCCTGTCTTGAATTTCAATGTCTGAAATTATCTTGCATTGCCTTGCCTTGCCTTGCTTTGCCTTTCTTTTTCTTTTCTGGAATTGCCCTGACTTGCCTTCCCTGGAATAACCTTGCCTGGAATTGCCTTGTCTTGTCTTAATTTGACTCGAGTTGCCTTCTTTCAAATTGCCTTCCCTTACCTTTTCCCGCCTGGAATTTACTGGCCTGGAATTGGCTTGCCTTGTGTTGCCTTACCTTGCCTTGACTGAAATTGCCTTGTGTTGCCTGGAATTTCCTTGTTTTGCGTTGAATTGCTTTGCCTTGAATTGCAGTGCTTTGCCTTAGTTTGCCTTTAATAGAATTGCCTTTTTACGGATTGCCTTTCCTTGCCTTGCTCGGAATTACTTTGTCTGGAAGTGCCTTGCCTTGTCTTGCCTTCCCTTGCCTGAAATTGCCTTGCGTTGCCTTGCCTGAAATCTCATTGCGTGGAATTGTCTTTCCTGCAATTGCCTTGCCTGGAGGTGTCTTTTCTTGCCTTGTCTTTCCTTGCCTTGCCTGGATTTGCTTTGCCTTTCCTTGCCTGCACTTGGGTTGCCTGCAATTTCCTTTTATTGACTTGCCATTTCCTGCATGGAATTGCCTTGGGTGGAATTTTCTTGCCTGGAATTGCCTTTCCCTGTCTTGGGTTGCCTTGTTTTGTCTTTTTTTTGCCTAGAAATGCCAAGCCTGAAATTGCTTTGCTTTCACTTGCCTGGAATTGCTGTTTTTGCCTTGTCCTCCTTGGCCGTGCCTTGCCTTGTGTTGCCTTGCTGTGCCTAAAATTGACCTTTCTGAAATTGCCTTGAATTACCTTGCCTTGCCTAAAAGAGCCTTGCCTAGAATTGCCCTAAATTGCCTTGCGCTGCCTTGCATGGAATTGCCTTGACTAGAATTACACTGCATTTTCTTCCCTTGCCTTGCCTGGCCTTGCCTGAAATTTTCTTGCTTGGAATTTTCTTGCATTGCATTGTGTTGCCTTGCCTTGCTTTTTCATGCCTGGAATTGTCCTGCCTTCTCTTTCCTGAAATAGTCTTGCCTTGTCTTGCCTTGCCTTGACTGGAATTGCCTTGCCTTGCCTTAGCTGGAATTGCCTTGCCTGAAAATACCGTTTCTTGCCTTGTCTGATCTTGCCTTGCCTGGCGTTGTCTTTCTGTCCATTGCCTTGCCTTGCGTTGCATTGCCAGGAATTGCCTTGCCTGAAATTGCCTTGCCTAAAATTGCCTTGCCTAGAATTGCATTGACTTGCCTTACTTAGTCTTCCCTTACTTTGCCTTGCCTGGAATTGTGTTTTCTTGCCTTACCTGGAATTTTCTTTTCCGGAATTGCCTTATCTGGAATTGCCTTATTTGCCTTGCCTGAAACTGCCTTGCTTTAAATTTTCTGGCCTTGTTTAAAATTTTCTTTCATTGCCTTGCCTTGACTAGCTTGGAATTCCTTTGTCTGGAATTGCTGTTCTTTGTCTTGCTTTGCCTTGCCTGTAATTGTCTTGCCTATAATTGTCTTTCCTTGTCTTACCTTTTCTGGAATTACCCTGTCTAAAATTGACCTGCCTTGCCTTGCCTTGTCTCATTTTTTTTTGCCTGGAATTGCACTGCTTTTCCTTGCCTGGAATTTCCCTGCTTTTTCTTCCATTTCTTTACCTCGAATTGCCTTGCATGGAATTGGTCTGCCTTGCCTTGCTTTGCCCTGCCTTGAATTCCCTTGCCTGTAATTTTTTTGCCTTGCTGGGAATTTTTTTTGCATTGGCTTTCTTTGCCGAGCCTGGAATTTCCCAGTCTGGAATTGTCTTGCTTTGGCTTGTCTTGCCTTGCATAGCAGTGCCTCAACTAGAATTGTCTTGCCTTGCCTTGGGTTTTCTAAAATTTCCCTGCCTTGCCTTGCCTTTCCTGAAATTTTCCTGCCAGCAATTGTCCCGACTTGCCTTGGATTGCCTGAAATTGCCTTGCCTTGCCTTGCCTGTATTTGCCCTGCCTGCAATTTTTTTTGTCTATTCTTGCCTGGAATTGCCTTACTTTGACTTGCCTTATCAGGAATTTTCTTTCCTGGAATTGCCTTGCATTGCCTTGTCGTTTTTTTTGCCTGAAAATGCCTTGACTTTCCTGGCCTGGCCTGGAATTGCCTTTCCTGGAATTTTCTGGCTTTGCCTTGCCTTGCCTGATATTTCCTGGATTGGAATTCCCCTGCCTTGCCTTGCCTAGAGTTGCCTTGCCTTAACATGCTTGGATTTGGCTTTCTTGGAATTGTGCTGCCTTGTCTTACGTGGAATTGCCTGCCTGGAATTTCCTTGTCTTGTGTTGTCTTCCCTGGAATTTTCTTTTCTGCAATTGCCTAGCCTGGAATTACCTTGCCTTTCCTTGCCTTTCCTTGCCTGGACCTTTCTGTTCTAGATTTGCCTTGTATTGCCTTGTCATGCTTTGCCTTGCCATTCCTTTCCTTGTTTGCCTGGCATTGTCTTGCCTTTCCTTGCCTTTACTTTCTTTGTCTTGCATTTCCTTGCCTTGCCAGGTATTGTCTTGCCTTGCCTGGAATTTTTTTGCATTGCCTAGCTTTGCCTGGCCTGGAGTTTCCTTGCCTGGAATTGATTTGTCTTGGCTTGCCTTACATTTCATTGAATTTATTTTTCTAAAATTACCTTGCATTGTCTTGCCTGGAACTGACCTGCCTTGTATTCCTTTGCCAGAATTTTGCTGTCTGGAATTGCACTGTTTTTCCTTCCATGCCTGGAATTGCCTTGCCTTTCCTTACCTGGAATTGACTTTTTCCGAATTGCTCAGCACTGCCCTGCCTTTTCTTGCATGGCATTGCCTTACCTTGAATTGTCTTGCCTTGCTTTTCCTTGCGTAGAATTGCCCTGCCTTGCCTTCCCTGGAATAGCCTTGCTTGGAATTGCCTTGTCTTGCCTAGCCTTGACTGGCGTTGCCTTGTTTCAAATTGCCTACCTTCCTTTTCCTAGCCTATGATTTATTTGCCAAGAATTGCCTTGCCTTGTGTTGCCTTACCTTGTGCTGACTGAAATTCCTTACCTTCCATTGCCTTCAGTTGTCTGGAATTATCTTGACAAGAATTGCATTGCCTTGCCTTACCTTGCCTTCCCTGGGATTTCCTTGCCTTGAATTGCCATTCCTTGCCTTGTCTGAAATTACCTCGTCTGGACCTTCTTTGCCATGTCTTGCCTTGCCTTGCCTGGAATATCCTTGCCTGGAATTGCCTTTCTTTGCTTTGCTTTTTCTAGAATTTTCCTGCCTGGAATTGCCCTGCCTTGTTTTGCCTTGCCTAAAATTGCCCTGCCTGGAATTGTCCTGCCTTGCATTGCCTTTCCTGAAATTGCCTGGTGTTGCCTTGCTTACAGTGCCTAAAATTGACTTTCCTGGAATTGCCTTGCACTGCCTTGCCTTGCCTAAAAGAGTCTTGCCTAGAATTTGCCTACATAACCTTGCCCTGCCTTGCCTGAAATTTCCATGCTTAGAATTGCCCTGATTTGCCTTGCCTTCCCTTGTTTTATCTTTCCTTGCCTTGCCTTACATGGAATTGACTTGTCTGGCATTGTTTTGTCTTACCTTGCCTTGCCTTAACTTACCTTGCCTTGCATTGACTCGAATTGCCTGGCTTAAATTGTCTTTTCTTATCTTCCCTGGAATTGCCTTACATTGCCTTGCTTTTTCTTGCCTGGAGTTGTTCTGCCTTCCCTTCCCTTGTCTTGACTGAAAATGCCTTGCTTAGAATTGCCTTGCCTTGCCTTTCCTCGCCTGGAATTTTCTTTCCTAGATTTGCCTTGTTTTGCGTTTCCTTGCGTTGCCTTGAAGAACATTGTTTTGTCAGGAATTGTCTTACCTTGTCTTAGCTGGAATTACCTTGCCTGGAAATTCTTTTCCTAATCTTGTATTGCCTTGCCTTGCCTGGGATTGCCTTTCTGGCAGTTTCCTTGCCTGGAATTGCCTTGACTTGCATTGAATGGAATGGCCTTGCCTGAAATTGCCTTTCCTTGAATTGCCTTGCCTTGAACTGCATTGCCTTGCCTTACTTGCCTTGCCTGGAATTTCTTTTCCTTTCCTTGCCTGCAATTTTCTTGTCTGGACTTGCCTTGACTTGTCTTATCTTGCCTTGCTGGAATTGCCTTGCCTTGCCTTGCCTTGCCTGATATTGCCTTGCCTGGAATGGCCCTTTTTTGCCTTGCCTTGCCTTGTTTGCCTCGAATTGCCTTGTTTGGAATTTTCCTGCCTTGCCTTGCCTCGAAATGGTTTGCCTGTACTTCGCCTGCCTTGCCTTATTTTACCTTGCCTTGAATTCCCTTGCCTGGAATTTCTTTGCCTTACTGGAAATATGTTTGCATTGCCTTTTCTTGCCTAGCCTGGAAGTGCCCTGTCTGGAATTGCCTTGCTTTGGTTTTCGTGCCTTGCCTGGAACTCCCTTGCCCAGAATTGTCTCGCTTTGCCTTGCATTGTCTGAAATTGCCCTGCCTGAAATTGCACTGCCTTGCCTAGACTTCCCTAAGATTGCCATGTTTGCAATTGCCCTGCTTTGCCTTGTCTTTCCCAGAATTTCCTTGCCTTTCTTTGCCTGGATTTGCATGCCTGCAAATTTTTGCCTATACTTGCCTTGAATCAACTTGCCTGTAATTGCCTTGCATTGACTTGCCTTGCCAGAAATTTTCTTGCCTGAAATTTATGGCCTTGCCTTGCCTTGTTTTCATTTGCCAGGAATTATCTTGACTTTTCTGGCCTTGTCTGGAATTGCCTTTTCTGGAATTTCCTTGCCTTGTCTTGCCTGAAATTTCCTAGCCTGAAATTGCCTTGCCTTGCCTTTCTTGGAGTTGCCATACCTGGAATTGCCTTGCCTTGCTTGGAATTGCCTTTCCTCCAATTGCCTAGCCTGGAATTGCCTTGCATTTCCTGAAACTGCCTTGCGTGGATTTGAGTTGTCTTGCCTTGTCTTGCCTTGCTTTGCCTTTCCTACCCTTGCCTTGCCTTGAATTACCTTGCCTCTAATTGTCTTGCCTAAAATTGCCTTGCCTATTTTTACCTTGAGTCTCTTTGCCTGGTGTTTTCTTGCCTTGCCTGGTATTACCTTGTTTTGCCTGTATTCTTTTTGTACGGCCTTGCTTTGCCTAGCCTGGAATTGCCCTGCCTAAAATTATTTTGCCTTGGATTGCCTTGCCTTGCCTAAAATTGCCTTTCTTATAATTGTCCTGCCTTGTCTTCCTTAAAACTGACCTGCCTTCCATAACCTTGCCTGAAATTATTCTGCCAGGAATTTCACCACCTTGCCTTGCCTGAAATTGACTTTCCAGGAATTGCCTTGCATTGCTTTGTCTTTTCTTGCATGAGATTGCCTTGCCTGGAATTGCCTTGCGTTGCCTTGCGTTGCCTGGAATTTCCTAGCCTGAAATTGCCTTGCCTTGTCTTGCCTGGAATTGCCTTGCCTGGACATGAATCTCCTTGCCTTGCCTTGTCTTCCCGTAACTAAAATGGACATTTCTGCAATTGCCTTTTATTGCCTTGCCTTGCCTAAAAGAATTCTGCCTGGATTTGCTCTACATTGCCTTGCGTGCCTGGAATTGCCTTGCCTTGCTTTGCCTGAATTTTTTTTTCTTGGAATTGCGTTGCATTCCATTGCATTGCCTTGCCTTGCCTTTGTTTTGCTTGCCTGGAAGTGCCCTGCCTTGCCTTCCCTGAAATAGCATTGCGTGGAATTGCCTTGTATTGCCTTTCCTTGACTGGAATTGCCTCCGTCGAATTGTATTGTCTTGCCTTTTCTCACCTGGAATTGCCTTGTGTTGCATTTCTTTGCCTTGCCTTGACTAAAATTGCGTTGCCTGAAATTGTCTTGCTTTGACTTAGCTGGAATTGCCTTACCTGGAAATACATTTCCCTGCCTTGTCTTGCCTTGACTTGCCTGGAATTGCCTTTTAGACAATTGTCTTGCCTGGAATTGCCTTGCTTTGCATTTGCGAGATTGCCTTTCCTGAAATGGCCTTGCCTATAATTGCATTGCCTTGCCTTACCTTGCCTTGCCTGGAATGGCCTTATCTGGAATAGCATTTTCTTGCCTAGCCTGGAATTTCCTTGTCTGGAATTGCCTTGCTTTAACTTTTCTTGCCTTGCCTTGCCTTGTTTGAAATCTCCTTGCCTGGAATTGCCCTTTTTTGCCTTGCCTCGAATTGTCTTGCCTGGAATTGCCCTGCTTTGCCTTGCCTTTCCTTACCTTGAATTGCTTTGCCTGGAGATGCCCTGCCTTTCCTTGTTTTGCCTTGCTTTGTATTCCCTTGCCTGGACTTTTTTTGCCTTGCTGGGAATTTTCTTGCATTGCCTTTCCTTGCCTAGCCTGGAACTTCCCTGTCTGGAATTGCCTTGATTTGGCTTCCCTTGCCTTCCCAGGAATTGCCTTGCATTGTTTTGAGTTGCCTAGAATTGCCTTGCCTTTTCTTGCCTTGATTTTCTTTGGCTTTCCTTGCCTTGCCTTGCCTGGTATTGCCTTGCCTTGCCTAAAATTTTGTTGCATTGCCTTGCTTTTCCTAGCCTTGAATTGCCCTGCCTGAAATTGTTTTGCCTTGTCTTGCCTTGCCTTGCCTGGAATTGCCTTGCCTATAATTTCCTTTCCTTGTCTTGCCTGGAACTGACCTGCCTTGCATTACCTTGCCTGAAATTTTCCTTCCTGGAATTGCACTGCCTTGCCTTGCCTGGAATTGACTTTCCCAAAATTGCCTTGCATTGACTTGTCTTTACTTGCATGTGATTGCCTTGCCTGCCATTGTCTTCCCTAAAATTATCTTGCCTGTAATTGCATTAGCTTGCCTTGCATTGTCTTGTGTTGCCGATAATAATTGCTGAGCCTGAAATTGCCTTGCCTTGTATTGCCCGGAGTTGCCTTGCCTGAAATTGACTCTCCTTGCCTTACCTTACCTTGCCTTCTCATGTCGAAAATTGACTTTCCTGAAATTGCCTTGCCGTGCCTTGCCTTGTGTTGTCTTTCTTGGAATTGCCCTACATTGCCTTGCCTTGCGTTGCATGGAATTGCCTTGCCTAGACTAGAATTACCTTGCCTGGAATTGCCTTTTGTTTACTTGCCTGGAATTTTTTTGCTTTGAATTGCCTTGCATTTTGTTGCCTTGCTTTGCCTTGCTTTTCCTTGCCTGGAATTGCCCTGCCTTGCTTTTCCAGGAATAACCTTGCATGGATTTTTTTTTTGTTTTACCTTGCGTTGACTGGAGTTGCCTTGTTTTGAATTGACTTTCCTTGCCTTTCTTCGCCTGGAATTGCCTTGATTAAAATTTCCTTGCCTTGTTTTGCCTTCTCTTGCCTTGACTGAAATTGCCCTGCCTTACATTGCCTTGCCTTTCCTGGTATTGTCTTGCCTAGAATTGCATTGCCTTACCTTACTTTGTCTTTCCTGGAATTCCCTTGCCTCGAGTTGCCTTTCTTTGACTGGCCTGAATTTACCTTGTCTGGAATTGCCATGCCTTGTCTTGCCTTTCCTTATCTAAAATTGTCTTGTGTTCCCTTGCAATAAATTGCATTGCCCAGTATTGCATTTCCTGAGTTGCCTTGACTGGAATTGCTTTGCCTTGCCATGACTGGATTTGCCTTGCCTTTCCTTGCCTGGAATTGGCTTTCCCACAATTGCCTCGCATTGCCTTTCTTTTATTGCATGGGATTGCGTTGCCTGGAATTGTCTTGCCTGGAATTGCCTTGCCTTGGTTTGGCCTGCCTTCTCTTGCCTTGCCTTGCCTGGTATTGCTTACTCTGGAATTGCCTTTCCTTGTCTTAACTAAAGTTGCCTTGCCTGGAATTGCCTCTTTTTACCTTGCCTTGCCTTCCGTTGCCTTGTCATGCCTAAAATTGGCTTTACTAAAATTCCCTTGCGTTGCCTTGCCTTGCCTAAAAGAGCCTTGCCTACAATTGCCCTACATTGTTATGCCCTGCCTTGCTTAGAATTGCATTGCCAAGAATTGTGCTGCATTGCCTTGACTTACCTTGCCTAGCCTAGAATTGCCTTGCCTAGAATTGCCTTGCTTGGAATTGCCTTGCATTGCATTGCCTTGCCTTTCCTTTCCTTGCCTTGCCTTGCCTTGTTTTCCTTGCCTGGAATTGCCTGCTTTGCCTTCCCTGAAATAGCCTTGAGTGGAATTGCTTTGCCTTGCCTTGTCTTGACTGGAGATACCTTGTTTCAAATTGCCTTGCCTTGCTTTCCCTTGCCTGAAATTACTTTGACTAGAATTGCCTTTTCTTGCCTTGCATGGAATTACCGTGTCCGGAATTGCCTAGCCTTGTCTATCCTTACCCTGCCTATAAAGGACTTGCCTATAATTCGCTTTCCTTGCCTTGCTTTGTCTGGGATTGCTCTGCCTGGAATTGACCTGCCTTGCCTTGTCTTGCCTGAAATTGCCCTGCCTGAAAATGCCCTGCCTTATCTTGCCTTTCCCAAAATTGTTTTATTTTTATTTTTATTTTTATTTTTTTTTAATTTTTATTGCATTTCAGGTTTTGGAGTACATATGTAGAATATGCAAGATAGTTGCATAGGTACACACGTGGCAGTGTGTTTTGCTGCCTTCTGCCCCCACACCCATACTTGGCATTTCTCCCCATGTCATCCCTCCCCTGCTCCCCCCCGCAGTCCCTCCCCTATTTCCCCCAATAGACCTCAGAGTGTGGTGCTTCCTTCCCAATGTCCATGTGTTCCCATTGTTCATCACCCGCCTATGAGTGAGTATATACGGTGTTTCCTTTTCTGTTCTTGTGTCAATTTGCTGAGAATGATGTTCTCCAGATTCATCCATGTCCCTACAAAGGACACGAAC
>JAPYYA010001193.1:0-18839 GCA_028533165.1 Leontopithecus rosalia | reverse complement strand
TTCACTTAGGCTTTGAATAAGGAGCAATATGAAGTAGACTCCTGACTATGTCCCAGGTGTGTATAATTCACGGAGCCTCTGAATGATTGCCCTGTAGAAATAAACTCCTGTCTATTACCCAGGTGTGTATTATTCAGTGAGGTTCAAAATGAGTGGTCATATGAAATAGACCTCTCAGTACTTCACAGGGGTGAGTTATTCAGTGAGATTCGTAAAGCGTGGGCATATGAAATAGACTCCTGACTATTCCTCAGGTATGCATTATTCACTGGGGTTCTGAATGTGTGGCCTTTGGAAATAGAATCCTCACTATTCCCTAGGTGTGTATTTTTCACTGAGTCTCTGAATGAGTGGCCATTCTAAATAAACTCCTGACAATTCCCCAAACTTGCACTACTTCGAGAGGCTGTTAATGAGGGGCAATATTGAAAAGACTCCTCAGAATTCCTGTGGTGTGTATTATTCACTGAGGCACTGAAAGGGTGTTCCTATCAGACTCCACACTATTCCCAAGTTGTGCATTATTCAGTTTAACTCTCAATATTGGTCGTATGAAATAGAATCCTGATTATCCCCAAGTGTGTGTTATTCACTGAGGCTCTGAATGAGTGGCCATATAAAATAGACCCTTGACTATTCCCCAGGTGTGTATTATTCACTGAGGCTTCTAATGAAGGGTCATTTGAAATAAAATCCTCAGTACTCCTCAGGTGTGCATGATTCACTGAGGCTCTGAATGAGTGGCTATATAAAATAGTCTGACTATTCCACAGGTGTGTACCATTCAGTGAGGCTCTGAATGAGTGGCCACATGAAACAGAATCCTTACTATTCCCGATATGTGCATTATTCAGTGAAGGACTGAATGAGTATTCATAAGAAATAGAATCCTGACTATTCTTCTGGTGTGCATTATTAACTGAGGTGAGGAATGAGTGGCCATATGAAATAGATTGCTGAATAATCCCCAGGTATAGTATTCATTATTCACTAAGGCGTTGAATCAGTGGTAATATGAAATAGACACCTAAATAACCCTGAGGTGCACATTATTCAGAGGCTCTTAATGAGTAGCTGTATCCATTAGGCTACTGAATATTCCATATGAGTGCATTATTCAATGAAACTCAGAGTGAGAGGCCAGATGAAATTGACTCCTGATCCTTCCCCAGTTGTGCATACTTCATTGAGCCTCTTCGAATATGCTTAATTGAAATACACTCCTGACTATTCCCCAGGTGTGTCTTATTCACTGAATTTCTGTATGAGGTGCCATATAAAATAGACTCCTGACAATTCCCCAAGTGTGCACTATTCCCTGGGAGTCACAGTGAGTGGCCATAAGAAACAGATTCCTGACTCTCCCAAATGTGTGTATTATTTGGGGAGGCTCTGAAAGAGTGTCCATATGAAATAGACTCCTGACTATTTCCAAGGTGTGCCTTAATCACTGAGGCTCTGAATAAGCGGCAATATATATTAGATTCCTGACTATTCCCCAGGTGTATATTATTCACTCAGCCTCTGAATGAGGGGCCTTATAAAATAGACTCCTGACTATACCACAGGTGTATTATTCACTGATGTTCTGAATGTGTGGCCAAAGCAAATAGACACCTGGCCACTCCACAGGTGTGCATTCTTTACTGATGCTCTGAATGAATGGCCATATGAAAGAAACTCCAAATTTTTCTCCAGGTATCTATCATTTAATGAGACTCTGAAGGAGGGGCCATATGAAACTGAGACCTTACAATTCCGCATGTGTTAATTTTTCTGTTAGACTCAGAAAGGTGGTTGATAGAAATTAGACTCCCCAGGATACCAGTTCAGTGAGGCTCATAATGACCGTCCACATTAAATATTACCCACGTGTTTATCATTCAGTAAGGTGCTGAATGACTGGCCATATGAAATAGACTCATGAGTACCCAACGGGTGTGCATTGTTCACTGAGGCTTTGAATGAGAGGGCCTATGTAATAGACTCCTGAGCATTCCCTAGGTGTGTATTATTCACCGAGGCTCTGAAGGAATGTTCATATGACATAGCCTCCTGATTAATGTCTGGGTGTGCGTTATTCAATGAGGTTCTCAATTACTGGTCATATGACCTAGAATTCTGAATATTTCCCAGATGTGCATCATTGACTGGCCATGTCATGGACTTTGACTATTTTCCAGGTGTGTAACATTCAGTGAGTTTATTTCATATGGTCACTCTTCAGGGCCTTAATGAACAATACATCCATGGGAAATAGTCAAGAGTCTATGTCAAATTGACTTTTCTAAAATTGCATTGCCTTAGCTGAAATTTCCTTGCCTGGAAATACCTTTCACTGCCTTGATTTGCCTTTCCTCACGTGAAATTGCCTTGCCTGAAATTTCGCTGCCTTGCATTTCCAGAAATTGCCTTGCGTGAAATTTCCTTGCCTTGCATTGCCTTGTTATGCCTAGAATTGCCTTGCCTATAATTGCACTGCCTTGCGTGGAATTGCCTTGCCTGAAATTGCCTTGCCTGAAATTGCCTTCCCTTGGCTTGCTTGGAATTTCCTTGTCTGGAATTGCCTTGCCTTGTTTTATCTTGCATTGCCTGAAATTGCCTTACCTTGCCTGAAATCGCCTTGCCTGGAATTGCTTCTTTTTGCCTTGCCTTGCCTTGCCTCGAATTGCCTTGCTTGGAATTTCCCTGCTTTGCCTTGCCACAAATTGTCTTGCCTGGAATTGCCCTACATACACTTGCCCTGCCTTTCCTGGAATTTTCTTCCTTAAAATTGTTCTACCTAGCCTCCTTGTGTTGCCTTGTTTTGCCTTGCCTGGAATTGCCTTGCCTGTCATTGCCCTGTCTTGCCTGGAATTGCCTTTCCTGTCATTGCCTGTCTTGCCTGGAATTGCCTTGCCTGTCATTGCCTTGTCTTGCCTGGAATTGTCTGGCCTGTCATTGCCTTGTCTGTCATTGCCTTGTCTTGCCTTGCTTTGCCTTGCCTTGTCTTACCTTGCCTAGCCTACAATTTCCTTGCCTGGAATTGCCTTGCCTGGAATTATCTTGCCTTGCCTTACCTGGAATTCCCTTGCAATTCCATCCTTTTCTTGCCTGGAATTGCCCTGTATTGCTTTCCGTAAAATAGCTTTGCATGGAATTGCCTTGTCTTGCCTTGCCTTGAGTGGAATTGCCTTGCTTTAAATTGCCTTGCCTTGCCTTTCCTCACCTGAAATTGCCTTGTCTAGAATTGCCTTAATTTGCCTTGCCTAAAATTGTCTTGCTTTGCCTTAGCTGGAATTGTATTGCCTGGAAATACATGTCCCTGCCTTGTTTTGCCTTGCCTTGCCTGGAATTGCCTTCCCAGAAATTGTCTTGCCTGGAATTGCCTTGCCTTGCATTGCCAGAAGTTTTCTTACCTGAAATTACCTTGTCTGGAACTGCCTTGCCTTTTCTTGTCTTGCCTTGCCTGGAATTTCCTTGCCTTACCTTGGCTGTAATCTCCTTTCCTGGAATTGCCCTTTTTTGCCTTGACTTGCCTTATTTCAAATTGTCTTATTTGTAATCTTACTGCCTTGCCTTTCCTCTAGTTGCCTTGGCAGGAATTGCCCTGCTTTTCCTTTCCTTTCTTTACTTCAAATTACCTTGCCTGGAATTGGCCTGTCTTGCCTCATTTTGCCTTGCCTGGAATGCCCTTGCCTGGAATTGCCATGCCTTGCCTTGCTTGAAATTGCCGTGCCTAAAATTTTTTTGCCTTGCTGGCAGTTTTCTTTCATTGCCTTGCCTTGCCTAGCCTGGAATTGCCCTGTTTGGAATTGCCATGCCTTGGCTTGCCTTGCCTCGCCTGGAATTGCCTTGCTTTGCCTTGCCTTGCCTGAAATTGCCTTTCCTAGAATTGCATTGCCTTACCTTACCTTGCCTTGTGTGGAATTGCCTTTCCTTGCCTTGCCTGGAATTACCTTGAATGGAGTTGTCTTGGCATTAATTGCCTTGACTTGTCTTGCCTCAAATCGCCTTGCCTAGCATTGACTATTTTTGCCTTTACTTTCTTTGCGTGGAATTGCCTTGCTTATAATTGCCCTGCCCTGCCTTGCCTTGCCTTGCCTTGCCTTGCCTTGCCTTTTTTGCCTAAAATTTCCTTGCTTAAAATTGTCCTGAGTTGCATTGCCTTGCCTTGCCTGAAATTGCCTTGCCTGAAATGTCCTTGACTTGCCTTTTCTTTCCTGGAATTTCCTTACCTGAATTTTTTTTGCCTTGCCTTGCCTTGCCTTGCGTGAAATTGCCTTGCCTGGAATATCCTTGCCTTGCCTTACCTTGATTGGAGTTGCCTTGCCAGGCATTGTCTTGTCTTGCCTGGACCTGCCTTGCCTGAAATTGCCTTGCCTTCCCTTGTCTGATGTTTCCTTCCCTGGAATTGCCTTGCCTTGCCTTACCTGGAATTGCCTTGCCTGGAATTGCCTTTCCCTGCCTTCTCTTGCCTTATTTTTCCTGGAATTTCCTTTCCAGCAATTGCCTTGCCTGGAATTGCCCTTCCTTGCATTGCTTGGCGTTGACTTTCTTGGAATTGTGTTGCATTGCCTTACCTAAATTGTCTTGCCTGGAATTGCCTTTCTCTGCCTTGCCTTGACTTGAATTGCCTTTCCTGCAATTGCCCTGCCTAGAATTGCATTGCCTTCCCTTGCCTTCCCTTGCCTTGCCTGGCATTGCCTTCCCTTGCCTTGCCTTACCTTCTTTAGAATTGCCTTTTCTCGAATTGCCTTGCCTGGAATTTTCTCACCTTGCGTTACCTGGAATTGCCTTGTCTGAGTTGCCTTTCATTGCCTTGCTTTTTCTTGCCTGGAATTGCCCTGCCTTGTCTTTCCTGGAATAGATTTGCGTGGAATTGCCTTGTCTTGCCTTGCCTTGACTGGAATTGCCTTGCTTCAAATTGCCTTTCCCTGTCTTTCCTCACCTTGAATTCCCATGCCTAGAACTTCCTTGCCTTGTGTTGCCTTGCCTTGCCTTGACTGGAATTGCCTTGCCTGGAATTGTCTTGCCTTGCCTTAGCTAAAATTGCCTTGCCTAGAAATACCTTTTTCTGCCTTGTCTTGCCTTGCCTTGCCTGGAATTGCTTTTCTGACAATTGTATTGCCTGAAATTGCCTTGTCTTGCGTTGCCATGAATTGCCTTGCCTAAAATTGACTCGCCTAGATTGCATTGCCTTGCCTTACCTTGCCTTGCCTGGAATTATCTTTCTCTTCCTTGCCTGGAATTACCTTGTCTTGAGTTGTATTGCCTTTCATTGCCTTGACTTAACATGCCTCAAATCGCCTTGCCTGGAATTGCCCTATTTGCCTTTCTGAGCCTTGCCTCGAATTGATTCACTTGGAATTTCTCTGTCTTGTCTTGCCTCGAATTGCTTTGCCTGGGATTGCCCTGCTTTGACTTGCCTTTCCTTACCTTGAATTACCTTGCCTTGAATTAGCCTGCCTTCCCTTGTTTTGCCTTTTTTGGAATTGCCATGCCTTGCCTTGCCTAGAATTGCCCTGCCTTGACTTCCTTTGCCTTGCCTGTAATTGCCTTGCCTTGCCTTGTCTGAGATTGCGTTGCTTGGAATTTTCTTTCTTTGTTGGAAATTTGTTTGCATTGCCTTGTCTTGCCTAGCCTGAATTTGCCCTGTTTGGAATTGCCTTGCCTTGCCTGGAATTCCATTTCTTAGAATTTCCTTGCCTTGCCTTGTCTGGAATTGCCCTGCCTGCAATTGCCCTGGCTTGACTTGCCTTGCCTAACATTGCCTTCACTGAAACTGCTCTGCCTTGTCTTGCCTTTCCTGGAATTGCCTTGCCTTGCCTTGCTGTGCCGTGTCTAACATTGACTTTCCTGAATTTGCCTTGCATTTCCTTAATTTTTCTAAAAAAGCTTTGCCTAGAATTACCCTACATAATCTTGCCCTTCTTTTCCTGGAATTGCCTTGCTTAGAATTGCAGTGCCTTGCCTTGCGTTGATTTGCCTTTCATTCCCTTGCCTTGCCTTGCCTTGCCTTGCCTTGAATTGTCTTGCTTGTCATTGCCTTGCTTGCCTTTTCTTGGGTTATGTTTTCTTGCCTTGCCTGGAATTGCTTAGCTTGGAATTGCCTTCCCTTCCCTTTCTTGAAATTTTCTTTCCTGGAATTTCCTCGTTTTGCCTTGCTTCGTCTTGCCTTGCATTGTCTTGCCGTGCCTAAAATTGACTTTCCTAAAATTGTATTGCGTTGCCTTGCTTTGCATAAAGGAGCCTTGCCTATAATTGCCCTACATTGCCTTGCCTTGCCTTGCCTGGAATTGTCTTACCTAGAATTGCACTGCCTTATTTTGCCTTGCCTTGGGTAGCCTAGAATTGCCTTGCCTAATATTGCCTTGCCTTGCCTTGCCTGGATTTCCTTGCTTAGAATTGCCTTGCATTGCCTTGCCTTGCCTTGCTTTTCCTTGCCTAAAATTGCCCTGCCTTGCCTTTCCTGAAATAGGCTTGTATTGAATTGCCTTGTCTTGCCTTGCCTTGACCGGAGTTGCCTTGTTTCCACTTGCCTTGCCTTGCCTTTCCTCACCTGGAATTGCCTTGCCTTGCCTTAGCTAGAATTGTCTTTTCTGGAATTGCCTTTTTCTGCATTGTCTTGCCTTGTCTTGCCTGGAAGAGTTTTTCTGGCAATTGCCTTGCCTGGAATTGCCTTGCTTTACATTGCCTTGCCTTACCTGGAATTGCTTTGCCTAGAATTGCATTCAATTGCCTTACCTTGCCTTGACTAAAATTGCCTTGCCTCGAATTGCATTTTCTTCCCTTGCCTAAAAATACCTTGTCTGGAATTGCCTTGCCTTGCCTTGCCATGCCTGAAATTCTTTTGTTTGGAATTTTCATACCTTGTTTGAAATTTTATTGCATTGCCTTGCCTTGCCTAGCCTGGAATGGCCATGTCTGGAATTGCCTTGCCTTGGCTTGCCTTGCCTTGCTAAAATTGCCTTTTTTCTAAAATTGCCTTGGCTTTACATGCCTTGTCTTAAATTGCACTGCCTGGAATTGCCCTGCCTTGCCTTGCCTTGCCTGAAATTGCCCTTCCTGGAATTGCCCTTCTTTGCCTTGCCTTTCCTGGAGTTGCCTTGCCTTGCCTTGCCTAAAATTGACTTTCCTGAAATTGCCTTGCAGTGCCTAGCCTTACCTAAAGGAGCCCTGCTTGGAATTGCACTACATACCCTTGCCTGGCCTTGCCTGCAATTGCCTGGCTTAGAATTTCCCTGCCTTGCCTTGCCTTGCCTAGAATTTCCTTGCTTGGAATTGCCATGTATTTCATTGCCTTGGATTGCCTGAAATTGCCTTGCCTGGATTGCCTTGCTTTGCCTTACCTTTCTTTACCTCGAAATGCCTTGCCTGAAATTGACCTGCCTTGGCTTGTTTTGTTTTGCCTTGAATTCCCTTGCCTGAAATTTCTTTGCCTTGCTGGGAATTTTTTTGCATTGCCTCTCCTTGCCTAGCCTGCAATTGACCTGTCTGGAATTGCCTTGGTTTGGCTTGCCCTGCTTTCCCTGAAAGTGTCTTGCCTAGCATTTCCTTGCCTTGCCTTGCATTGCCTTTAATTGCCCTGCCTTGCCTTTCCTTGCCTGATATTACCCTGCCTACAATTGCCCTGACTTGCTTGCCTTGCCTGGAATTTCCTTGCCTTGCCTTGCATTGCCTGGATTTGCCTTGCCTGCTATTTACTTGCCTAGCCTTAACTGGAATTTAATTGCCTGGAATTGCTTTGCATTGACTTGCCTTGCCAAAATTTTTTTTTACTTGGGGTTGCCTTGCCTTGCTTCGCCTTCCTTGCCTTGCCTGAAATTGCCTTGACTTGCCTTGCCTTGCATGGAATTGCCTTTCCTATATTTTTCTTGCCCTGTCTTGCCAGAAACTAACCTGCCTTGCATTACCTTTCCTGAAATTTTCCTTCCTGGAATTGCTCTGCTTTGCATTGCCTTGCCTTTCTTTGCATGAGATTGCCTTGCCTAGAGCTGTTTTGCCTGGAAATTTTTTGCTTTGCATTGCCTTGCCTTGCCTTGTCTTGCCTGGAATTGCCTTGCCTGGAATTTGCTCTCCTTGCCTTGCCTTGATTTGTTGTGCCTAATATTGGCATTCCTGAAATTGTCTTATGTTGCCTTGTCTTGTTTAAAAGAGCTTTGCCTGGAATTTTCTTACATTGCCTTGCCCTGCCTTGCCTGGAATTTTCTCAAGTAGAATTGTCCTGCCTTCCATTGCCTTGTCTTGACTGGAATTGCCTTGCCTTGACTTGCCTGAAATTTTCTTGCTTGAAATTGCCTTGCATTGCCTTGCTTTCCTTGCTTTGCTTTTCCTTGCCTGGAATTGCCCTGTCTTGCCTTCCCTGAAATATCCTTGCCTGGAATTGCCTTGTTTTGCCTTGACTTGACTTGAATTGTCTTGTTTCAAATTGCCTTGCCTTGCCTTTTCTCGCCTGAAATTGCCTTGCCTAGAATTTCCTTTTGTTGTGTTGCCTTGCTTTGCCTTACCTGAAATTGTCTTCATTGCCTTAGCTGAAATTTTCTTGCCTGGAATTGGCTTTCCGTGCATTTTCTTGCCTTGTCTTGCTTGGAATTGCCTTTTTGGCAATTGCCTTGCCTGGAATTGCCCTGCCTTACATTGCCAGGAATTGGCGTGCCTGGAATTGCCTTGCCTTGCATAAAATGGCCTTGCCTGGAGTTGCACTGCCTTGCCTTAACTTACCTTGCCTTGCCTGTTTGGAATTGCCATGCCCTGCCTTTTTTTGCCTTTTCTGGAATAGCCTTGTTTTGCCTTGCCTTGCTTGCCTGGAATTGGTTACCTAGAATAGCATTGCCTTACCTTACCTTGCCTCGTCTGGAATTGCCTTTCTTTGCCTTGCCTGGAATTACCTTGTCTGGAGTTGTCTTGCCTTTAATTGCCTTAACTTGCCTTGTCTGAAATCGCCTTACCTGGAATTGCCCTTTTTTGGCTTTCCTTGCCTTGCCTCGAATTGCCTCATGTGGAATTTTTCTGCCTTGCCTTTCCTCGAATTGCTTTGCCTAGAATTTCCCTGCTTTGCCTTGCTTAAAATTGCCTTGCCTTGCCTGGCTTTGCCTTGCCAGGAATTGCCTTGACTGCAATTCCCTTGCCTTGCCTTGCCTTGCCTGAAATTGCCTTGCTTGGAATTTCCATGCCTTGCTGGAAATTTTCTTCCATTGCCATGCCTTGCCTAGCCTTGAGTTGCCCTGTCTCGAATTGCCTTCCCTTGGCTTTTTTGCCTTGCCTGCAATTGCCTTCCCTAGAATTGCCTTTTTCTGCCTTGCCTTGTCTGAAATTGCCCTGCGTGGAATTGCTTTTTCTTGCCTTGCCTGTTCGGAAATTGCACTGCCTAGAATTGCCCTGCCTTGTCTTGCCTTTGCTGGAATTGTCTTGCCTTGCCTTGCCTTGCCATGCCTAAAATTGACTTTCCTGTATTTGCCTTGTATTGCCTTGCCTTGCCTAAAATAGTCTTGCCTGGAATAACCCTGCAGACCCTTGCACTGCCTTGTCTGGAATTGCCTTGCTTAGAATTCCTCTGCCTTGCATCACCTTGCCTTGTGTTATCTTGAATTGCCTTGCCTGGAAATGCCTTGCCTTGCCTTGGGTTTTCTTGCCTTCCATTGCATGGAATTCCCTAGCCTGTAATTGCCTTGCCTTGCCTTTTCTGAAATTGCCTTGGCTGAAATTGCTTCTTTTTGCCTTATTTTGGATTGCCTTGCCTTGCGTTGCCTTGCCGTGCCTAAAATTCACTTTCCTGAAATTGCCTTGCATTACCTTGCCTTGCTTTGCGTGAAATTGCCTTGCCTAAAATTGACTTGCCTTGCCTTGTCCAGAATTGCCCTGCCTGAAATTGCCCTGCCTTATCTTGCCTTGACCGGAATTGCCTTGCCTTACCTTGCCATGCCTAAAATTGGCTTTCCTGAAATTGCCTTGCATTACCATGCCTTCCCTAAAAGAGCCTTGCCTGTAATTGCCCTAAGTACCCTTGCCCTGCCTTGCCTGGAATTGCCTTGCTTAGAATTGCCCTGCCTTGCCTTACGTTGCCTTGTCTTTTCTTTCCTTGCCTTGCCTTGCCTGGCCTGAAGTTTCCTTGTTTGGACTTGTGCTGCATTCCCTTGCCTGAAATGTCTTTGCCTTGCCTTGCCTTGCCTTGTCTTGCCTGGAATTTACTTAACTGGAAATTTTTTTGCTTTGCTTTGCCTTTCATTGCCTGGAATTTTCTTGTCTGGAATAGCCTTGCCTTGCCATGCCTTGATTGAAATTGCCTTGCCCTGCGTTGTCTTGCCTTGCCTGGAATTGCCTTGTATTGCGTTGCCTGGGGTTGCCTTCCCTGGAATAGCCTTGCCTTGCCTTACCTGAAATTGCCTTACCTGGGGTTGCCTTTTTCTGCCTTCTCTTGCCTTAACTTTCCTGGGATTGCTTTTCTGTAATTGCACTCTCTGGAATAGTTCTGTCGTTCATTGCCTGGAGTAGCCTTTCCTTTAATTGTCTTGTCTTGCCTTACCTAAGATTGCCATGGGTGGAATTGCCTTTCTCTTGGCTTGCCTCACCTGGAATTGCCTTTCCTGCAATTGCCTTGCCTTGACTTGCTTTGCCTTGCCTAGCCTTGAATTGCCTTGCCTTGCCTTTTCTAGAATTGCCTTGCCTGGAATTGCCTCTTTTTGTCTTTCCTTGTATTGCCTTGCCTTGATTTGCTTTGCCGTGCCTAAAATTGACTTTTCTGAAATTGCCTTGCGTTTCCTTGCCTTGCATAAAAGAGCCTTGCCTGAAATTACCCTACATTAACTTACCCTGCCTTGCCTGGAATTGCCTTGCCTAGAATTGTGCTGTATTCCCTTGGTTTGCCTAGCCTAGAACTTTCTTGCCTGAAATTTTCTTGCTTAGAATTTTCTGGCATTGTATTGCCTTGCCTTGCTTTGATTTTCCTTGCCTGGAATTGCCCTGCATTGCCTTCCCTGAAATAGCCTTGCCTGGAATTACCTTGTCTTGTCTTGCTTTGACTGGAGTTGCCTTGTTTCAAATTGCCTTGCCTTGCCTTTACTTGGATGAAATTGCCTTGCCTGGAATTGTTTTGCCTTGCCTTAGCTGGAATTGCCTTGGTTGGAATTACCTTTCCCTGCCTTGTCTTGCCTTTCCCTGCCAGGAATTGCATTTCGAGCAATTGCCTTGACTGGAATTGCCCTGACTTGCTTGCCAAAAATTTTCTTGCCTGGAATTGCCTTGCCTTACATATCCTTGCCTTGCCTGGAATTGCCTTTCCTTGACTTGACTGGAATTCTCTTGCCTTGAATTGCCTTTCCTTGCCTTGCCTGGGAATACATTGTCTGGAGTTGCCTTGCTTTGACTTGCTTGAAATTGCCTTGCTTGGAATTTCCATGCCTTGTTGGATTTTTCTTGCATTGCCCTACTTAGCCTGGAATGTCCCTGTCTGGAATTGCCTTGCCTTGGCTTGCATTGTCTGGCCTAAAATTGGCATGCCTAGACTTCCTTGCCTTGCCTTGCCTTTTTTGGAATTGTTCTGCCTGGAATTGCCCGGCCTTGCCTTGAATTGCCTGAAATTGCCCTGCCTGGAATTGCCATGCATTGTTTTGCCTTTCATGGAATTTCTTTGCCTTGCCTTGCCCAGTCGTGCCTAAAATTGACTTTACTGAAATTTTCTTGCATTGCTATGCCTTGCCTAAAGGATATTTGCCTGGAATTGTTCTACATACACTTGCCCTGCCTTGCCTGGAATTTTTTTGCTTAGAATTCCCCTGCGTTGCCTTGTCTTTTCTTTACTTGCCTTGCCTTACATGGAATTTTCTTGCTTGTAATTGCCTTGCATTGTATTGCATTGCCTTGCCTGGCTTATCCTTGTTTGAAATTGCCCTGCTTGCCTTCCCAGGAATAGCCTTGCCTGGAATTTTCTTGACTTGCATTGCCTTGACTGTAGTTGCCTTGTTTTGAATTGCCTTTCTCTGACTTTCCTTGCCTGGAATTGCCTTGACTTGCATTTTCTTGCCTTGCCTTGACTGGAATTGCCTTGCCTGGAATTTCCTTGCCTTGCCTTAGCTGGAATTTCCTTGTCTGAAATTGTCTTTTCCTGCCTTGTCTTTTCTTGCCTTGCTGGAAATTGCCTTTCCAGAAATTGCCTTGCTTGGAATTGCCCTGCCTTGCATTTCCAAAAATTGCCTTGCCTGGAATTGCCTTGCCTTGACAGGAAACGCCTTACCTCGAATTGTCTTTTTTTGCCTTACCTGGAAATATCGTGTCTGAAATCGCCTTGCCTAGCCTTAAATTGCCTTGCTTAGTATATCCAAGCCTTGTTGAAAATTTTATTGCATCGCCTTGCCTTGCCTAGTCTGGAATGTCGTTGTCTGGAATTACCTTGCCTTGACTTGCCTTGTTTTGCCTGAAATTGTCTTGCCTAAAATTGCCTTGCCTTGCCTTGCCTTGTCCAAAATTGCCCTGCCTGTAATTGCCTTGCCTGTAATTGCCCTGCCTTGCCTTGCCTATCCAGAATATCCTCGCCTTTCCTTGCCATGCCCACAATTGACTTTCCTGCAATTGCCTTCCATTGCCATGCCTTCCCTAAAAGAGCCTTGCCTGGAATTGCCCTACATACCCTTGCCCTGCCTTGCCTGGAATTGCTTTGCCTTGAATTGCAGTGCCTTGCCTTACCTTGTCTTAACTTTCCTTGCCTTGCCTTGCCTGGCCTGGAATTTTCTTGCTTGGAATTGCCTTGCATTGCCTTGCCGGAAATGTTTTTGTCTTGCCATACCTTGCCTTGCCTTGTATTGCCTTGCATTGCCTGGAATTTTCTTACCTGAAATTTTTTGTGCCTTGCCTTGCCTGGAATTGCCTGGAATTGCTTTGTTTGGAATAGCCTTGCTTTGCCATACCTTGATTGAAATTGCCTTGCCCTGCGTTGTCTTGCCTTGCCTTGAATTGCCTTGTTTTGCCTTGTCTGGAGTTTCCTTCTTTGGAATTGCCTTGCCTTGCCTTACCTGGAATTATGTTACCTGGGACTGCCTTTTTCTGCCTTCTCCAGCCTTAATTTTTCTGAAATTGTCTTTCCAGCAATTGCCCTGCCTGGAATAGCCCTGCATTGCATTGCCTGGATTTGCCTTCCCTGGAATTGTCTTGTCTTGCCTTACCTAAAATTGCCATGGGTGGAATTGTCTTTCTCTGTTTTATCTTGCCCTTCCTTGCCTGGAATTGCCTTTTCTGCAATTGACTTGCCTAGAATTGCCTTGCCTTGCCTTGCCTTGCCTGAAATTGTCTTGCCTGGCATTGCCTTATCTTGCCTTGCCTTGCCTTACCTGGAAATGGCTTGCCTGGAATTTCTTTCCATTTCCTTGCTTTTTCTTGACTCGAATGGCCCTGCCTTGCCTTCCCTGGAATAGCTTTGTGTGGAATAGCCTTGCCTTGCCTTGCCTTGACGGAAATTGCCTTGCTTCAAATTGCCTTGCCTTGCTTTTCGTCACCTAGAATTGCCTTGTCTTGCGTTGCCTTGCCTTACCTTGACTGGAATTGCATTGCCTGGAATTATCTTGCCTTGCCTTAGCTGAAATTGCCTTGCCTGGAAATACTGTTCCCTGCCTTGCTGTGCCTTGCCTTGCCTGGAATTGCCTTTCTGGCAATCGCTTTGCCTAGAGTTGCCTTGCCTTGCAATGCCAGAAATTGGCTTGCCTGAAATTGCTTTGCCTAGCATTGTCTTGCCTTTCTTGGAATTGCCTTGCCTAAAATTGCATTGCCTTGTTTTACCTTGCCTTGCTAGATTTGCCTTGCCTGGAATTGCCTTTCCTTGCCTGGCCTGGAATTTTCTTGTATGGAATTTTCTTGCCTTGTCTTGTCTTGCCTTGCCTGGAATTGACTTGTCTTGCCTTGCATGAAATCACCTTTCCAGGAATTGCCCTTTTTTACCCTGCCTTGCCTTGCCTCGAATTGCCTTGCTTGGAATTTCCCTGCTTTGCCTTGCCTCGAATTGCCTTGCCTGGAATTGCTCTGCTTTGTCTTGCCTTTCCTTACCTCGAATTGCCTTGACTGGAATTGGCCTGCCTTGCCTTGTTTTACGTTGCCTTGAATTTCCTTGCCAAAAATTTTTTTAGCCTTGCTGGGAATTTTCTTGCATTGCCTTTCCTTGCCTAGCCTGAAATTGACCTGTCTGGAATTGCCTTGCCTAGAATTGTCTTGCCTTGCCTTGTATTGTCTGGAATTGCCCTGCATGGAATTGCCCTGCCTTGTCTTGTCTTGCCTGAAATTGCCCTGCTTGCAATTGCCCTTCCTATTCTTTCTTTGCTTGGAATTGCCTTGCCTTGCTTGGATTTTCCTTGCCTAACCCTGCTTGGCATTTTCTTGCCTGGAATTGCCTTGTCTTGCCTAGCCTGGGATTGCCTTCCTTTCCTTACCTGAATTTGCCTTTTCTAGAATTGCCCTACCTTGCCTTACGTGTAATTGCCTTGCTTGGAATTGCCTTGGGTTGCCTTGCCTTGCCTGAAATTGCCCTTCCTGCTAATGCCTCGCCTGGAATTGCCTTGCCTTGCCTTGCCTTGCCTCGCTTCGAATTGTCTGGACCTGCCTTGCCTGGATTTTTCTTGTCTTGTCTTGTCTTGGCTTGGCTTGCCTTTCCTAGATTTGCCTTGCCTGGAATTGCCTTTCTTGAAATTGCCTTGCTTTTTTTTGCCATGACTTTCTTTGCTTTGCCTTTTTTTGTCTTGCCTAGAATTTTTTTGCGTTGCCTTGTTTGCCTAACCTGGAATTGCCCTGCCTGGAATTGTATGGTCTTGGCTTGCCTTGCCTTGCCCGGAATTGACTTGCCTATAATTTTCTTGTCTTGCTCGGAACTGACCTGCCTTGCATTACCATGCCTGAAATTGCCCTTCCTGGAATTGCACTGCCTGGCCTTGCCTTACCAGTAATTGCCTTTCCTTTCCTTGCCTGGAATTGACTTTCCCAGAATTGCCTTGTATTGCCTTGCCTTTCATTGCATGGTATTGCCTTGTCGGGAATTGCCTTGCCTGGTCTTGCGTTTCCTTGCATTGCCTGAAATTTCCTAGCCTGAAGTTGCCTTGCTTTGCCTTGCCTGGAATTGCCTTTCCTGGAATTCATTCTCCTTGCCCTGCCTTGCCTTGCCGTTTTTAAAATTGACTTTCCTGATATTCTCTTGCGTTTTCTTGCCTTGCTTAAAACAGCCTTTCCTGGAATTGCCCTACAGTGCCTTGCCCTGCCTTGCCTGGAATTGTCTTGCTTAGAATTGCCCTGCTTTCCCTTGCCTTGCTGTGCCAAGCCTAGAATTCCCTTGCCTTAAATTGCCTTCCCTTGCCTTGCCTAAAATTTCCTTGACTGAAATTGTCTTGCATTGCATTACCTTGCCTTGCATTACTTTTCCTTGCCTGGAATTGCCCTGCCTTGCCTTCCCTCGAATAGCCTTGAATGGAATTGCCTTGTTTTGCCTTGCCTTGACTGGAGTTGCCTTGTTTCAAATTTCCTTGCCTTGCCTTTCCTCTCCTGGAATTGCCTTGCCTAGAATTGCTTTGCCTTGCCTTACCTTGCCTGGAATTACCTTGTCTGTAATTCCCTTGCCTTGTCTTGGCTTGCCTTTTCTTGTCTTGCCTTGCCTGGAATTGCCTTGCCTTGCCTCAAATCGCCTTGCCTTGCCTTTCATTGCCTGGATTTGCCTTACCTGTAATTTCTTTGCCTAGCCTTGCCTGGAGTTTACTTGCATGGAATTGTCCTGCCTTGCCTTCCGTTGTCTTGCCTTGCCTGTAATTGCCTTGATTTTTTTACCCTTGCCTGGAATTGCTTTTTTTGGAATTTCCTTGCCTTGCATTGCCTTTCCTGGAATTGCCTAGCCTGGAATTGCCTTGCCTTGCCTTGCCTGGAGTTGCCTTACCTAAAATTCCTTGACTTGCTTTGCCTGAATTTGCCTTACCTTGTCTTGCATGAAACTGCTTTGCTTGGATTTGCTTTGTTTTGCTTCTCTTGCCTTGCTTTGCCTTGCCTTCCCCTGTCTGGAATTTTCTTACCTGGAATTGTTTTGCCTTTCCACGTCCTGACTTTCTTTTCCTTTCCTTTCCTTGCATTGCCTGGTATTGCCTTGTCTTGACTGGAATTTTTTTGCTTTGTCTTTCTTTGCCTAGCCTGGAAATTTCCTACCTGGAATTGTTTTGCCTTGGCTTGTTTTGCCTTGCCTGGAATTCCCTTGCCTATATATTTTTTTGCATTGTCTTGCCCCAAACTGACCTGCCTTGCATTACCTTGCCTGAAATTTTCCTGCCATGAATTGCACTGCCTTGCCCTCCATTGCCTGAAATTGCCTTTTCTTTCCTTGCCTTTCCTTGCCTGAAATTGACGTTCTTGAAATTGCCTTGCCTTGCCTTTCCATTCCTTGCATGCTATTGCCTCAACTGAAGTTGTCTTGCCTGGAACTGCCTCGCCTTGACTTGCCTTGTTTTGCATTACCTGGAATTGCCTTGTCTTGCATTGTCAGAAATTGCCTTGCCTGAAATTGCCTTGCGTTGAATTGCCTTGACTTGGATGGAATTGTATTTCCTAGAATTGCATTGCCTTGCCTTACCTTGACTTTCCTGGACTTGCCATTCCATGCTTTTCCTGGAATTTTTTTGTCTAGACTTGCCTTAGCTTGTCTTATCTTGCTTTGCCTACAATTGTTTTGCCTTGTCTTGCCTGAAATTGCTTTGCCTGGAATTGCCCTTTTTTTCCTTTCCTTGCCTTGCCTTGAATTGTCTTGCCTGGAATTTCCCTGCTTTGCCTTGCCTTTTCTTACCCCTAATTGCCTTGCCTGAAATTGGCCTGCCTTGCCTTCATTTGCTTTGCCTTTTAATTTTCTTGCCTGAAATTTTTTGGCCTTGCTGGGTATTTTCTTGCATTGACTTTTGTTGCCTAGCCTGAAATTGCCTTGTCTGGAATTGCCTTGCCATGCCTTGCCTTGCCTGGATTTGTCTTGCCTGCAATTTCCTTGCCTAGACTTGCCTGGAATTTACTTGCCTGGAATTTGTAAGATTTATTGCCGAGGTAAAATGAGGTAACTGAGGCAGGTATGACAAAAGATGAGAAGCCAATTTATTCATCTCCTGGGCAACCTCAGTGGTCCAAGAGGGGCCAGAGAAGTCGCACCCGGCTGTTCAGGGCATGGGGTTTTATGGGGTGTGCAGGCAATTGATTGGTTACTGGGAAACAAAGAGAAGGTATTTCTTTTGACTGTTGAGGAGTAGGAAGTACATGAAATTAACTGCCATTAGTAGGCGGTTGGGACTTTGGGCAAGTGGGCCTTGATTGACTATTGGGGAAACAAAGAGAAGGCATTTCTATTAACTGTTGAGGAGCAGGAAGTACATGGAGTTAAAGTAGGAAGTACATGAAAGTAGGTGCCATTGGTAGGCGGAACCTTGGGTAAGTGGGCCTTGATTGACTATTGGGGAAACAAAGAGAAGGCATTTCTATTGGCTGTTGAGGAGCAGGAAGTACATGGAGTTAAAGTAGGAAGTACATGAAAGTAGCTGCCATTGGTAGATGGGACCTTGGGTACGTGGGCTTCCCGGGGGCACACGGAGCAGGCTGTTGTTGGGCAGGGAACAGTGGGGATTCTTTTTTTAAAAAAATTCACTGCAGGGTTTTTTTTAACAGCGGGCTGGAGGTTGGATGCATAATTCAGTGCTGAATATGTGGGCTTGTGCATGGTATGCAGAGGCAGGTAAGGGAAAGTTTGTGGGGAAGCCAGATAATGAGCTTGGGAGATGACACAGTTATCAGGCACGGAGAGTGATGAATGTGTCCCTTTGACTCCCGGCAAGGCAACTTGCCTTACATTCCGACCTTCTTGATGATATAGGATGCCGTTTGTCTCTGGCTACTTCCTGCTGAACAGGGGCGGAGTAGGGGGGGTTCAGTTGGCTGGTGCCTCCGTTGTGAGTCGTACAGAGGGCTGAAGTAGCATTTGATTTATGGCTACCCTGGAAATTTCTTTTATGCGAGCTTGTAAGAACCTGAGAAAGAAAGGGGTCAGCATTAGTAAAAGACAAATTCTGATAATGGGAGTGAAGATAGGAGTTAGTCAGGTAAGTATAGGGTATTGCCACCAGTTAAGAGAAGAGGTCGGTGCACTTTGTTTTCTTTGGAGGTCTTCTTGAAGACAATAGAGAGTGCTGACATTTTCTTCCACTAGACTGGTTTGATTAATGTAGTAACAACATTGTTCTTGGAGAAACAAGCAGGTTCCTCCTTTTTCTGCTGTTAATAGATCTAGGGCCCGTCGATTTGGGAGAGTTACCTTTGCTAGTAACGTGATTTGTCTCTGGAGGGATGCCAGAGAGGCTGTTGATGCCTCAATGGCTACCCGGAGCTTGTTCTCTAGTGGTGCAGCTGAAGTGACACTGTTACCCAGGGCATCACTCCCTATTCCAGTTGCTGTTAGAAAAGAGACTAAAGAGAGAACAACCACTAGTGGGAGAAAGACTGCTCGTTTACTCCGGGGGTTTGGGGAGTAACCCAAACCACCAGAGGGATAGGAACTCAGTTTGTTCATATACTTCTGTTTTATATTTTTTATTGCGTTTTAGGTTTTGGGGTACATGTGCAGAACATGTAAGATAGTTGCATAGGTACACACGTGGCAGTGTGTTTTGCTGCTTTCTGCCCCTTCACCCACATTTGGAATTTCTCCCCAGGCTATACCTCCCCAGCTCTCCCCCACTGTCACTCCCCTATTCCCCCCAATAGACCCCAGTGTGTAGTACTCCCTTCCCTGTGTCCATGTGTTCTCATTGTTTATCACCTGCCAATGAGTGAGAATATACTGTGTTTCATTTTCTGTTTTTGTGTCGATTTGCTGAGAATGA
>JAPYYA010000119.1:0-21896 GCA_028533165.1 Leontopithecus rosalia | reverse complement strand
GATAAAATAGCCAGTTAACATCAAATGGCAGTAACCCTAAATTTAAATCGACTAAATCCCCCAATTAAGAGATACAGCCAAAACCTAATGGTATAATACATCCAGACCCATTTTATATCCAAAGATACACAAAGACTCAAAACAAAGGGTTGGAGAAAGATTTACCAACCAAATGGAGAGCAAAAATAAAGAAATAAACGAAAGGCAGGAGTTGCAATTCTCGCATTTTATAAAATAGATTTCAAAGCAACAAAGATACAGTGGTAAAAGGATCAGTGCAACAATAAGAGCTAACGATCCTAACACCCAGATACATAAGACCCATAAAGAGATTTAGACTCAATGAGACAAAATTAATAAGGATATCCAGGACTTGAATTCAGATCCGGAACAAGTAAACTTAATAAATATGTATAGCGCTCTCCACTTTAAATACACAAAATATACATTCTCCACTTTCAATACATAAAATATTGATCAGCTATTATTAATAACCATTCTTAGAATTAAGCAATATTCCTGTTCTCTCTCCCTCTTTTTCTTCCTCTTTCTTCCTCTCCTTCTCTCCTTTTTTTTTCTAAAAAAAAAAGAAAGCTATTAATGCAGGCATAAAATAGATAAAAGGAATTGAACAAACAGTGAAAAAACAATAACTCAGGAATAACTGGGACTTTCCTTTGTGATAAAGGTTCCACTGCAAATCAGAGAGAAAGGATACAGTATTCAACAAATGGTTTTGGAACCAATGACTATAAATTCAGAAAAAAAATTGCACCTAAATAAAATCAATGTACTTAAAAGCTAACATTCAGGCCAGGCACTGTGAATCAAGCCTATAATCCCAGTGATTTGGGAGGCTGAGGTGGGCTGATCACTTGGGGTCAGGAGTTCGAGACCAGCCTGACCAACATGGCACAACTCTGTCTCTACTAAAAATACAAAAAATTATCTGGGCACAGTGGCAGGTGCCTGTAATCCCAGCTATTCAGGAGGCTGAGGCTGGAGAAAGGTTTGAACCCAGGAGGCAGAAGTTGTAGTGAGCTGAAATTAAGCCACTGTACTGTGGCCTGGTGACAGTTCAAGACTCCATCTCAAAAAATATAAAAATAAAATAAAATAGGGCCGGGCGCGGTGGCTCAAGCCTGTAAACCCAGCACTTTGGGAGGCTGAGGCGGGTGGATCACTAGGTCAAGAGACCGAGACCATCCTGGTCAACATGGTGAAACCCCGTCTCTACTAAAAATACAAAAAATTAGTTGGGCGTGGTGGCACATGCCTGTAATCCCGGCTACTCAGGGGGCTGAGGCAGGAGAATTGCCTGAACCCAGGAGGCGGAGGTTGCGGTGAGCCGAGATTGCGCCATTGCACTCCAGCCTGGGTAACAAGAGTGAAACTCCGTTTCAAAATAAAATAAAATAAAATAAATAATAAAATAGTAGACCTCTGGCTTCCCTCTGCTTATTTTCTAACCTTTTTCCAACCCTATCTAATCAGGCTTCCACTCACACTCTTGTGAATCAGTTAGTAATGGTTACCAGGAAACACCTAATTGTGAAATCCAATGGGCTTTTCGGATATCTTACCTATGTGACATTTATCATGAACATCCTCCAGCAGAGTGGTACAAATTATGAACCTACATTTTCTACAAAAAATAAAAAAGCTGGGTATGGTGGTGGGAGGATCACTTGAGCCTGGTAGATGGAAATTGCAGTGAGCCAAGATCACACCTCTGCACTCCAGCCAGGGGGATACAGTGAGACCGTCTCAAAACAACAAAAAAATCTGCTCTGCAAAAGAGACGGTTGGGAGAAGAAAATACAAGCCACAGACTGGGGGGAAAATTGCAAAAGATGTATCTCCTGCCTCAGCTTCCCAAGTAGCTGGGACTACAGGTGTGCGCCGCCATCATGCCCAGCTAATTTTTGTATTTTTAATAGAGACGGGGTTTCACCATGTTGACCAGGATGGTCTCAATCTCTTGACCTCGTGATCCACCCGCCTCGGCCTCCCAAAGTGCTGGGATTATAGGCATGAGCCACCATGCCCGGCCCTTTGTCAAGTTTAAAAAACTTTTCTTCCAAAGCATGAGCCACCACACCTGGCCTAGGAGAAAAATTTAATGTTAAACTTTTAAAATAGCCACAGAAAGAATAGCAGTACAATTTGTACCTTCCAAACCAGAAGAATAAAGTAAAGAAGTACTACCTAACACTTCACCAATTTGACGATAGAAAAAGAAAGGGAAAAAAGCAAAGACAGGGGATAACCAGAAAACATTTAATAAGAATGAAGAAATAAGTCCTAATATATCAATAGTCATATTAAATGAACATAAATGGATTTAATTTGTTACGGAGTTACAGAT
Source organism: Leontopithecus rosalia (assembly GCA_028533165.1). NCBI lineage: Eukaryota > Metazoa > Chordata > Mammalia > Primates > Cebidae > Leontopithecus > Leontopithecus rosalia. Next base: position 19,528 of record JAPYYA010000119.1, on the reverse strand, counting down.
AAAAGTTGAAAATAAAAGAATAAAAAAAGCAAATAGTAATTAAAAAGGCTGGTACAATAATAATAATATCAAGACAAAAAGAATTTAAGGTGAAGAATAAATCATTAGAAATAAAGACAATTTAATATAAAGAGGGTCCAAGGCTGGGTGCGGTAACTCAGGCCTGTAATCCCAGCACTTTGGAAGGCTGAGGTGGGAGGGTCTCTCAAGTTTGTTCTAAGCTTCTTTAATTTTAAATAAACATTTTACTTTAGAATGGGTTAAAACTTACTGAAAAGCTGCAAAGACAGTACAGAGAATTCCTGTGTATGCTTCATCCAGTTTTCACTTTTTTTTTTTTTGAGACAGTTTCAACTGTGTTGCCCAGGCTGGAGTGCAGTGGCCAGGATCTCAGCTCACTGCAACGTCCGCCTCCCATCGCCTCCTCGGTTCAAGCAATTCTCCTATCTCAACCCCTCCGAGTAGCTGGGACTACAGGCATGTGCCATTCTTCCTGGCTAATTTTTGTGACTCCAAACCTCAGGTGATTTGCCAGCCTTGGCGTCCCAAAGTGCTGGGATCAGAGGTGTGAGCCACTGTACCCAGCCTTGGACCCTCTTTATATTAAATTAAAATTAATTTATTTAATTAAATAAATTTAACATTAATTTTAATTTAATAAAATTTTCTTTTTTTAAGACAGGGTCTCTCACCCAGGCTGGAGTGCAGTGGCATGATCATGTTTTACTACAGCCTCGACTTCCCTGGCTTAAGCAATCCTCCTGCCTCAGGCTCACAAGTAGCTGACACTACAGTCACAAGCCACCATGCTTGGCTAATTTGGTTCGTTTGTTTTTGAGACAGAGTCTCGCTCTGTTTCCCAGGCTGGAGTGCAGTGGCTCAATCTTGACTCACTGCAACCTCCACCTTCCAGGTTCAGGTAATTCTCCTGCCTCAGCCTCTGGAGACATGGTCTCCCTATGTTGCCCGGGCCGGTCTCCAACTCTTGCCCTGAAATGATCCGCCTACCTTGGCCTCCCAAAGTGTTGGGATTGCAGGCATGAGCCACCATGACCGGCCAGAGATGGGAAAAGTTTTGACAGACATTCAAATTCTACAACCTTCAAGACGTATTTATGGCCGGGTGAGGTGGCTCACGCCTGTAATCCCAACACTTTGGGAGGCCTAGGTGAATGGATCACGAGGTCAGGAATTCAAGACCAGCCTGACCAACATGGTGAAACCCTGTCTCTATTAAAAATACAAAAATTAGTTGGGCATGGTAGTGGGTGCCTGTAATCTCAGCTATTCAGGAGGCTAAGGCAGGAGAATTGCTTGAACCCAGAAGGTGGAGGTTGCAGTGAGCTGAGGTCACACCACTGCACTCCAGTCTGGGTGACAGAGTAAGACTCCATTTAAAAAAAAGACAAGACATATTTATGGGTTTGTTATCACTTCTGGACACAACTGGTTTAAGAAGAAATGAATTATCAGTCCTTTTTGGATTCACAGAAAAATGGCAAATTGATAATGAAGAAAAAAATTTTAAGAGGTAATAAACAGTCATGACAAGCATAATGCTTTTATTCCTCTACAGTAGGCAGGAGACCTTATTGGTGAGGACTGGAAACATTAAGTCTTGAATGAAATCATATGCTTAGCACAATAGTGGTGACTTGGAGATTGCCCAGGTGGGAAAAAGAATGATGAATTACGGCTGGGTTCGGTGGCTCAAGCCTGTAATCCCAGCACTTTGGGAGGCCGAGGAGGGTGGATCATGAGGTCAAGAGATTGAGACCATCCTGGTCGACATGGTGAAACCCCGTCTCTACTAAAAATACAAAAATTAGCTGGGCATGGTGGTGCGTGCCTGTAATCCCAGCTACTCGGGAGGCTGAGGCAGGAGAATTGCCTGAACCCAGGAGGCAGAGGTTTTGGTGAGCCGAGATCGCGCCATTGCACTCCAGCCTGGGTAACGAGCGAAACTCCGTCTCAAAAAAAAAAAAAAAAAACAAAAGAGAGAGAATGATGAATTAGATTAAGGACACAAGAATCAAGATAAGAAAAAAAGGGGCAGATATGATTTTTAGCCCTGTGCCTAACCATCATGCTTAAAATTCGCTGAAAGCATAATTTAATTAAAACCACCATATACTACAGATTAACTACTGGATTTAAAAGGACTGGTTCTTAAGGATGGGAAGGGTGGTGCATGCCTGTAATTCCAGCACTTTGGGAGGCTGAGGTGGGTGGATCACTTGAGCCCTAGAGTTCAAGACCAGCCTGGGCAACAAACCAAGAACGTGTCTCCACAAAAAATTAAAAAATAGCCAGGCCTAGTGGCAGTGAACATTTGTGGTCCCAGCTACTCAGGAGGCTGAGGTGGATCACCTGAGCCCAGGAGGCTGAGGCTGCAGTGAGCTATCGTCGTGCCACTATGCTCCAGCCTGGGTAATGAGTGAGACTACATCTCAACCAAAAAAAGAGAAGGATCGGTTTTGGTTCAGTATTATTTTTGTCCTCCCATTTTGGAAAGGAAAAGTTTTTTTTGAGGTGGAGTCTCATTCTGTGGCCCAGGCTGGAGTGAAGTGGTGCAATCGCAGCTCACTGCAACCTCCACCTCCCAGGTTCAAGGAATTCTCCTGCCTCAGCCTCCTGAGTAGCTGGGATTACAGGTGTGTGCTAACACACGTGGCCAATTGTATTTTTAGTAGGGATGGAGCGTCATTATGTTGGCCATGCTGGTCACAAACTCCTGTCCTCAGGTGATCTGCCCTACCCGGCCTCCAAAAGTGCTGGAATTACAGGCATCAGCCACGCCATCTAGCCAAGTCCCCCCATTTTGCCATGGTTAGGATTATAAAATATCTTCCAAAAGGTTTAATATAATCATAATCATCTAAAAACTACTCATAGGCTGGGCACAGTGGCTCATGCCTGGAATCCCAACACTTTGGGAGGCTGAAGTGAGAGTCTTGTCTGAACCCAAGAGTTCTAGACTAGCTTGGGCAACAAAACAAGAGCGTGCCTCAACAAAAACAGTGGCAGTGTGCACTTGTGGTCCCAGCCACTCAGGAGGCTTGCCTGAATCTAGGAGGTAGAGGCTGCAGTGAGCCATGGTGGCACCACTGTATTCCAGCCTGGGTGACAGAGTGACACCCTGTCTCAGTACCACAACGCACACTTCAGATCCCAGGAGTTTGGCTCTTACGTACTTCTCCAGCCTTATCTTAGAAGATGGAACAATATTCCCCATGCTGTGACTGCAGTAGCTTACAATTCTTCCATAAAGTGGTATCGGTTGTTCCCTCACATCTAAGGGCACCCTCTACCTGCTCATATAATTGACTCCTACCCTTTCAGATGTATGTCCTCTCAGTTGCTCCAAGCATTCCTTCTTGTACCATCCTCTACTCCAATCTCATAGACTGTCAGACAGAATCCACCTGTTATATTTAATATTGTTCTAAATTTTGCAATTATTTATGGCTTCCTCATGCTAAGCGCCATAAGGGCAGGAATCCTATCTATTTTTGCTGCCTAGCAGAGTCTGAAACATAGCATACAATAAATACTGATTAAATAAACACTCCATCATGATTAGCTCCAATGCCGTCAATACCCTCAGTTTTGATGAATGGCTGTCTAAAAAATGTATTTTAAAAGATAAACTAGGGCCAGATGCAGTGGCTCAACCTGTAATACCAGCAGTTCCGGAGGCCAAGGCAGTAGGATTGCTTGAGCCCAGGAGTTTGACACCAGCCTGGGCACTACAGTGAGACAATTTCTACAAACACCAACCAAAAAAAAAAGAAAGAAAAAGAAAAAGAAAAATCAGCTGGTGTGGTAAAGCATACCCGTAGTCTCAGCTACTTGGGAGGCTGAGGTGGGAGAATTACTTGAATCCAGGAGGTCAATTCAATAATTACTTGAATCATGGTGAGCCGTGACTATGTCATTGTACTCCAGCCTGTGCAACAGAGCAAGACTTTCTCAAAATAAATAAAAAACAAAACTAAAACTAGCCAGACATGGTGGCCTGTGCCTGTAGTCCCAGCTACTACAGAGGTTGAGGTGGGAGGATTGCCAGAACCCAAGAGTTCGAGGTTACAGTGAGCCATGACTGTGCCGCTGCACTCCAGCCTGGGTGACAGAGTGAGATCCTGTCTTAAACAAAAAGGTAAGAAACTGGGGGTGCTGATTTGGGAACAATATTTAAAAAGTGAAAACAGGCCGGGCGCGGTGGCTCAAGCCTGTAATCCCAGCATTTTGGGAGGCCAAGGTGGCTGGAACACTTGAGGTCAGGAGTTCGAGACCAGCCTGGCCAAGATGGTGAAATCCCATCTCTGGTAAAAATACAAAAATTAGCCAGTCATGGTGACATGTGCCTGTATTCCCTGCTACTCCAGAGGCTGAGGCAGGAGAATTGCCTGAACCTGGGAGGCAGAGGTTGCAGTGAGCTGAGTTTGCTCCACTGCACTCCAGAGTGGGTGACAGAGTGACTGTCTCAAAAAAAAAAAAAAAAAAAAAAACACAAAACCCCAAATCAAAGAGTTTTACCATTAAACAATTCACTTCAAGTTGGGCGTGGTGGCTCATGCCTGTAATCCCAGCACTTTGGGAGGCTGAGGCAGGTAGATCATGAGGTCAGGAGATTGAGACCATCCTGTCCAACATGGTGAAACCCGGTCTGTACTAAAATTTAAAAAAATTAAAAAAAATTAGCCAGGTGTGTTGGCATGCACCTGTAGTCCCAGGTACTTGGGAGGCTAATGCAGGGGAATCACTTGAACTCAGGAGGTGGCAGTTGCAGGGAGTCAAGTTTGCACCACTGCACTCCAGCCTGGAGATAGAGCAAGACTCAATCTCAAAAGTAAGTAAAAATTAATTTAAGACAACTTCAGAGTAAACTGTGGCATAATGGCCATAAAACACCACTCTTTTATTTTGGAGACAGAGACTTGCCCTGTCACCCAGGCTGGAGTGCAGTGGCAGGATCTCTGCTTACTGCAACCTCTGCCTCCCTGTGATTCTTGTGCCTCAGACTCCAGAGTAGCATGAGCCACCATGCCTGGCTAATTTTTATATTTTGAGTAGAGATGGGATTTCACCATGTTGGTCAGGCTGGTCTTGAACTTTTGACCTCAGCTGATCCACCCGTCTTGGTCTCCCAAAGTGCTGGGTTTAGGCGTGAGCCACAGCACCCGGCCACATTATTTTTTAGCAATATATAGTCAGTAAAAAGTGTCACAATAATTTACAGATACCTGTTAAAAAGGCAGAGACTGACTTAGCTTTTCCATTTTTGCTTTAAAATAAAGCATTTTTAAAAAATTGAAACTAATTTAAATTCCCTAGTCAATTTTCGCTGAGAAGCCCCAAATACCCTCTTGCTAGGCTTGATACTAACACACTCAAATAAGGCCACAACCTGTTCCATGAAGGTGTATATGTATTTTTTTCTTGAGAGGGAGGTTCCTTTTTGTTGCCCAGGCTGGAGCGCCATGGCATGATCTCAATTCACTGCAACCTCTGCCTCCCAGACTCCCAGGTTCAAGCACTTCTGCCTTTGCCTCCCAAGTAGCTGGGATTACAAGCATGGGTCAGCACGCCTGGCTAATTATATGTTTTTAGAAAGACAGGGTTTCTCCACGTTGGTCAGTCTGGTCTGAAACTCCCAACCTCAGGTGATCTGCCCACCTCGGCCTCCCCAAGTGCTGGGAATACAGGTATGAGACACTCCACCTGGCAAAGGTACAATCTTTAAGCTACACATTACTAAAATTCCTGTTCCCCAATCACTATTTTCTTGAGATGGGGTCTTGCTCTTTTGCCCAGGCTTCAGTGCACTGACACCATCATAGCTCACTGCAGCCTTGAACTTCTGGGGTCAAGCAATCCTCCTGCTTCACCCTCTAGATTATTAGCTGAGACTACAGGTGTTTACCACTTGTAGAGATGGGGTTGATATATTGCCCAGGCTGGTCTTGAACTCACAGCCTGAAGTGACCCTTGCACCTCAGTCTCACAAAATGCTGGGATTTCGTCTTTTTTTCTCCTTTGAGACTGAGTTTCACTCATCACCCAGGCTGGAGTGCAATGGTGTGATCTCGGCTCACTGCAACCTCCACATTCCAGGTTCAAAGGATTCTCCTGCCTCAGCCTCCCAAGTAGCTGGGATTACAGGTGCCCACCACCACATCCAGCTAATTTTTGTATTTTTAGCAGAGATGGGATCTCACCATGTTGGTCAGGCTGGTCTTTAACTCCTGACCTCAGGTGATCAGCCCGCCTTGGCCTCCCAAAGTGCAGGGACTACAGGTGAGCCACCATGCCCAGCCTTTTCCCCGCCTTTAGTAACTGCTTCTGACACTAAAATAATTACAAGAAAATCCCAGGATCATAAAGCTGAATCTTGTCTCTCTGCCCTTGTTTTATGTGAAACACATTACTTCCCACTCCCTTCACCATCCAAAAAAACAGCTTAATAGAATTAAGACCAGAATAATAGAATTAGTGATGGCAACATATTAAACTGAGAGATGGCCGGGTGTGGTGGCTCACGCCTATAATCCCAGCACTTTGGGAGGCCGAGGTGGGTGGATCACAAGGTCAAGAGACCGAGACCATCCTGGTCAACAAGGTGAAACCCCGTCTCTACTAAAAATACAAAAATTAGCTGGGCATGGTGGTATGTGCCTGTAATCCCAGCTACTTGGGGGGCTGAGGCAGGAGAATTGCTTGAATCCAGAAGGCGGAGGTTTCGGTGAGCCGAGATCGTGCCATTGCACTCCTGTCTGGATAACAACAGCAAAACTCCATCTCAAAAACAAAAAACAAAAAACTGAGAGGTAAACAGAAGTAGTCATTAGACATACATTGCACCTAGAGAAAAGGAAACCAGTTCTGCTTTTTAATAATTTTATTTTTTTTCTAATTTTATTACTTTAATTTCCCATAGCACCTTGGTGATGTTGAAACAAATACAAATACAAGGATGTACTCATTTTAACATTTTATGCACGAGCATGTGCCACACCAATTTTGGGGGCGACAATTTTGACAACAGGAAATCTAAGCAATCAACAAAAGAGAAGCCCGATAACCAGCTCTGACCCCCACCCCCAATATTTAAGAGATGTCAAAGGACACCTGAATTAGGTTAAAAAAATCAAGTTGATATGGATATTTCAACAGTGTTCTGTGCTGCAAAACTGAAAATAAAACCATTTAATACACAGCCCACTAATATCTGAGTTACACTTTTAGGAACTGTCTACTCAACGATTCATAAAAAGTTGTCAGCTTTTAAAAATAAATTTTAAGTTATTTAATAATCAGATGAATTTTAAAAGAGAATTTACTTACAACTTGAAAATAAATTATCTTTCAACTTCTTAAAATATCCTCATTCAGCTCATGAAAAGAGAAACGTGTATGTATCTTTTTGGAAGCTCAGACTAGCATATGCCCAAAAGCCTAAAGTTAAATTAATGGCCACCAAAATTTTAAGGAAATATAAAAAAATTAGGAAAAAAAACCATCATATGTTAGTTAAGAATTCATAAAAGCCCCTCAAAAGGAATACACTGTTCTTTAGAGTTTTCTTTTCTGTAAAACCAAAACAAAATTGGTACTTTTAAAATATGGTTAATATATATTGCCAGCATAAATATCAGAGACTTAACGCGACTTAACCCCAGTGTTGTTCAACTATGTCAAAGTAAAACCAGTGGACATTTAAGCCAAGAGACTAATTATTAAGGCCATAACCAATAAAACTAGAGAACTGTTCATTAACTTTTACATATTATTTTTATGTTCCAGCAACATTCTTTTTGTTCTCCTTTACCCTAGTGAAGATGCTAACATTCCATCATTAAGCCTCTTCAGAGCAAACCTGGTTATTTAAAAAAGGAATGTGAAACAATATTTAAGCTATCTTAATTTTAGGAAATAAAAATAAATCAGAACTCTGCATGGCATCCGATCATCTGCAAATTCAGCGAGTAAGATAATTACCACAACAAAACCTTATCATTGAAAGGTCTTATCTTCCTTAAAATCCAGTTGAAAAAAACTTAGATGGATCAGTATTTTAATTAAATATCAGTGAATTTGGCAAAATTGAACTTACTCAGAGACAAGCCCTAGATATTATGAAAATCTTAATTATCAGGATAGCAAATGGAGACAGGTTTTGCAATGTCTCTATGTACCTTCTCTATGAATTCCAAGTGGTGAACTTGTGTGACTCTTGTTCTCTTCATGCAGGAAGAACTATGGCAGAGTATCACTATATCAAACATTCAATATCATTTATACCTACTTTTAGCCCCCAAGAGACCAAGAAAATGTCAAGTCATAAAGGTGAAGAGAAAAATTTGATATTTAAATCCCTCCATCTAAAGAACCAAATAAATAAACTACAATGAATATCCAACCTCATTAGTTACAGAGTAATGCTGGAAAAAAGCCAACAGCTTCACACAACTCACAGGCATTATTTAGATACAAACTTTAAATCTGCTGTAATAAAATAAATGCTAAATACATACTGTGAATATATATAAATATTACACACACATACACACACTCTCACTCTTCCCTATATATCCCATCAAATGGGAACTATTAGATGTAATGAGGCAAATTAAATTAAAAACATTATGTTTTAAGAAATTTTTTTAAAAGGTTGTATCTTCAAATTAAATTTCTACTTTCAATAACATTTGAAAAAAAGCAAAAATATACTTGCTTTCTTCTAAAAGACTCTTTTCTTGTGTTTTATTAGGACATTTAAATTTTTAGAAGTTGGTGGACTAACAGTAAGTCAGACAAGCATACAAGTAATACAGGCCTACATTTGTGACACATTGTTTAGAAAAAGTAATGTTTCATTTTAAGTGCAGTAATTAAGTTTATAATCCTTACCAAGTGATTTTTACAGAATTTTTATTCTCTGAAATCCAATGCATTCAAAGGATGTTAACACTTAAAATGTTTATCATTTCCACCAACTGCATTATCTTAGTAAACCAAAATAAGCACTTTTTAAAATCACAGATGTAGTCGATGATTAATACTTTTTTTTAAAGGACCTAAACTTCCCCCCAAATTTCAGCACAGGTAGTTTTATTATATTTTTCACCTAGTAGGTGATTTTTAAAAATAGTGTGTAGAAATGAATAGTTTCCAACTGAGTAAATATAGTATACCATGTCATAAAACAATCAAATCAAAAGCAACTACCAAGCTAATAGTAAGTCAAAGAAATAGTAATTCATTCTGGCTTGTACAGATATATGCAGTTTTTCAAAGCTCTTAACAGTTAACCACTACTACATATCTCCAAAGCTTAACTTAGAGTTGGAAAATGAATATCACAGCAATGTAATTTTAACCACCATTTACATTCACTTGAATATATTACTAAGATGTTTACTCTATGTCACAATGGTGCTTTCCAGTGTTCACAATTTACAGTTTCAATTTGTACATATGTAATTCACTAACATATGGGACAGTTCTTACTATTACAAACTATCCCTTAAAAGAAAAATAAAACCCACCTTACATAGAGCTCTGAATATGGCATGACTTAAAATAGACACAACACGGTTTTAATATTCTAAACAAGAGCATGTAAACTCATCTATTTAGTATATGAGAGCTACAATTTTATTCACTGAGAAATTATGCATTCATTTTCTTCAACCATCTTTCTCATCTTTAATCTCACAACTTGTTGGTTCTGTTTCAGTGAATTCCAAACTATGTTTTTTGGGTGTGGGGGAGAAGAGGAGGGAAGAAAGGTGATAAATACACTGTAAACAGAAATAAGTCCCCCCTAAAATTAAGCCTTTTTGTAAAAAAAAAAATTACTTCTACACTATTTAACACTTAAGATTCAATTACAATGTTTCATCTTTAACACTAACAACAAATAAATTACTGTAGGGTCAGTCTGCCCCACCATCTTGGGATCTAAAATTCTAAATGTGTGAACAGAAGAGTAAATACTTCAATGTTTAATTCTGAAATTTAGAACAATTTATATGATTTGACTAAACTGGTCAAAGCTATTACAAACATACAATTCAGCAGGTAGTTGGTTATTTTGTTTTTGGGGGTGAGCAGTCCAAGAATAGAAAGTAACAAATGGAGTAAGAAAAAAGATTTTGTTTCCCATTTTGAGAGAAGGGGGAATCACAGGGAAGCTTAAACCTCTGAAATCCATCTGACCTATGCACTGAGATCCAAGACGAAATTTTCAGTTTTTTGAATAACCTCCATTCTTTCCTTGAGTATCAAACTGATAGTCACATCTCAGAGTACAATCAGAGTTTCAGAACTTGTTGAATGAAATATTAGTAAGGTCAAAAAGACTAAATTTCAAACTAGAAAAAATCTACTCAAGTATTACATTCAATTTTCAAATCATTTACTAACATGACAACAGATTTGGCTTCAATCACTCTTGTACACACTCACACCCGCAACAGGCATCCCAGCCACTGATCTGCTTTGCAATACAAGGCCATATAGTCAGAGATGGCATTCTTCAAGCCAAACTTTAAATAGATTTAAAAAAGTAATTTATAATTTTACAGAAATGCTTCTTCAAAAAATATTTTCTCTCACTCCCTCATCTCCTATACTGAAGGATGTATAGTGTCTTTTTTTTTTTGTTGCCTCCAAGCTAAATCTGAACCCTCGAAATTGATTCCTGGCAGCAAATCTCTGCAAATTAAAACCAAAACCAAAAATAGAAAAATTATACTTTATATATATGTGTGTGTGTGTGTATGTGTGTGTGTGTGTATATATATATATATATAAATATATATATATATTGATCGGAATCCTCCAGCATTTAAAAATCACATTAGAGATGAATTTTGGGATCCTAACACTCATAACTCCAAAATCCATAATGATTTAAGGACGTACTTTCTCGTTTCTTTCCTGGCTATCCCTTCCCCTCCAAAACAGTTCAATATAGCCACAGCTCAAGTTTAACTGGAAGAGAGAGAAGTTTTTGAATAGTTGTGTTGATTTTTACTTTGGTGATCTGGGTGGCACATTCTGCTCTTTGCCATTACGTCGAGTCATTCCCTGAGGTATAGCCCTATGGCTAAACTGGCGTCTCTGTTCCCTGATTTTTCCAGCTGCTCCCTTGGGAATGGTATTGCCTCGGAAGCCAGAATAATCCTTACTAGCCCTTGCTTCTGGCTTCTCATGTGGTTTCTCGACGGACTTCTCAGGAGCTCCACTGTCTTCGTTTTTGGTGGGAGACACTACATTGGAGCGAAGTTCTCGTAGTGGCTGCACAAGAACTGAAGATGGCTCTTTAGGGGGCTTCTGGCACACTTCAGCATAACTTAGCTTTCGGGGTTCCTTTGAAGTGATGATAAAAAATATTTATGGTACACATTCTCTATTTAAATAATAAAGTACGAAAATAACTGTGTTAACCACAAGAAAACCACAGGTTATCTTCCAGAAAAGGGCAACAAGTACTCTCATATATATTGCTTAGAGTACTGTGGTATAATCTTTATAACAATTTACTTATTAGACAATAATTTCACTTGAGGAATTTAACTGAAGGATGTTCATGTCAGCATTGTTTATAACAATGATAGAACTAGAAACGACCTAAATGCCTAACAGGAAAGGACATTTTAGATTAATAATGCTATAGCCATATGATGAAATAAAATGGTACTGCTCCTGTTTCCTTGCTACAAAGAACCGAAGATTCCAAAAGAATCCCAGCAGACCAGTTAGAAACCAATGGTATAAACAGAACACTAATAAAAAGTCTTAGTTACCTCAACTGAAAAAGGTGGAATAGAGGTGTTGTGAGAACAGAATAAAGCACGTAAAGTCTTCAGCACTAATCCTAATAATATATAGTAAGCTCAAATAGTAGCTGCTATTTTAGTATTATTACTATCATTATTAAATGAGAAGACAGCCCTTTCAATCTATTTGAAAAGGTGCTGTACTAAAATGCTAGGGATTATATAGGTAAATTTTGTGTTTTATTCTCCTTTTCTGTATTTTCCCAATTATACAATCATAAAACAATTCTGGAACTTGAATAAGAGGGAGTGGCCTCTCAATGGTCACTTACAGACTTGCTAAGTATCACATATACAACAAAAAGAATATCAAGAGGCACAAGGCCTTTTTTTTTTTTCTGAGACGGAATTTCACTCTTGTTACCCAGGCTGGAGTGCAATGGCGCGATCTCGGCTCACCATAACCTCTGCCTCCTGGGTTCAGGCAATTCTCCTGCCTCAGCCTCCTGAGTAGCTGGGATTATAGGCATGCACCACCGTGCCCAGCTAATTTTTTCTATTTTTAGTAGAGATGGGGTTTTGCCATGTTGACCAGAATGGTCTCGATCTCTTGACCTCGTGATCCACCCGCCTCAGCCTCCCAAAGTGCATTACCGGTGTGAGCCACTGCGCCCAGCCCGAGGCACAAGGCCTTTTTATGTTAGCCCCAAAATGACAAATTCATCTTGATGTGGGTTTGGAAGAAGCTTCACTTAACCATATGAACAGAAAAAAAAAAAAAGAAACAGAATCAACAGTAAGTTCTTCACTCCCTCAACATGATTAAAACTTTCCATCTCTTTGCAGTGACCTTAAACCCCTTAAGCATCTTTCTGATACAGTCAGCCCCAATTTGGGCTACTTCCAAATAACTCTGCTCTAACAAAGTGTTAAAGTGAAAAAAAAAACTAATCTATTTTATTTTTAAAAATATAAACTAAAACTTTCAAGTTACCTGTAGAGCCACAGCTGTAGCTGCATTCAGATTACTATTACATGGTGAAGCAGTACTTGCCCTCGATGGCTTTGTATTACTTGGAGGAGAAACTGTTATAGTCATCTGGTTGAGACCATCCTTCTGAACACAGGAATCCTCTATTAGATCCTTTTCTTGCTGAGTTGTGCTAAGAAAAAAAGACTTTGCAATTAGACTCAGAATAGCATTAAGGAACAGTTGAGCAACTAATCAGAAGAAAAAGTGATTAAAAACATTTTTTTGAAGACGGAGTCTCACTTTGTCACCCAGGCTGGAGTGAAGTGGCATGCTCTTGGCTTACTGCAACATCTGCCTCCCGGGTTCAAGCAATTCTCCTGCCTCAGCCTCCCCCAGTAGCTGGGATTACAGGCGCCCACTACGACGTCCGGCTAATTTTTGTATTTTTAGTAGAGACGGTGTTTCACCATGTTGGCCAGACTGGTCTTGAACTCCTGACCTCAGGTTATCCACCTGCCTCGGCCTCCCAAAGTGCTGGGATTACAGGCATGAGCCACCACGCCCGGCCAGAAAAAGTAATTTAAGGTTGAAGATTTTCTTTTTTTAATTATTTATTTATATATTTTTTAACGACGGGGTTTCACCATATTGGTCAGGCTGGTCTCAAATTCCTGACCTCAGGTGATCCGCCCACCTAAGCCTCCCAAAGTGCTGGGATTATAGGCGTGAGCCACCGCACCCAGCCTAGGTTGAAGATTTTCTGTACTAAAACTTGTACCTTAATGTAGTAAGCTCCGCGGTACATGGAGAACTGGTACTCATATTGAGTGGCTGGACAGAAGTGCAATCTGTCTGTTCATCTGCAGGCACTGGGCAACTAACTCTCAACTCTTCATTATCCTTAAAGTAAGAACATTTTTCAAAATTACACTTAGGCCTTTTTCCAAAGAAGAGATACATATGGCTAATAAGCACATGAGAAGATGGTCAACATTACTAGTCATTACAGAAATGCAAAGCAAAACCACAATGAAAAATCACTTAATACCCACAAAGTTGGTTACAATAAAAAAGATATTAACAAATGTTGGTAACGTAAAATGATGCACTGCTTTAGAAAGCAATATGGCAGCTACTTAAAAAGTTAAATATAGGGCTGGGTGCAGTGGCTCATCGCTATAATCCCAGCACATTGTGAGGCTGAAGTGAGCCCAGGAGTTCAAGACCAGCCTTGGGCAACATAGCAAGATCCTATCTCTACAAAATAAAATGAAATATTTAGGTTGGGAGTTCAAGACCAGCCTTGGGCAACATAGCAAGATCCTATCTCTACAAAATAAAATGAAATATTTAGGTTGGGTGTGGGGGTGTCTACATGTTGTCCCTGCTACTTGAGAGAATCCCATGAGCCTAGGAGGCTGAGGCTGCTGCAGTGAGCCATGATAGGGTAACACCACTGACTCCCTACTGGGAACAGAGTAAGACTATCTCAAAAAAAAAAAAGAATGAAAAGAAAAGAAAATCAACGTTCGTAGGCCGCATTAAAAAAATAAATAAATGAAATCTTGATTAACGTTCAACATGAATGAACCTTGAGGATGTTAAGTAAAATAAACCAGTCATAGAAAGACAAATATACTGTATTATTCTATTTATATGAATTACTAAGGTAGTCAATTCAGAGACACAAAGTAGAATGCTGGTTGTTAAAGGAAAGGAGAAGGGAGGAATAGGGAATGGTTTAATGGGTATAGAGTTTTAATTTTGCAAGATAAAAGAGTTCTAGAGTTAGCTGCACAACCATGTGAATGTACTTAATACTACTAAACTGTACACACTTAAAATGGTCAAGATGGTATATAAAAAAAAGGTGGTAAATGCTGTTATGTATATTTATATTGCAGGTATAGAATCTAGAAAAGAGCCCTAGAAATTAAAACTGATGGATAAAATAAAATGTTCAATAGGATTAGAAGATAATGTTCAGAAAAGCTTTGCAGAAAATATAAATAAGAACAAAGATAAAAACAGAGGTTTAGGCCAAACATGGTAGCTGACACCTGTAATCCCAGGACCTTGGGAGGCTAAGGCAGGCAGATCACTTGAGAATAGGAGTTTGACACAAGCTTGGCCAACATGGTGAAATCCTGTCTCTACTAAAAATACAAAAAAAGTAGCCGGGTTTGTGCCACCATGTCTATAGTCCCAGCTACTCAGGAGCCTGAGGCAAGACAATTGTTTGAATCCAGGAGGCAGTGATTGCAGTGAGCTGAGATCACACCACTGCACTCCAGCCTGGGCAACAAAGCAAAAGTCCATCTAAAAAACAAACAAACAAAAAAAGGTTTTAAGAAAGGCCAGGTGCAGTGGCTCATCCCTGTAATCCCAGCACTTTGAGAGGCCACGGTGGGCAGACCACTTGAGCCCAGAAGTTCAAGACCAGGCTGGGCAATGTGACAAAGCCCTATCACTACAAAAATTAGCCCAACATGGTGGCCTGCACCTCTAACCCCTGCTACTTGGGGGAGCTGAGGCAGAAGGACTGCTTGAACTTAGAGATGAAGCCGGCAAGAAGCCAAGATCATGCCACTGTTCTCTACCCTGGGTGACAAACTGAGACCCCGTCTGAAAAAGAGTTAAACTTAAGTAAGGTCTCAGTGGCAGTGGCTCACGCCTGTAATCCAAACACTTTGGGAGGCTAAGGTGGGTGGATCGCCTGAGGTCAGGAATTTGAGACCAGCCTGGCCAACATGGTGAAACTGTCCTACCAAAAATACAAAAATTAGTTGGGCATGGTGGCATGCACCTGTAGTCCCATGTACTGGGGAGGCTGAGGGTGGAAGAACTGCTTAAACCAGGGAGGCAGAGGTTGCAGTGAGTCAAAATTGCACCACTGTACTCCTACCTGGGAGATAGAGCAAGACTTCATCTCAATCGAAAAACAAAAACACCTATAAAGTTCAGCACCAACTTAAGAGTTCAAGAGAGAGAACAGGTGAGAATTTATCAAAAAGATTATACCAAAAAATTTCCCAGCAGAGAAAGGCGCGTTTCCTGGTTGAAAGGGTCTACCAAGCATTCGCTGAAATGAGTAAGAGCCATTAACCTGCTAAGGTTAATTTGTGAAAAACAGGCTGGGGCTGGGGCTGGGTTCACGGCTGTAATGCCAGCACTTTGGGAGGCGAAGGCAGGCAGATCACTGGAGGCCAGGAGTTCCAGACGAGCCTGGCCAACATAATAAAACCCCGTCTCTCCTGAAAATACAAAAAAATTAACCAAGTGTGGTAGTGTGTTCCTGTAATCCCAGCTATTATGGAGGCTGAAGCAAGAGAATTGCTTGAACCCGGGAGGTGGAGGCTGCAGTGAACCAAGATCATGCCATTATACTCTAGCTTAAGCGACGGAGGCAGACTCTATCTCAAAAAAAAAAAAAAAAAAAAAAAAAAGCCATTCCAAAACACATCATCAAAAAATTTTACAGAAACCAAGGATCAATAAAAGACCCTAAAAACCTCCAGACAAGGGAAAAAAATCATGTCAGAGATCAGGAATCAGCACCCTTAGGGTTCTCAAAAGAATCTATGGAAGCTAGATCATTTCCTAAGCATGAAATAAAAACAGCAAACTATAAGGAAAATACTAATAGTACCATATTAAAATTAAGAAGTTGTTTCCACCTACAAGCACTAAAGACTGAAAAGAAACCACAGAAGTGAAAGTATTTGTACTATATGTAACTATATGTGACAAAGGATTAGTATGCAGAATATGTAAAAAATATATGAATCTGTTTCTTAAAAACCTGAAAGACTGACCAGGCATAGTGGCTCATGCCTGTAATTCTAGCACTTTAGGAGGCTGAGGTGGGATCATCTGAGGTCAGGAGTTTGAGACCAGCCTGGCTAACATGGTGAAACCTTGTCTCTAGTAAAAATACAAAAATTAGCTGGGCATGGGGGCACCTATGGTCCCAAGCCACTTGGGAGGCTGACGCACAAGAATCGCTTCAACCTGGGCAGTGGAGGTTGCATTAAGCAGAGATCATGCCAGGCTGCACTCCAGCCTGGGCAACAAAGCAAGACTCCATCTCAAAAAATACTTGAAAGACTTTAAAATTTTAAAAGATCCTGCTGAGCAGTCTAGGGAGAAAGAAAAAAATTTTAAAAGAGGCCAGGCACGGTGGCTCACTAGGTCAAGAGATCGAGACCATCCTGGTCAACAAGGTGAAACCCCGTCTCTACTAAAAATACAAAAATTAGCTGGGCGTGGTGGTGCACGCCTGTACTCCCGACTACTCGGGAGGCTGAGGCAGGAGAACTGTTTGAACCCAGGAGGCGGAGGTTGCGGTAAGCCGAGATTGTTCCATTGCACTTCAGTCTGGGTAACAACTCCGTCTCAAAAAAAAAAAAAAAAAAAAACACAAGCTGATGTACATATCCTAGAAAAGTTCTTCCTCACATGAAGATTTATAATGGGAAAATGTCCATTAACAGTACAATGAATAAATGTTTTATTTCCGACAATAGAATATTACACAATAGTTCAAAATTAACAACAATAATCTGTATCAACAGTGATGAATCGTTTCATTTCACACAGAATAAAAGAAGTAACAGAATAATACATACTGTACAATTTCATTTATAATGTGTTCAAAAACAGGCACACTGTTTTATCACCTAGGGCAGTGGTTGGCAAACTAAGACCTTCAAGGCCAAATCTAGCCTTCAACTTGTTTTGTTATCGCTTACAAGCTAATAATGGTTTTTAAGTTATTATCTTAAAATTATTATTATTATCTCTGCTCAGTTCACTGCAACCTCTGTCTCCTGGGTTCAGGCAATTCTCCTGCCTCAGTCTTCCAAGCGCTGGGATTATAGGCGCCCACAACCACGCCTGGCTAATTTTTTTTGTATTCTTAGTAGAGTCGGTGTTTCACCATGTTAGTCAGGCTGATCTCAAACTCCTGACCACCGGTGATCTGCCCGTCCTCAGCCTCCCAAGAGTTTATAAAGTTACTACATGTCACAATATTTTTTTAAAGAAAGAAGACAGTGGAATAATACCTTCAAATTTCCAAGGGAAAATTATTTCTAATAGACATTCCAATATACAAATGAACTACTGATCAATTTGAGAGCAGAAAAACATTTTCAGAATGCAAGAAATTTATACTTCATGACTGTGGAAGATGTGAACCACCCTAACATAAGAGAGTCAAACAAGAGTGAGGAAAAAATGGGGATATAATAAAGGAAGAGTACAGAAATTCCCAGGGTGATGATAAAGACAAGGCCCAGGAACACACCTATGCAGTAGGGCACTGAGAGCGTACAAAAAACAATCGCATATTTTGTTTGAGTCTCAGCCATGAAAAAAATATGTAATACTGATACCTGACTTACAAAGGATGGTGTATCCCAGCATTAACTAGCAACATCTTTTACTTTCTTAGAGATACTAAAATAATGGGTGATTTATAATTGATGCTATCTTAGATACAATGAAATACAATGTATCAGGAGTATGGGAAAAGTGTGAGTATGCTGGTTTAAGAGAGCTAAATCTTTTTTTTTTTTGAGATGGAGTTTTACTCTTGTTACCCAGGTTGGAGTACAATGGCGCGATCTCGGCTTACCGCAACCTCCACCTCCTGGGTTCAGGCAATTCTCCTGCCTCAGCCTCCTGAGTAGCTGGGATTACAGGCAGGCGCCACCATGCCCAGCCAATTTTTTGTATTTTTAGTATTGACAGGGTTTCACCATGTTGACCAGGATGGTCTTGATCTCTTGACCTCGTGATAACCACCCGCCTCGGCCTCCCAAAGTGCTGGGATTACAGGCTTGAGCCACTGCACCCGGCCAAGAGAGCTAAATCTTTAGCTTAGGCCGGGCGCGGTGGCTCAAGCCTGTAATCCCAGCACTTTGGGAGGCCGAGGCGGGTGGATCACGAGGTCAACAGATCGAGACCATCCTGGTCAACATAGTGAAACCCCGTCTCTACTAAAGATACAAAAAAAAAATTAGCTGGGCCCGGTGGCGCGTGCCTGTAGTCCCAGCTACTCGGGAGGCTGAGGCAGGAGAATTGCCTGAACCCAGGAGGCGGAGGTTGCGGTGAGCCGAGATCGCGCCATTGCACTCCAGCCTGGGTAACAAGAGCGAAACTCCGTCTCAAAAAAAAAAAAAAAAAAAATCTTTAGCTTAAGAATATGAAGTTTACAGACGCTGGGGAAAATGGAAAAGCCAAGGTTACGATAAAAGAATGTTAATTAGCAATAAAGGAATAGGCCAGGTGCGGTGGCTCTCCCCTGTAATCCCAGCACTTTGGGAGACCAAGATGGGTGGATCACGAGGTCAAAAGTTCGAGACCAACCTGGCCAGTACGGTAAAACCCCGTCTCTACTAAAATTACTAAAAAATTAGCCAGGTGTGGTGGTGCATGACTGTAGTCCCAGCTATCTGGAGGCTGAGGCAGGAGAATGGCTTAAACCCAGGAGGTGGAGGTTGCAGTGAGCTGAGATTGTACCACTGCACTCCAGCCTGAGCAACAGAGCGAGACTCTGTCTCAAAAAAAAAAAAAAAAGAAAAAGAAAAAGAGAAATAAAAGTTGGGAGAAATAGTTAAGGAGTTGAATGTAGCTGCAGGGGACTGGTGTTTTTTTCAGTAAAAGCCTAAATATACTACAGATGTGCTATTACAATAATAAATTTTTTAAAAACTGAATTAGAATTTAAAAAGTAGAAAATGAGAAAAACCTGTGAGACATG
>JAPYYA010001187.1:0-11690 GCA_028533165.1 Leontopithecus rosalia | reverse complement strand
TACACCATGGAATATTATGCAGCAATCGAAAACGTGTCCTTTGTAGGGACATGGATGAACCTGGAGAACATCATTCTCAGCAAACTGACACAAGAACAGAAAATGACATACTGCATGTTCTCACTCATAGTCAGGTGTTGAACAATGAGAACACATGGACACAGGGAAGGGAGTACTGCACACTGGGGTCTATTGGGGAGAATAGGGGAGGGACCGCAGTGGGTGGGTAGTTGGAGAGAGATAGCATGGGGAGAAATGCCAGATATAGGTGAAGGGGAGGAAGGCAGCAAATCACACTGTCACGTGTATACCTATGCAACTATCTTGCATGTTCTTCACATGTACCCCAAAACCTAAAATGCAATTTAAAAAAAAAAGGAAATACATGACTGAAGTATTTAAGGGTAAAGGGCCATGATACATGCAAACTAGTATTCAAAACATTGAAAAGATCTTTATCTGTCTCTACATATGTATATAAAGTGACAACATGGTAATATAAATGAGGCACAATTAAAAATGGGTGAATCTGTGAAAAATGTAAAAAATAAAACAAGAAATGTTTAAGTGGTGGCATCTGCGTGAAACGAGAGAAGAAGGTCAGTGCAAAGGATTACTGCTTTTTTGTTTAGTATTTTTATGCCACTTTATTTTTTAAATAATGTTAATATATTTATTAGTTTGGTTTTATTTTTAAGTTTAAAAATTCTAGAAGTCCTGTATTGAGACTCTTTAAGTATCATCAAGGTTGCACCCGCTTTAGAATTCAGGATGGAGTGCTCTCTGGGGAACTTTCCCATCACAAAAAGCCACAGAGTCATTTTAGCTCCATGTATTTTGGGGGCAGTCAAGGGCCCAGATTCTGTTTGACTAAATGTGGTCCTATAGAGACTGGGTGGCCATCTATTCGAACAGCATCCTTGCAATTCCTCAGCTTTTATAAGAAAATCATCCTTCCCATATCGGTTGACTACTAAAGCTAAAGCTCCACATGCAAACAGCACCACAGAAGAGCCTCACTCCAGGTGCCGGCCAGGAAACAACCTCAAATTCACTACCACTCAAAGTTCTACAAAAGCCCAATTGAGAGGAATAATAATTACAGATGGTGGCCTGCAGGATCTACAGTTCATTCTTCCCTCTAAATAGCCTAAAATGTTTTCCTAAATTAAGCCAGACCAGCAGAGATCCACAAACCTGACCACGTCTTCTGAAATCCCCACGCCTTCTGAATTGCCTTTTACTGAATTTGGCTTTGGTGTTTGTCATACATTATGACACAGTGAGGGATGTTGTAAAAAGCAGCCCTATGAAAATCTGCTGGACTTATTGGAGAATAGTGTCCACTTCATCACATAGTGACTTCTTTGTGAGATTTACAAGAGAAGTACGTTTCTGGTCTCCCAACCAGAAATAATTGTGCTATGAGCAACCAGCTTGTTTTTATCTCCTGAACACTGTGAATCATAACTGATCATTTTTCCTTCTCAATTTTGCCAGCCAAAAATCTTAGAGGCAAATTTGTAGTTGGTCTGTAGCAGAACCATAGGACCATACAATTTCTGTTTCGTATATTAACCTTATTCCCAGCTTCATTGTTGAATCAAACGTATCACAGGGCAGAGGGCCTGGGTGGGTTTGAACCTACCACTTACTACTATTTGTATGGTTTTAATCATGTACCTGTGCCTCAGTTACCTCGTCTATAAAATGGAGATGATAATATAGGTTGAGTATCCCCTATCCAAAATGTTTGGGACCAGAATTGTTTCAGATTTTAGTTTTTCCATTTGTGAAATAGTTGTATATATGTTGTACTGGCCCGAGCATAGAAAGTCAACGCCAAGACAAAAGTATGCCAAATTGCAGGGTCTTTATCGCCAGCGGCCACGGAGGACTCGGGTCTCTTCAACCCGTGGCCCCAAAAGGAGGGTGTCAAGACCTTTTATACCCATAAAACCACCTCAGGAGTGAGGGTGAGGGGTGGGGGTGGGGGTGAGGAGCTTCAGACATTCTGAGGGCTAGTGGATTCTGTGAATCACCTCCTGGGCAGGATGAGCGTGAGGGGCTCCGGACATTCCATCGGATTCCTGGGCGAAGATGAGGGTGAGGGTGTCTGGACTCTCCGAGGGCCAGGGGACCTTTGACATTCTGATTGTTACTTAAGTGGTTCACAAAAGTCAAGATTAGCATTTGTTTACACATCATCTGGGCAGGGTGGAAATTACAGTCCTTAATTACTTATTACAAGTTGCAGGGGCCAAGATGGCTGGGTTTGGACTGCTTGCCTGTCACATTTGAGTCACAGAGAGCAGTTTCAATAGAAAGCCGCGGTATGGCTCAGGTATGTAGTTTTATGGGGCTTTTACCATGTCACATTCCCCCCTTGTTTTATTTACAGGAATTAAATCATTGATTCCTCCAACAGGTTAGTATTGTTTGTTGGTTCTAAGGGCCCATATTGAGACCTTAATATCATTAATTTTACCGAGTCTACCCTCGATTTTATGAACCTGAACAGTTGGTTTAGCAGGCAGGGGCCAAACATGAGTCCCAGCAGGAGCAGGAAAGATGTTTCCCATGTCCTATCCACACATATATACTGAGACCCCAGGTTCGCCCCGTTGTCCATCTACTGTCTGGGGGAGTCACAGTTATCTTGAGTAGATTACAAGACCCTGTGTAGCATGGGGATGGGGGAGAGTCTTGGTTATAAGAGATGAAGAAGTCTATGTTTTTGGTATACGCTGATGTAGTGGCGATAGTTTCACAACCCCAGTGGGGGCAAAAGAATTCATTTAGGTCTCCACATATATACGCAATGATACATTTTTGGGATCGGATCCAAGTCTAAACATGAAATTCATTTGTGTTTCATATATACCTTATACATGGAGACTGAAGGAATTTTATACAACATTTAAAATAGCTTTGTGCATGAAATAAAGTTTGTGTTAAGCAATTATGTATAGAACTTTTCACTTATACTGTCATGTCCATGCTCAAAAAGTTTTTGATTCTGAAGCTTCTCTGAGATTTCCAGATTAAGGATACTCAACCTGTAGTATTGTTCCCATGAAGCTGTTGCTGGATTGCATGAATGCTTAGAACAGTGCCGATCATATAGCAAACTGTCTATGTTTAGGCACTCGTCTTCCTACGCTCACTTTTCCTTGATGTCATTCTCCTCTTCCACCAAATTGTAATGTAATCTTTTTTCTTGTTATGAATATAGATTAAGCCACCTTAAATGGAACAAGACTGGGGAAAAACAAAAGCAAAGAGTGCAAAAATGCCAAAATGTGTGTGGCAATCAAGAATAAATTAGGAGTAACCAAATGAAAATACTAACTTTTATAAAACACACTTACACGATAGCTACAATAGATCATCATCTTCCTAGAACTCAATCTGGAACTTACAACCTGTAGAAGGTACTACTGTCTGATCATGTGCTGATTTGCTCCCAATTATAATTTGTTCTGACAATGGGTTCTATGAGAAAAGCTCTTTATATCAAATAGCTGTTCAAAAATTGCTACCAGGAAGCTACCTGAAACTCTTTATTGACAAGAAAAGCCTGGAGGAAAGGTATTTCTCCACTTCATCTTTGATTAGATGAGGGCCTGAGCTTCTAAGGAAGCATCTGATTTCTTGGCAAAGGCAATGCCTCCTTTGTGTGTGTGTGTGTCTGGAAAGCATTTATTCAGATAAAATGAAAATCAGATGCAAGACATAAGGAAAGACATAAAACAGAAAAGGATATTGTTTAAAAAGCACTGAAAATTTTACTCATATTAAATATATTTTAATTAAAATAAAACTTTGTGTTTTACTTCTCTGCAATTCAAACAGCACTGCTGTTGTGCATTATACAAAGTCTATTTCTCATTTAGTTTTCTTGTCTCACTCCTTGTCTCCGGTGATAGCTATTGGAAGGGCTGACCTTGGTATTAGGTCAGAGATCATCAAAGGAATCCCTTGCTGTGCAAAAATACTTCCTCCCAATATGAGTTGCTGTGAATTAGAGCTTTGTTCCTTTGATTTAAATCACAGCAAGGTTTCTCCTATTCTAATGAAAGTAGCCCAAAGAGAATGTCTGGTACTGAGCCTTAACTTTCAGTTATTTGATTCTTAACTAAAAATAGGTTTAAAATGTTTACTCAGCACCCACTATGGGTTCAACAGGCATTGGAGTTACGACAATATGATGTTCAGTACCAGGTCATCCTAATGAAGAGATACCAGAAATAAACAGTGTGACAGACGACAAGGGCGAAAAACAAAAACCAAAGCTGGAAAAGAGAAAAGGGTGATGGCAGAGGTGGGATGGAGATGGAGAGATACTGCTTAGAGAGGAAGGTCAGGGAAGATCTCACTGATAGGAGAAGAGCCTCACCAAGAGACCTGTGGTGAGGGAACAGGGTATACTAAGGGAAGGAAGGAAGGAAAAGCACCCAGCAATGAAGAGTAGGGGTCCTGGAGTTAGTTTTGCTGGTTGCTGAACAGGAGTCAAGTTCTGAGTCTTCATCCTGGCTCTGTCAACTCCCTGCCATGCTTGACCTCATCTTTCAGATGAGAGTAATAATGCCTGTCCTGTCTGTATCTTGGATCTGCTGATGTTTGAGGTCATATTTGGAGAATATTTTGAGCTCTACAGGCAGAAAACATTAGGAAAGCACAAGGTACAATTATGTTGTTTTCCTTGTATTTTCCTCCTGTCTTTCTCAGTTTGGCTGCTATTTTATTAAAAACAAACAAACAAACAGAGCTGGTGACCTATTCCTCCCTCTCTGTAAGCTAACCTCATCTGTTAGCTTAAACATGTCTCACCTCGCCACAGCAGGCCTGAGATCCTTCTCCATACGGAGAGGTCAAGGTCGATATGAAACTAAAAAGGAAATGTTCTACAATTAAAGCACAACTTGTAAAGGTTAATCCTATAAGGAGGTTTCCCATGTAGAATGTTTTCTCAGAAGAGCAAACAAACACAGGTTGTCACTGAATCCTTGAGGCAGGAAAGAGAGTTTTGTAGATGAAATCTCTAGCAACAGCACACTTATTTAGCGTTTTGATGGTACTGGAGAGGTAGGGGGACTCTTACACAACGTAACGTACTTTTTCTAGGTTTGCAAAGTTCAATTAACTTCCTATCATAGGCATCAGATTTTGTTCGAACTTCCTTTCATTTTCTTTTAGCTGTAACAGTAGAATAGGTTAAAGCAGGAGAAAACAAAGGAAGGGGAAAAATAGGAAAATTTCTGATCAATCACTGAAATTCACAGGGAGCATCAAAAGTTCATGAAACTTTTTGGAATTCAAGTTTGTAAATACTCAGAATGGAATTTAAAAAAAAAAAAGCCACAACAATCTACCTTGGAAAATGCCAAACATACACAAAAATAGAGAAAATAGTTGAGTGAGCTCCAGGGACCCATCATGTAACTTGAACAACTTTCAACTCACTGCCCATTTGTTTCATCTGTGCTGGATCCAAATTCCCTATGCCTCCATGAATTATTTTTATCTTTATTTTTTTGAGATGGAGTCTCTCTCTGTCATCCAGGCTGGAATGCAATGGCTCAGTCTTGGCTCATTGCAGCCTCTGCCTCGAAGAATCAAGAGATTCTCCTGCCTCAGCCTCCTGAGTAGCTGGGATTACAGGCGCATGCCACCATGCCCAGCTAATTTTTTGCATTTTTAGTAGAGACAGGGTTTCACCATGTTGGTCAGGCTGGTCTTGAACTCCTGACCTCGTGATCTGCCTGCCTTGACCTCACAAAGTGCTGGGATTACAGACGTGAGCCACAGTTGCCTGGCCTCCATGGATTATTTTTAAGTAAACTTCAGGTATCATATCACTTCATCAGTCAGTACAGCTGACTGTCATTATTCTCGGTAGTTATGTTCTATAGAGTCATCATAAACACTGAATTAGCAGACACTAAACTACTCCTTCTAGGGTAAATAAGGGGGTAAGTTCCTACAAGCCTCTGGTCACATTTTTGTCAGTTGGTCAACACATAACCTTGTTTTATGTGTGTTTCTGTTTAAAGACACCTGATTCAACATGTATCGTTGACTTATTAACATTGAACAAATGGCCAGCAGCACCATAACTCATGCCTGAATGAAGCGTATTTAACATATGTATTTTCTCTGTAAAGCAATCACAGCCTTGTGTATAGACACCCTAGACAGCACTTTAGCACTTGCTTGGGGGCTGCTGTAAACAATACTATTACCAACAACAAAAAGCACAAAAATGTGATAAACACAGCACTAAACAGCCCATGAGAAGGACACTCATTTACAATCTGAGGGCTGAACCAAGAAAGCAGAGTCCAACTTTGCTATTGATTTTTAGTAACATAAACACAATACCTTTTTTTCACTGAAGATTAGCAATCAAAAATGGGTATTTTTATTTATTTTTCAGCTTTTATTTTAGATTTGGGGGGACATGTGTAGGTATATTACCAGGGTGTATTGTGTGAAGCTGAGGTTTGGGGTATGAATGATTCTGTCACCCAGCATAGTACCCAACAGTTTTCCAACCCTTTCCCCCTCCCTCCCTCCTCTAGTAGTCCCCAGTTTCTATTGTTGCCATCTTTCCGTCCATGAGTACCAAATGTTTAGCTCCCACTCATACGTGAGAACATGTGGTATTTGGTTTTCTCTTCCTGCATTAATTCACTTAATAGCCTCCAGCTGCATCCCTGTTGCTGTAAAGGATATGATTTTGTTCTTTTAAAAAATTGGTATTTTTAAGTGACATTTGTCATTCACACATTAATTCAAACATTAAGTACCTACTGCATGCTTTAAAACTGGTGGTGACTTAGCTTTGTTGAAGACAAAGCTAGAATAGTAATTAGGTAATGTCCCATTCTCAAATATAATAGTATAGGCATCCTTCATTATTAAAGGAAAAATGGTTCTAGGACCTCTTGCAGATACTAAAATCCACAGATGCTCAAGTCCCTTATATAAATTGACATAGCATTTGAAATAACCTACTCATATCCTCCCATATGTTTAAAATCATCTCTAAATTATAATACCTAATACAATGAAAATGTTATGTAAATAGTCATTAGATTACTTTTTTTATTGTTTTTAATTGGCTTTTTCTGAATACTTTTGACCCATTGTTTTTAAATCTGGAGATGCAAAACCCATGAATATTAAGGACTAACTGTAATTGAAAGTATATCCAGGGTTTTGAAAGAATTTTTCCAAGCTGTTTTTGAGGGCAAGATTTCCTGTCAGCATGAGGCTTCATTCAATATTATTTATTATTATGTAGAAAGTACTCTTTAATTCCCCACATCCTTAAATAATTGTTACTTAATCAGCTACTATGCTGTCCACTTTTATATTTCTGTTTTTGTCTCTTTATATAAAAACTGTCTTTAATGAAAATTGTTAGTTGTTTAATGTTTACTTAGCAAATGCTCATTTTAATATGGCTGAGATCCTGACTTACAATGGCAATTCTATCTTTTAAAGGTAGCAAAATATAAGAGTTCCAGCTATATGATTTGTCCAGAAGAATTATCTCTGAAATGCGGGCAAAACACTTTAAGATGTGGAAAGAAAGTTTCCTATTAACAATCTTGGTGGCACTTCTCTCAAAGCACCCTAGCTGAACTTTTAGGTTATCAGAGCATGAATGAAAAAGTTGGAAAATAAATTTCCTTTCAGCCTGTCATTTCCAGAACACTTGAACAGTGTCATGGAACATTAATCCATTTATTGATGAGTGAAATACTACAGATCTAAAACATTACTTTCTAAACAGTAAAATTACAGTTCTCAATCTAACCCCTCAATTTTCATTTACAATGATGATTGCAGTGAAAACTGTACAATTGTAAGTAATTGCATTTGATTAGTCCTATTTGTTCACAGAGAAACCACACTGTGGAACTGCCATATTTGAACATGTGTTTATTTGCGCTACACACAGAAGTACTAGAGTTAAAAATTAAGCAATTCAGGAAACTTGTGTTCAACTGTGAATAATTCCAAACTAAAACAGAGGTTGCTAGTAAAAGAAATTTAAAGAGGTTTTTCTAATATGAACAGCAAATTATTTTTTGAATCTTTAGCCGTAACATATATTTCAGAAGAAATATTCCAATTGGTTTAAGATACAAAATCTTGACTAAGCCCCAATCCACTCAAAGCTCTCAGTTAACTGGAGAGTTCTTGCTCTTCACCTTTATTTTTTAAAATTAAATTACAAACTATGCTGATACTAATGCAGTATTTGTGTTTGTGTGTATTAAACAACAGTTAACTTATAGTATTAATTCTGGTATGTAGACAAATTGAGGTTAATCTTGCACAGTTTTCCAAAATGATCATATATTATCAGATTAATATGGGGATGCTAAAAAATCTAAATAATGTGAAATTAAAATATTTATACCGCATAGTTCTTAGTAAAGTAGGGAAGTCTGATGAACTCAAGGATACTCAAATAATTCTTTTTTCCTTCACATTCAGTTCATCAGTCAGTTCAGTGTTTGATCTCTTACAAATCCTTAGCCCTTCTAGACACACTGATACTGTCTTTATGCAACATCTTTCATCTTTCTCCTGAAGCTTTATTCTTAGCCAATTTGTCCTCCTTAATGCTGCCAAAACTATGCTTCTGGAATAATATGATTTTCAATTAAGCTCTCAATGGTTCCCCTTTGTCTACACCACAAAATGCAAAATCTTTATAGTTTAGTATACAAGATGTTTTTGAATCTGCCCTGTCTCCCTGTGCAACATCACCTCCACTCTTTCCTATCTTCTTCCCCGCTCGTCCTCCCTCTCATGCTACACGCTCTGGCCATATTCAACTAATTCCAGTTTCTGAATGGTCATGCCATTTTTTAATGTCTCTATGCCTTTGTACATACTACTCTCTCAAATAAGGCCTCAATAATAGCCTATAATTATTACTACCTATAATAATTATTACCTATAATAAAGACCGTTATTAGCTATAATAAAGAACTGTAGCATCAACACAAGCAACAAAGTATGTCAGGGCCAAGCTGAAGTGCTCACCCTCAAAGCCTGGACCACGTCCGTTCTGATGTTGCTGTCCTCCGGGTTGTCAATAACCTCCATTCAAGGGTCTTTATTGTCCATGCCACTTACTCGACCCCTCACCAGACTGATTGTTCTCTAGTTAAGGAAGCTCCTGTCCCAGCTTTAATGACATACTCTCCTGGTTTCCCCCTCACTGTGCATGCCTGACTAGTCTGCTTGCATCTCTCCTATTTGACCTCTAAACGATAGAGAATCTAGGACTCCATTGTCAGCTCTCTTTTTCCCTGCTCTTCTCTATCTACATTCATTTGTTTCTACATTCACTCAGTCTTCAGTATCTCAGTAAAATGTCTTCACAGTTGCTTTTGTCAAAATCCTAAAAGTAATTTCAGATACATTTACTTGCCTCACCCTCCATAACCAGCTCATCAGCAAGTCCTATAGGTGCCACCTCCAGAATATATCCTGACCTTTTTCTCCTCCCTCCAGCTTTCCCGGCACCACCCTGTTGGTATCCCTCACTCTCTCCTGCCTGTATTACTACACAGCCTGCTAGCTGGACACCATATTTGCACTCTTGCTCTTCCACAATTAGTTATTTATAGAGCAGTAGAAGTGAGATTTATAAAGTATAAATTCAATGCTACTCTCCAGCTGAACAATCCTTCAGTGGCATCTCGTTTTACTTAGAATAACATGAATCCTTCCCCATCATTGCCAGGAGTCTTGCTGATGTTACCCCTTTGAGACTGCAAATTCCTCAGTCTCATCTGGGATTTCTCCCTTACCGCCTGCCAACTCCAGCCACACTGGTCTTTCTCTTGTGTTGACTCCTCAAAATCACTCTTCACCTCTGGGCCTTTGTACTTTCTGTTCCATCTGCCAAAAATATTCTGTCCCATATGTGATTGGCTCTTTCTTATCATTCAATATCAGTTCAAATCTTACCTATATAAGCCAGTTCTTGAAAATCTTGCTGCTCTTTTTATAACAGCCTAATTTAGGTGATTAAGTGCATGGTGGTTCTCAAAAAATAAGACAGGAAACACACAAAGAAGAACCAGAGTTGGAGAAAATGCGTTCAATTCAGGACCTGTTTGATTTGGAGATAGAATGGCTACCAGGCAGCTGAATAGATGGAACTAACCCCCTGGAAAGATAGACAGTTGGATATGCAGTTATCAGTGCACAGCTAGTAGCTGAATACACGAAAATAGCTAGATTTGCTTCAGGAAATGAGAGGTGAAAAATTATAAAAGAGCTGAGAATAGAACACTATGTAATGTTGCCTATTTATTTGAGACGGAGTCTCACCCTGTCACACAGGCTGGAGTGTAGTGGCATGATCTCGGCTCACTGCAACCCTGCCTCCTGGGTTCAAGCAATTCTTCTGCCTCAGGCTCCTGAGTAGCAGGAGTTACAGGCCCACACCATCACACCCAGCTAATTTTTGTATTTTTAGTAGAGACAAGGTTTCACCATGTTGGTCAGGCTGGTCTCGAACTCCAGACCTTGTGATCCACCAACCTCGGCCTCCCAAAGTGCAAGGATTACAGGTGTAAACCACCATGCCAGGTCAAACTGTTGCCCATTTAATTGACAGGTATAGGAAAAGAAACCACAAGAGCCTGGGAGATAAAATGGAATAAGAAAACCAGTGAAGAGGAACAATCCAAGATGGCCGATCGCTAACATCTCGGGATTGTAGCTCGCAGTTAAAGCTCATAGAACTAGAGGACGCCACACTTTCAGACAAGTTCTGGTCACTCAGGAGCAGAAGATTCCCAGTGGAGGAGCCGTGCGGGGTAGTGGTTTCGCTGGCACCACAGTGCAGCGATTTCGCCGGCACCGCACAGCTCTCGGAGCTGACTAGGCGGGGCTGGCTCCCCTTCTGACCGAGGTTTGGAGGAGCCGCCCGGGTCCCCAGCGCTGACTCCTGAGGCCGGCGCAGCAGTTGTGCCAGCACCTCGGTGCAGAGTGAACACCACTGGTTCCCCTTTTGACCGAGGTTTGGAGCTCCGGGAAGGCAGACTCGCCTATTACAGACACAAGAAGGAAGCCAGACAGGAGAAGCCTGGGCAGAAAAACACCATCAGTCTTAACACGGCTGTTCCTGGCCCTGGGAACTAACATCTTGGACGTCCACTCAAGAGACCTACTGAAAGCTGGTAATTTTAAAGATGACAGGAGGATAAATTTACAATGATGGGAAGAAACCCGTAAAAAGGCTGAGAATACTCAAAATCAGAACCCCTCTCCCTCTAAAGATGATCACAGTACCTCATCAACAATGGAACAAGACTTGATGGAGAACGAGCGCATCTCAATAACAGAATCAAACTTCAGGGTATGGATAATAAGAAACTTCCGTGAGTTCAAAGAACATGTTGTAGCCCAATGTAAAGAAACTAAGAAATTTGAAAAAAACTTTGAAAAAAGATTTGATGAAATGCTAATGAGAATAGACAACTTAGAGAGGAATATAAGTGAATTAATGGAAATGAAGAATACAATACAGGAACTCCAAGAAGTATGCACAGGTTTAAACACTCGAATTATTCAAGCAGAAGAAAGGATATCAGAGGTCGAAGTCCAACTTAATGAAATAAAACAAGAAGACAAGATTAGAGAAAAAA
>JAPYYA010001186.1:0-19700 GCA_028533165.1 Leontopithecus rosalia | reverse complement strand
GTGTGTGTGTGTGTGTGTGTGTGTGTGTGTGTGTAACCATATGTAGAAAGTTGCATAGGGACAAAATAAATTTTATTTGTCTTTGTTGTTAATTAATTGCTTTTATTTCAGGGATATTGCTGCCTATCGGCATCATTAGGATTTATTTTTAATCCTAAAATAAGTGAAATAAATATACTTTGCCTAGAGAGAGAAAGCATATTTTAAAAAATAAAATATCTCTTCCTCAGGAAATTTAAATTTTTGGAAATATACTCCCTAAAGACATTTGAAATTTTTCTTATCTTTTAAAAATGTCAGTGGCAGTTGTACACACTCCACATGGAAGTATATGATTTAGCTGGTATTTGTTGCCTCTTACAATGATAATTAAATAGTAAAGGTGAAAAAGATCCTTGGCTCCAAGCCTTCATGTTATAGATGATTAAAATGAGGTTAATCTGAAGTGTCATAACTGTTTATTGGTAGAATATGCCAGATCTTCTGACCTGAATTTTGGTGCTTTCCTTTCTTCCACATTCTGTTCCTACCACCAATTTCAAGGTAACATGAAACTTATTTGGATCTTTAGTGACGTTGAGTTTCAATAACAATAACTACTTAGGTATGTATTTTGGAACCCTTGAAACTTCCCCAATAAGCAATTGCCTGGTGGCCTTTGTGAAATTAATAAGAGATATTCATTAGCACCTAAACTCAAGAGGATATACAACTCTATTTCAGTGCAATATAATTATTAGACTCATAGTCAGTATGGATTAACAGGTGAAGTTTTCAAAAACAAATGTCTACTTTTTCATTAGTTATTATAGTCTGTTAAGTGTCATAATCTTATATAATTATTGAAATATTATTTGTAATATCCTCAGACTGGGAAATTTTGGGCTTGGTATGGCCAGTGTGCCTCTCATCTTCTCCTAGTCCTCCATTCACCAGGAGAAGAGATTAGATGAACCTACTCATCATTACTTTATAAAGAACTCTTGCAGGGTCTTGAAATATGAGGAGCTTTTCAGGTTAGGCCAGAGACAGTGAAGGGCCAGAGCAGACTTTGGAAGGATGCTGCTCCTAGCATCTAACCTGAACCCTTTCTTTTCCTCTACCATTACTATGGCTACCATCTCTTCATGCTGGGAGGGACATAGCACGATGATGTGAACTGATATCTGAACCAGGTTGGAGCCCTAAATTATAGCCTTCACACTTAGAACCACCCTGTGGTTTGGAATAATCAAAGCTGTGTTTCAAAGCTGTGTACCTGGTTTAACAAAAACACAATAATATACTCACTTCTAGGAGGAGTCAGGTTATCTAGTAAACCATGAAAATACAGAATTTGCTAGGATAATTCAAGCCTCTGTATGCCCACATTGAGAGGTTAGACAAGAGGAAGGTGGCAGTATCTTGCTGGGGACATTGGGGGATGTGCCAGGCTGTCATTGGGGAGAGATATCAGAGGAGAAGATGATAGGAATATAGGGACACCTGCATAGGCCACAGTACATTAGCAAGTTGGAAGAAAAATGAAACAGTATGAAGCTAGTTAGGATAAGGAGCAACAGCTGCAGAGCCCAGTGGCCAAGAGTTGGTGATGCATTTCTACCTACTTCTCTTTAGGTTACGGGATAGAAATCTGATTCCCTCAAGTATAGGCAGTCAGTGACAGTGTTCCTGCTGACAGAGCATTTCCTGGAGACCTTTTCCAGTGTTTCTTTTCTCTGCTCATGTGCCTTCAGTACTTTCGTTTCCTGTGTCATAGCAGGCATTTGTGCCCATGGATACTGTTAATAAATAACTAACAGCAATAGTGGTCACTTATTCTTATATACTAACTACTGAATTGTACACTGTCTAAATTTTGTATTGAAGCCAAACCACAGTCTACACAATAGTTATATTATCTCCATCTTACAGAGGAAAAAATGGAAAGTCATGGAAGTGAAGTACATGCCCCAGGTCACCAGCTAATAAGAGGCAGAACCCAGAGCCACACCAGGTCTGACTTACTCCAGCTGTAGTCCCTCATCTCTTCATGACTGTGCCTTGAAAATCTGGAAGAAGAGCAGTCGGGTAATTTGTTGGCTGAGCTCTATAGTGACGGATCCTTTAAGACCGTGGTACCTGACGCTCCCGTCTTACCTCTGATGTCTGTGATTATGTAGAGAAGCCACACCCGAGTGTAAAGAAATGTGCAAGTGGCCAGGCACAGTGGCTCATGCCTGTAATCCCAGCACTTTGGGAAGCCAAGGTGGGTGGATCATGAGGTCAGGAGTTTAAGACCAGCCTGGCTAATATGGTGAAACCTCATCTCTACTAAAAATACACAAATTAGCTGAGTGTGGTGGTGTGCATCTGTAGTCTCAGCTGCTCAGGAGGCTGAGGCAGGAGAATCACTTGAACCAGGAAGGTGGAGGTTGCAATGAGCTGAGATCATGCCACTGCACTCCAGCGTGGGTTACAGAGTGAGATTCCATCTTAAAAAAGAAGGAAAAAAAGAAAGAAATGTGTAGATATTTTACATAGTATGTTGAAAGGAAATATATTGTCCAGTTTTGATAGTAAAAGTAATTTCTTGTTTGGAATCTGAACAAAAATCAGAATCCTCTTCTGGGAAGAAATGTGGAAACCTCTTTGGTGATATCATTAAACATTATTCTTTGAGCTCATTAATCTGGGGCTTTATGGTCAGTCATTCTTTTGGATTAATTTGGAATCATGCAGGTTTCCTTTTTCCTCTTAGAAATATATATAGCTACCCTTCTCATTTTAGGTAGGCAGAAGGAACTCTGGAATGCTTCTAAAACTCCTACCTTGGCCTATTAAGTTAAAGAGGCAAATGTGGAAGAGATGCTTTGCTGCTGAGTGCAGGTGACAGTGGAGGTCCCATGGCAACAGGGAATGGGGAAAGGGAAGGGTGGCATGAGCTGAAAGCTGTAAGAACCACCAATTTCAGTCACATCTGTGGGTACACATTTTATTGCTTACCTAGAACTTTTACATACATCATTATTATCAAATTATCATAAAAATCCCTGTTGGGAGAGGGTATGCTTCTGTCTTTTTTTTTTTTTTGAGATGGAGTCTTACTCTGTTACCCAGGCTGGAATGCAGTGGTATGATTTTGGCTGGCTGAAACCTCTGCTTCCTTGGTTCAAGTGATTCTCTTGCCTCAGTCTCTCAGATTGCTGGGACTACAGGCTCCCACCACCATGCCCAGCTAATTTTTTGTACTTTTAGTAGAGATGGGGTTTCATCATTGTTGGCCAGGCTGGTTTTGAACTCCTGATCTCAGGGTGATTCACCCAAGTCGGCCTCCCAAAGTGCTGAGATTACAGGTGTGAGCCACCATGCCTGGCATGTTTCTGTGTACTTAAAAAAATTATTTGGTTTATATTCTACTTTGTTCCAGAAATAATTTAAGGTACTTGCATTCAATATAGCAGATAAAATACCTTTAAAACAAGTGATAGGAATTCAAGAGAAAACATTGTTTTTAGGGTTATATTGACCAACACAAATTTTTTTTGACTGATGGTATTTTAGAGCCAAACTCTGTAGAACCATTACCATGATCCTTGCCTATGACTTCAGGAGGAAATAACTACAACATGGTCCGTCAAAAAAAAAAAAAACTTGATTAGACATTTTCACCCTGAAATATGTTACAAAATTAAGAAGTGGGAGTTTAAGAACTATTTGATGGTCCTAGGAGGCAAGTATTTACTTTTTGTTTCTATTTGAAGGTTTTCCCAAACACATCTTCCCTGTGTTTATGGTTATGTGTCTTCCTTGTCTGTATATGTGCATAAAAATGTATGGTTTTCATATTCTGTCATGAAATGTAAACCTCTCCAAGACATGTGCCTTCATGTGATTTTTAATAGTCACGTTTCTAAGGCAAATAATGACATATCTCTTTGAATGAGGCTGGAGTTAAGACTCAGAGGGTGTACCTTGCTAAGTAAACAATAGAGGGACAACTTTGATGTTAGTTCCTCTGCCCTCCCTTTGTACCACATTGTGATGTCATGGGGATAATTTCAGTGGCCATTAAGCCATCTGCTCTGAACTTAAGTAGTAAACATGGCTCCATCATTCTGATTATTTATATATGCAAAGCATTCAAAAATTATTTTTATTCAACAAATATTTATCAAATGCCTGCTGCTCTTAGTAGACACAGCAGTCAACAAAACAGACAAAAGCAAAGTGAATTTCTGCCCTCATGGAGCTCACATTCTAGAGGGTGAAGACCAAAACATAATTAGTAAATTATATACTGTATGTGCAGCAGAGCATGCGTGTGATGGGAAAAGACATTCTATGCTTTTTTGGCTCATAGAATAGAACAGTTAGTATTGGTACACAGTGCATGATAAGAATTCTATCCAGTGTTAAGTAGTATATTTTAAGAACATTGCATAACCTTGGGGAAGTAACCTAACTGATTACACCAGCATGCCAACAGAGAGAGTCCCATCTTACACAGGCCTTGCCAGCCAAGCTCTCTTTTTCTCCAGTGTAACTAACCTCTGCCAAGAGGCCTCCTTGTTCCTGAGGGAACTGCTTTTCTCATGTTGCAGAAGGACAGTGCATACTTGTGTCAAGTGTGAAAGGGATCTCTCCTACTTGATGCCAGCGAGAAGCAGTGCCAGGGGAGACAGATGAACAGAGCAGACATTCCCTCCCTAACTAGGTTATTCTGTGTTGTGCTGTGGCTTATCTTATTTTGAGATCTTTCTGCTATTGTCCAGTTGGTACCAACATTTAAAAATCAATATTATTTTCATTTTCAGGTGACACCATCTTTACAAAACGGGACTTCAGAAAAGGAGTGAGATTCTAAAGACTCTCAAAAGGTTACACTGGCCTTTTGAAAAAATAATTTATGTAGAGAAACTTCTAGTGCAAGGTCCTCAAATAGTTGTATATTTAACATCTAAAGTGCAAGTCAAACATTTTGTTTGAATCTTGACACTTAAAAAACATTCCTTGGGGAGCCAAAAATGGAGGGGCATTGGAAGATAATTTGAAGGGAGAAACTCAGAAAACAAAATATTTCCAATGTATAGTTGCCTTTATTTTAGCTGCAAAACTTTGTAACTCAAAATGTTGTTTCTTTTATTTATTTTTGAGACAGTCTCACTCTATCACACAGGCTGGAGTGCTGTGGCACAATCTTGGCTCATTGCAAACTCCACCTCCTGGATTCAAGCAATTCTCCCACCTCAGCCTCCAAGTAGCTGGGATTACAGCCATGAGCCACCAGGCCTAGCTAATTTTTGTATTTTTAATAGAGATGGGGTTTCACCATGTTGGCCAGGCTGGTCTCAAACTCCTGACCTCAGGTGATCCACCCACCTCAGGCTCCCAAAGTGCTGGGATTACAGGCATGAGCCACCATGCCTGGCCTTCCCTTTTATTTTTAAATTTTTAAGAAAAAGTGAGATAGCTGAATGTCAGAGAGGTTAAGCAGCTTGTAGGATCACAGTTCTTTTCAGTCCTCCCCTTTCAGTGCTCTCCACATGCATGACCTGTGGTCAGCAGCCTAAACGTTGGTTGTGAGGCTACCCCATTCTACCACTGTTTCCCTTAATGTCTAGCAGATATAGAACTCCCATTTAGCAGCAGCCTGGTGCAAGGTGAGGTGATGATGCAGCTAGAAAACTTGTTTTGAAACTGCATTTACATGGCAAACACACTCTTTATTTAGATTGTTGTTTATTGGGTAATTATGGGTGAGGTGAGGTGAAACCGTTGGCTCAGCATCCTCACCTGCAACTGCCTCCTGAGACATCCCCGGACTATCCAGTGGCATCCTTGCCACAGTTTTGTCTCTCTATTTAATCTTTATGTTATTTTCTATAATCCCATTTAAAATTGGGAATTGGCTGGCTGTGGTGGTTTATACTTGCAATCCCAGCTCTTTGAGAGGCTGAGATAGGAAGATCACTTGAGCCCAGGAGTTCAAGACCAGCCCAAGAAACATGGCAAAACCCTATCTCTACAGAAAATACAAAAAATTAGCTGGGTGTGGTGGTGTGTGCCTGTGGTCCCAGCTAATTGGGAGGCTGAGGTCAGAGGATCACCTGAGTGATGTCAAGGCTGCAGTGAGCCATGATTGTGTTATGCATTCCAGCCTGGCAGAGTGAGCCCTTTCCTCAAAATAAACAAATAATGAAATGAGAAATGAAATTAATTATCTAATTTTGTAATTTATTAGGTCTACTTAATCTTTTTTTGTTTGTTTGGTTTTGTCTTTTTGAGACAGAGTCTTGCTCTGTCACCAGGTGTCAGGCTGAGATGCAGTAGCACAATCTCCCCTCACTGCAATCTCCGCCTTCTGGGTTCAAGCAATTGTCCTGCCTCAGCCTCTGGAGTAGCTGAGACTACAGGCACATGCCACCATGCCCAGCTAATTTTTCTATTTTTTAGTAGAGACAGGGTTTCACCATGTTGACCAGGATGGTCTTGATCTCTTGACCTTGTGATCTGCCTGCCTTGGCCTCCCAAAGTGCTGGGATTACAGGCATGAGCAACCGCATCCGGTCTACTTAATCTTTTTATAGAAAATGGGTTTTCTGGCATCATTTATAAAATCTTTGTGGTTTGAACTTAGTATCCTGGACTAATGTCTCATCCATAGCACAGGTTGGAAGTAGGCACACCTAATTGTGCTTCTCTGAACTTTGAGCTAATAGTTTGATATATTTGCCCTTAGTTACATTTATTATAAAACAGGTAGAAACATTACTGTTTCTTCCATTGTCCCAAAGATGTATCAACACGGTCCTATGGATTCTTGATCTTAGGATCCTTTGAAGAAATCATTCATGCTCACAGTTATCAATGGGCATAATTACAGAAACTGTGGGGTTGAGAACATCATCTAGCCTTATCTCAATTTCTGAGCCAGAGTTCCAGAGAGTGACTTTCCTTAAGTCAAGTAGCTAATGAGTACCAGTACCAGAATTAGGACACAGATCTCTAGCACTCCAGTTAATGCTCTTTCCTCTACAGTTTATGACCCTGTTTGCATTCTTTGGCTCAACCATTTACAGAGAACCACAGAGCTGTGATCATATTGTCAAAGGTTCCTTAGAGACAAGAAAACTGATCTTTTAGAAGCTCAGGGACTGTGTCTTGCTCAGAGTCACAGAGGCTGTAGGTGCTAGAACTGGAACTAGAGACCAAGTCCCCTGACTCCCACCTCACTGTTCTTTCAACCACACACTCTCCTTCTTTGTTGATGGCTATGCCTTGGGAGGGTTTGAACTCATAACATGAAGATTCCGTAAACTCAGTTTCATAATCCTCTCTTCCTTGTGAATTGAACTCTTGAGGGACACACAGTTCCATGTGGTGATGGTGCCTGATGTGGTAGGCAGAGAGATGCAGTGCTTGGTCCCCTATTCCTGTTATAAGTCTGTGACTTGGGGCACTTCTGTAGGCCTGGGTTTTACAGAGCAAGGGCAATGAATTAGACATTCCTTTCTGTTCCAGAATTCTGTGGTCCCCCAGACGTGTATGTTTCTTCATGTTTTGTCCAGTAGAGGGGGGTGTGTGCCCACAGACTAACAACCTTTTTGGCCTTCTCTAGGTTGGATTATTGTGAAGACATCTTGAAGATGCCATCAAAGAGGTGCAAGTCTAGGCAGGCATGTGCATGGGAGGAGCTGGAGAGATGGAGGAACTCAAGTGGCTGTGCTGTCTGAAATTACAAAGGAAGTGAAAGGTGTTCCTAGGAAATAAATCCCCAGGGCCCCCAAAGTTCTTTTAGGTTAATGGCTCACCCAAAAGAATAATAGTCTGCAGGTTTGGATATTACTGTTGCAATTCTTTCTTCTGTTCTTAGTGTGGTGAGGATTCTGGGTATAATACATGCATATAATATTAATAAAGCAAATGGCCTGGCACTTATCTGTGACTTACAGAGCTCTGCCTCATAATGTCATGTCAGCTCTAGTCTGATTCTCCTTTTCCAAATGACATGATGTGGGCTGCATTGGAAAGAAATACAATATCTCCTTTTGGGACCCAATTGCATACAGGCAGCTTCTTTACACCTGAAGCATATGTGCTGATGTCTGAGAAAGAATAGCGGATTCTTTCATCTTTAAAGTGATAGACTACAGTGAACCAACATAGAGAACCCCTCACCCAACCAAAAAAAAAAAAAAAAAAGAAGTAAAAGAGAGCAGAAATGAGAAGTGTAGGAATAGAGAAGCTGAAGCTGTTGAATAGTTTTGGAGAACTGCTGATTTATTGAAAATATTCTGCTGCTTATATTTTGTATTATTAGAATTGAGACAGGCATCTTACAGCCAGGAAAGAAGAAAGAGGGGGAAGAGGAGACAAGCTGAGGAGTTAGAGAGTAAGTAATGGGAGTAAAGAAAGGAAGGAGGCTGGGCGTGGTGGCTCATGACTGTAATCCCAGCACTTTGGGAGGCCGAGGTGGGTGGATCACAAGGTCAAGAGATCGAGATCATCCTGGTCAACATGGTGAAACTCCGTCTCTACTAAGAATGCAAAAAATTAGCTGGGCACGGTGGCGTGTGCCTGTAGTCCCAGCTACTCAGGAGGCTGAGGCAGGAGAATTGCCTGAACCCAGGAGGTGGAGGTTGCAGTGAGCCGAGATCACGCCATTGCACTCCAGCCTGGGTAACCAGAGCAAAACTCTGTCTCAAAAAAAAAAAAAAAAAGAAAGGAAGGAAGAGAAAATTCTTGACTTTCTTTTAACTCAGGTGTGGGAGATATTATTTCATATCCTTTGCCTAACTGGTCTGAACCATGGCCCTGGGTGTAAAGGAAGGCAAAGGTCATTTCACTTCCTTGTACTTGAGTGTCTTTATCTTGTTCTCCCCTTCAAGTAGACAGCATCAAAGCAGGTGTGGAAAAATAATGATCCACGCTATTCTGACCAGTATCTTTATCTGGGGATCTTAAAGTGCTTTTCTCACATCTACTTTAATAGCATTTAGTGGCATGGTAGAGATATTTCACTTGCTTGAAGTCGAATTCCCCTCAGAGGCCACTTACCTAGT
Source organism: Leontopithecus rosalia (assembly GCA_028533165.1). Taxonomy (NCBI): domain Eukaryota; kingdom Metazoa; phylum Chordata; class Mammalia; order Primates; family Cebidae; genus Leontopithecus; species Leontopithecus rosalia. Next base: position 10,656 of record JAPYYA010001186.1, on the reverse strand, counting down.
AATTGTTGGCTCCACCTTTGTACTTTCCCAGTGCATGAACCTGCCCTCCCCATTGGTTTCCCGATGGCTTATCCTCATGGCTGGTCAGGTGGTTGCTTTGAGGATGTGACCTACAGTGATGTTGTCATCTCTCAGTATGAAATTCACAGTGGAGTAGTTGTATTTGTGAAGGATATTTCCTGCGGCAAATCCTTGGTATTGCATACTATTACATTAACAGTTTGTGAGAGATCATAAAGAATATGCAGTGATTGGAGCTCTGCTCCATCAGAGTCTACCCAGAAGTGTTCTGGGCCACATGACACACAGTGAGAAAGTATATTGATGACTAGTTATGATTAGAGATTATTTTCAACACTTGTTTCTATCTTCAGCTGATATTTACTTGTTCATAAAGAGTGCCATAAAAGTCAATAAAAATAATAACCATGCACATCCTGATTTTAATATAGCTTTTTTTTTGAGATGGAGTCTCACTCTGTGGCTCAGGCTAGAGTGCAGTCTCTGCTCTCTGCAACATCTGCCCCTCGGGTTCAAGTGATTCTCCTGCCTCAGCCTGCCTACTAGCTGGGATTATAGGCATGCATCACCATGCTGGCTAATTTTGTATTTTTAGTAGAGACTGAGTTTCTCCATGTTGGTCAGGCTGTTCTCAAACTCCTGACCTTGTGATCTGCCCACCTCAGCCTCCCAAAGTGCTGGGATTACAGGTGTAAGCCACTGCACCCAGCTCATGAATTTCTTCTTAATGGCATAAATAGTTATAATAAATAATGAAAATAGCAATAAAATGGTAGCAAGGCAGTCTTGGCTGACACAAGAGGAAGGTTTCCTGAATTTGCAGGAACTCAGATCAAGAATGAAAAAATGCATGGTCAATAGAAATTGGAGGCTCTTCCAGGTGTGGTGGACAAATCTCTTTAGATCTCAACTTAGGTGTTTCTTCCTTTAATGTTTTCCCAGATACCCTCTGTCATATGTATACCAGATATCAGATCACATAGTCTTTCCATGTTCCCCGTAGTGCTCTGCACTTTTGTAGCACTTAACATGCTACATTCTAATTGCCTGTTCACTTTCAAGTGACTCCTACAAGACTCTGAACTCTTGTGAGTAGAAATACTGTCATATTTACTATAATATTCATAGCAATCAGCACAGTACATGGCACATTGTAGGTACTTGTATTAGTCTGCTAGGGCTGCCATAACAAAATACCACAGACTGGGTGACTTAAACAAGATAAATTAGTTTTTTTACTGCTCCAAATGCCGAAAGTCCAAGATCAAGGTGTCAGCAGGGTTGGTTTCCTCTGAGGCCTCTCTCCTTGGTTTGTGGACAGTTTCCCTCTTGCTGCTTCATCACAAGATCATGCCTCTGTGCACATGCACCCTAATGCATCTCTGTGTGTTCTCAGCTTCTCTTCTTATACGGACACCAGTCACATTGGATTTGGGCCCACCCTAACAATGTAATTACAACATCCAATTACAATGTAATTTTCTCTTTAAAAGCTCTGTCTTCAAATACAGCCACATTCTGTGCTACTGAGGGTTAGGGATTCCATATGTGAATTCTGAAGGAACACAAATCAGCTTGGCACAGTACACCATATATATTTTTGTTGTGCTGTATTTCACATGCTCATAGATGAATAAGAAGGTGATATTTACATTCCAGTATCCTACCTCCTGGCTGCTAGTCAACTCTTTTCTGGTCAGAGGTGTGAACCATGGAGGCAGTCTGGTTATCTTACACAATGTGTTAGACATGGAGTAAAGCCCTGGGTCCATATCCTGGCTCTGCCAATGATCAACTATGTGACCCGAGCCACCCCCACATTCAGTCTCCTCATCTGTAGGATTGGGGTAACACCCTTCACAGTAGACAGTTGTGAGACTCATGAGGTCATGCACATGGGGGTGTCTGGCATGGCATGCCAGGAAGTGGGCATCAGCATATGCCAGGTTAACCTGTCAGTTGAAAGGTATTTTATAAACAGAAAGTATTTCAACTTACCCACATGCAGGTGTGCTGACAAAGCTCTCAAAAATACTCAGATTTCAACAGTGTTTTGGTAATCTTACCATGGTTATTTATACACATTGCTAAACTAGCCTCAGACTTCAGCTAAGTTTACTGATTTACCTCATTTGGAAAAGAAGTATGGCATACTATATATTTAAAGCACATATTTATAATCTGAAGTTTGTAGTGGTTTCATTGAGTGTTTTCAATTCCTTCCCCCAAATTCTGGTAGCAAACTGCATTGTGGTGTTGCCTAACTGCTGTTTTAACCAAGAGTTATGTTGAGCTTTAAAATATGATTTACATAAAATATCACTATGTCTCATCCTCAGTATAATGACTATGATACCTTGCATGAGGCTTTTTATAAATGGACCTTGCAGTGTAATAGGAGTAAAAATTCTCCTTTTAGAAGGTTGAAAGAATGATTTTGTTGATGAACAAATGGCAGGCAACTGGAGCCCAGAGAGAGGCTGGTGAATGGTTAAGATCCTTCAAGGATCAGGCCCAGAATCAGCCCTCATTGATGGCCTTGTCTAAGCCACAGCCATGATCAAATTCCCAATTGATCCTCTTCTCATTACTGCTCTCTGAGGATGTTGGAAATATGGCCTGTGGTTGCTCACAAATCTGCTTTTTGCTTTTGTTTTCCTAGAGCAATTTCTTTACTTTCTCTTCTTCTCCATCCTACTTCTGTTATGCCCTTTTCTGGTCACATTACCATGCTGTCTCCTCTCTCTTCTTCATCTGGCCTCATTTCTGGTTTCTCCTCCAATCCTTCTTGGCCTTCCAGTCACCCGACCTGCCTTCATGTCTGTGCATTCTACTATGATTTCTCTATCTTCCCCTTCCCCCATGGCCCTTCTCTTTCTTTTCCTTCCTTTTCCTTTTCTTCCATCTCTCCTATCCTGTTGCTGCCTCTTCCTCATCTCTTTATATCTCTCTTCATATGTTGTAGAATGAACAGAGGCATAAGATCCCTCGGAAACACAGCCACTGTCTCATTTCTGTATTACCAACAGAATTCTTCAGGGAGTCCTAGGAATAAGATTTTGGATATGTTGCAAGATTTAGCTCTCCACAGACACTGCAAGTGGATATGGCTTTGGTTTTCCCTATCATTACAATATAACCTGTCTGAAATCAGCTTTCAGGTTCATCACAGCTGGCACAAAGAGGGAGTTTCACAGCCCCAAGTGTAAGCTTCAGTTGGAATGGTGCTGAGTGTGATTAGAAAATATTTGTATGTTAACTTCTATCTTGATTGAATAGCTTTAGAACCCTTGCAGATTGGTTTCTATTTTAAAAGGTTCACCAATTTTTAAAAAATCTTTATTCAGTTTGAGTTTAATTAAAAACAGTTATAATTGGGTTTCATTTAGTAAGTAATAGTGATCTGTTGTTAGTGTTTTATTTATAGTTAGATCTAGGTTCCCTCATTAGCTCAACTAAGTAATTGTTCTGATCCATCCTTTGAGACTGTGGTTAAGTGTGTGGTCTGTGTCTGAACAGAATCAAGTTATTTAGAGGGTTTTAGAGTCCAGGTTGAATGGGGAGGAACATTAACCTTGGCATGACTTATTTGGCTGATTCTTGTTCCGAAGAATAAGGAAGAAAATCTGTGGTTGGATAGTGATGATCCAACCAATCAGTTATTTTTCTTGAGACTTTGTTTTCGAAGAGAAGCAGATCTGGCATGCCCTCCTCTCTGTTTGAGGGAATGTAAGATCAGAAATCTGCTACTCCTTGTTAACGGGACCCTATCTTGTTCATCACTCCCTCACCCAGCTCCTAATACAGTGCCTAGAAAACAGCAGAAAGCTCAGCAGGTCTTTTTGCAACATGCGTCTTGCAGCTTTTTCAAACTCCCACATGTAGTCATGATGGCATCTTACAAGCCTCTCCACAGTCAGCCAGCCACACTTCTTTCTTTGTTAGGAACCACATTAAATTTAATCAAGATGAAACATTTATCCCACTTTGCAGTTATACAGCCACAGTTATTTATGGGTATCAGTTTTCCATCCCAAATTTGCAGAGCCAGAAGACTTACCAAGAAGGCAGATCCAAAAGAGTAAGGGTTTCATGGCCCTGCAAACTGACTGTTACAGTAATTTGTCTTCCCTTGTTTCCTGAGTTTCCGCTCCAGCCTGCATGAAGCATACATTGCTCTTTTATTGTCTTAACTTCCTGTCTGCTGAGTTGGTTCCATTTTGGGCATGCTGCCAGGATTTAAAACTCTCTCTTTTCCTTCCATTTCCTGTTCTTCCCTCAGTTTTTCTGGTCTACTGAAGAATGAGCAGAAGTGCTAAGAACTCTCAGCTAAATCTATGATACTTTTTCAGTGAGTTTTGGAAGTACTCAGCAAACAAGAAGAGTATATGTAGAGTTAGTCAGTCTTGAAAAAATTTTGGACATTATAGGATCCACTCTCACTATCTGCACCCACCTTTCCTTCTTACCCTCCACAAGCACTGGGCCTCCAGGCTCCTTGCTATTTCTGCACACTGAGTGCTGCTCTGCTGGACTGCTTGCTCACAGTGACCTTCTGCCTACTCTCCATTAGACTCTTGCTCACCTATGAGGGCCTGGCACCCTGTCTCCCTCACGGTGCTGCTTCCTTGGTCTCTCCACTCATCCTCCTCCTCTGAAGTCTAGGAAAACTCTGTCTCTCTTCATGTGGTGCTTAATAACACACCATGTCTCAAGGATGTATGCTCCTCATGACCAAGGATAAACTCATTTAGTCAGCACTGTGTCAGCCACAGCTGCAAAAGCATAACATTTACACAGTGCTTTATCACTCACAAAGCCCTTTCATCCACCTTATCTCATCTGGTTTTCACAACTGCACTGTGAGGTTGGTATTAATTGTTGTTATTGGCTGGGTGTGGTGGCTCAAGCCTGTAATCCCAGCACTTTGGTAGGCTGAGGCGGGTGAATCACGAGGTCAAGAGATTGAGACCATCCCGGTCAACATGGTGAAACCCCGTCTCTACTCAAAATCTAAAAAATTAGCTGGGCATGGTGGCACGTGCCTGTAATCCCAGCTACTCAGGAGGCTGAGGTAGGAGAATTGCCTGAACCCAGGAGGCGGAGGTTGCGGTGAGCCGAGATCGCGCCATTGCACTCCAGCCTGGGTAACAAGAGCGAAACTCCGTCTCAAAAAAAAAATTGTTGTTATTATCTCATGTATAGATGTAGAAGCCACTTTCCCAATGTAGTGACTTACTGCACAAAAGAGCCTTCAACCAGGATTGTTAAAAAGAGATGGTTTTTAAAAAGAAATTTGGCACTTTTCAATAGGCTATATATATCCGATCAATCATGCTTAGGAAATTAAACATTTAGGCATTTAATATGAATGAAACACATCCTTGATAAACTACATAAAGATAGGAAGGGCTCCGTCACTAGAACAGTGGGAGTTTTTACTGGAATTTCACCATACAAAGTTGGCCATTTAACAAACTTTATTCTTAATTTATTATTTTGAGACAGAGTCTTGCTCTATCACCCAGGCTGGGGCGCAGTGGTGTGATCTTGGCTTACTGGAGCCTCTGCCTCCTGGGTTCAAGTGATTCTCCTGCCTCAGCCTCCAGAGTAGGGATTACAGGCACACCACCACGCCTGGCTAATTTTGTATTTTTAGTAGAGATGGGGTTTCACCATGTTGACCAGGCTAGTCTTGAACTCCTGACCTCAAGTGATGTGTCCGCCTCAGCCTTCCAAAGTGCTGGGATTACAGATGTGAGACACCATGCTCAGACTATTCTGAAATATTTTTAGTCGTAATTTAGATATCCAAATTTAAGAAGGCTTCCTTTGAACATCAAACATGAATTTGTATGACCCCATTAGGTATTTCCTTTAAATAATTTTTCATACATATTGTCTTAGTGCCCTGGTACATCTAGGAAGAGTCTACTTTTCTTCAACTAGTACTAATCTTTAAGATTGAATTTTAAAAGGAGTTTATTTTTCTAAATGATGATTGATAACATTTCTTGACAGCTCACTATGCATCAGAAGCTTTCTATGTATTTTCTCTAAACTTTACATGAGTCTTTGAGAGAGGTTATTTGCTCCATTTTATGGAAGACAAAAATTAGGCTTAGAAAAGTGATCTTCTTAAGGTGAGTAATGATGCACAGCTAGTAAGTGTTGGATCAGTGATTCAAGCTCTGCATTCTACCACATCATTTGGCCTTCCTAGATATAATGTTCTTGTAAGGTATGATGCTGTTTTATAGAGAGGGGCTAATGGAAAAACTCAGTTGCTTTAAATTATTTAAACGTCCCATGATAGGGTAGACATGGATTCGAGAAAGGATTTTATATGTTCTAGAATATAACTTCATTTGAATTGCCTCTGATTTCAAAGAAATCAAAACCTCAGTGGAGAAGAGTGCACATAGTATCTTTGACGTTTGCCCTTGTGGCAAACAAGTCTCCATGATTTGTTTCCCCTTCCAAATTAAAAACAAATGCAAAAAAATATTGAGCACTTTTTTCATCTAGTATTGAATTGATTCTATGCAAAATAACAAAACAAAAACCATAAAGAGGACAAAGGAGTGCTATTTAGTCTAGTGTCTGATTTTTGTGAGATTTTCTCCCTCTCCTTCCAGACTTCATGGATCAGTTTCTGAAAATGAAAGCAATAATCTCAAATTTTTTATTCGAAAAACACAGATTATTAGACTGGACCAAATAGATACTAGAAGATGAATGCAATGTTTGTATGTGCTGATGGTGAGACCCAGTGCTTTTCTACTCCAGCGACTCTCCAACCTGGCTACACAGTAAGATCACCTGGGAGAGCTTTAAAGCAATCCCAATGCTCAGTCCTAAGCAGTAATCTAAGAAGGCCATGCATCTGCCTCCTCTGCTGAATGACAGGGCTATGGGAAGCTTTACCAATGAAGGCACAAAATGGCAAAGGTGATGAAATGTACAGAGGGACCCCCTCATTGGTCAGAAGTGGCACAGAGAGGCTGTAATAGCACAGCAAGAAGATGACCACCCTCTTCTCACTTTTATGTCTCAGAACTTTTCTACAGTGAACGTCAATGTTTTTTATTTTTATTTTTCTCCACATAGCATCCATTTCCTTTTTGTCTGTAACATTGCCCTACTTTTCTTTTGAAAAGCCACATCTCACTTTTGGCACTCTTCATGGTTAGGGTGAAACTGATCTCCTAGATCTAGAGATGATCATGCAACCCAGGACTGAAGAATGGGAATGCATGTAACCTGGTCGCTGTGATCTGTTTAGGAGCAGACACATTTTCTAAGTTATGCTCTAGACTGTAATTCTCCAGTCTTTTGTTGGAATAGTTGGAACACTGTCTTAGAAGCTATGGTTACTGAGCTAGAAAAATGTAATTCTGAAGCTAATGATTATCCTTGGCACCATGAGGAAAGAACAGAAAAGAGAGATGTAGAGAGATTTCCTGTGATGTCATCTGAGCACCTGGATTCACCCATGCCTGTAATTCTGGACTTTTTGGTTATATGAACGAATTCTATTCTGCCTAAGCCAGTTTAGTTGGATTTCTGCCACTTGTAATATAAAAACTTCTAACTAAGAAACTCCTTAGTGGAGCCAAAAGGCCAAATGGAGGAAGCAATATGCTGATATTGGAGTGAGGAATTTGTGGAAAGAACATACCTTTCTTGGAAAACTTAAGCTGTGTTAAAACATGCATTCAATCACGTAGCTAGCTCTGTTTGACCAACAACCCTCACCATATAACCTGTACCCTCTCATATTTTAGATTTAATTTTTCCTCAATATTCTTGGTTTTAGGGTGAAATAGATTCTAGGCCCTGTTTTTATTTTTTGAAGACATGTTTAATACTTAATATGATATGATGCTACCTTGAGGAACTATTGCTACAAGTGAGCCTTAGCTTAGTGCCATGTATTCACTCAAAAAACATTGACTGAACCAAGTCTATATAGTGCATTGGGCTTTGAATGCCAGGTTCAGGAGTATTTTTCTAATTCAATAGATGGAGAAAATCTATGGAAGGCCTTTAAGCCAAAGAATGACGTGACCCCAGCCTTGATTCAGAAAGATTAATTAAACAACAGAGTAAACAGAAATAAGAGGTTAGAAAAAGGAAGGTCAGTTGGTGATTGTTCCCATGGACAGGGACTTGAATTGGGCCTGAAAATAAGTGGATGGATATGAAAACATTGCACAAATAGGTCTACATGGCTTAACAATCTAACACTGAAAGAAAGAAAGTCATTCTAGATGATTCGAGAATTTGAGCTTTAGTTATAAGGATGTGGAGGTGCTGTAAACTTATTTAGTGTGTGAACATGGTCAGATTATTTCACCTGTCTTGGCCTGTCTTTTTATCTGTAAGTGATGTTAACTGTAATTACCTAACAGGGTTTTGTTAGACCATGTATATATAAAGCATTTAGCTCACTGCCTAGCACATAGTACATGCTAAATAGATGTTAGTTTGCTTTATCAAGATTGAATAGCCTATACTGTGTCAATCTCTTTCTATTCTGATATATAAGAAACATTCTAGTTCCCTTTTCTTTCAGATTACATAACAAAATAATGGCAGCAATCTGTTGCTGTGATCAGTCTTTGTTGACACTCATCATTAGCTTTTTGGAGGAGCAAACGTGGAGTAGAATAGGCCAGCATGTGCCAATTTTGTATTCATAGACTTGACGTAGACTCCAAGTTTTCTCTCTCACATTGTACATGCCACTAGGGGCCATTAGATTTTTTAGTATTGCTGCATTAGCTAGTGGTACTGTTTAGAAGATGATGTGAGGACATTGACCTGGTTGTTTATCCTGTTACATTTTATATACTCAGAACATCTAGAACGTATACATGAAATGTACTGTGGGCTAAGCATTTAAAGGATGAGCCCAATGTATACTGCCTAAAGCCAATATTAATTTTATAAAACCTATTATGAACTACCTTACTTTTTCACTAGGCATGTACTTTTTGGGAGAAAATTAATACATGCCTGGGTTAAAAAATTCTTTCTTCTTGAAAAGGACAATTACAGCCAGGCACGGTGGCTCATATCTGTAATCCCAGCACTTTGGGAAGTGGAGGCAGGTGGATTATGTTGCCAGGAGATCGAGACTATCCTGGCCAGCATGGTAAAACCCCATCTCTACTAAAATACAAAAATTAGCCAGGTGGTTGGTGCATGCCTGTAATCCCAGCTACTTGGGTGGCTGAGGCAAGGGAATAGCTTGAACCTGGGAGGCAGAGGTTGTAGTGAGCCAAGATGGCACTACAGAGCAAGACTCTGTCTCAAAAAAAAAAAAAAAGCACAATCACATGGTTACTTGAGTTTGCAGAACATAACAATGTTTTAAGAAGGAGTAGAAACACAAAGAATTGGAATATGACAAGATAAATAAGACTTCTCAGCTTATACACTTTTTTGGTGACTATACATCAGAGTTTCCAAGTCTTTTAGGTTTCACCTGACTAAGAACATTGCATTTAATTTTGTAGGCAAGGGAGAATTTGTTTCATTGCATAGTTAACTGTAAAAGTTCCCAGGCCCTTTCCTACACTTCCAGAGTAGTATTTCTTATTTGCTTACTTCTTTGTCTATTGGCCTGACTGTGTTGTCAGCTCCTTGAAAGTAGAGATTGTGTCTTCTTCACATTGTTTGCTTGTAGTATACTTTTGATAAATAAAAAATAAATTAATGAATAGGTAACATAATGAGACCTAATTAAGTTCTAGATTTTTTCTTGTTGTGGCTCTAAGTCTACCGCTTTCTTTTTCTTCTTAAATTCTTAAAATTAAAAAAAAAACTTGTCAACTATGTACTTTATTGGGAAGTGATATAATAGACAAATGATTTCTACCTTTATATCATATAGAGCTAAATGTTATACTGGAAATGAGGGAATAAGTTAATCCCTTTGTGCTCTCAATTTGTAGAGTCTACAACATTGTAAACAATATTAACTTTGGTATTGAATATGTCCCTGAATCTCCCATGTGGTCTGAGAAAACAGAGGTTCAAAGTAATCAGTCATTATGTTACTCAAACTCAGAATTAGGCATCTAAATCTTATTTGCAAAATACCTTTTGTTCCAAAACACAGGACCCACCACTCCATCGATAAAAGGTAAGAGTTTAATTTTTTGTTATTGATCTAAGTGCTTGCAGAAAGTGGACTGTAAATTATAGATGGCATATTGTATACTGTTCTTACAACATCATTTAGCCAACCTTTCATCTACCCCATGTGGAGTGTTCTCCAGTTTACATTTTTGGATTATATAAATGAAGGTGGAGTAGTATCCTATAATTAAGACTAAAACCTCTACCAAGAAGCAATAGGAAGAAAGAAGTAAATTCACTTGCATCCAAGATGATGGGCTTACTCTACTATAAGTAGCTCAGTGTACAGTGCAACAGGTATACTTTCAGAAAAGAGAGCCCTGGAGAGCTTGTACAAAATGGGAAGTAGATTGAAAAGAAATACTTTTAAAAACACTTAATCTTGCAAGAATATTCATTAGAGTTTATAGGAGGAAAAAATATCCAAATGTGCAGTAAAAGGGTAATTGGTAGAATAAATTTTTCCATATCTTGTATGTATATCTA
>JAPYYA010001183.1:0-19761 GCA_028533165.1 Leontopithecus rosalia | reverse complement strand
GGGAGTGGGGGCGAGGCCGATGGCGCGGGGACGGGGTCTGCAGGCCGCTGGAGCTCCGGCGCCGCATGGACCGTGTGGTGACCTGCGCGGCGTTCCGTGCACCCCTGTAAGGTCCGCACACGGGCAGTTTTAGGGAGATGCCCCTCGTTCCCACAGTAGCGCGTGCACAGCGTCTGTACTGCTTGGCGATTGTATCACTGGGGTTTCCCAGTGTCTCTTCAGCAAGTGAAGATTCTGCTTGTGTCACCTTCCTACCCGTCCCGTCCCCACTTTATAGTTTATACAAGATTTGGTTTCTAGGGAAGATGGGGTCTCAGATGCTCGTCCTGTTTCCTTTGAATAAAGTAGGTGCTACAAAGTTTGGAGGAGGGCACCCTTTAGGAATCCCACCTCAACACCCCTCTGGACTCTCTCACTGGTGCCTCAAAGCAGAGGAAGTGTTACAGGTGAAGAGCCCAGCTTGGATGACCCAAGCAATTATTTTCCACTCCTTGGTTGATAATACCTTATCCAGTAGCTTTCAAAGACTGGGTGGTAGCAGAAGGTTTGGACCAACATTCAGAAGGAAGAGGCGAATTTGGCTGAGAATGACAGGCACGGGCCAAGGAGATGTTACTTATTGAAGGGGACTTAACGGTGTTCTTAGGTGGAAAAATAACTGTTATCGCTGAGAGGATCTGTTTGGGGTCCTCTGTAAAGACACTTTCATTCCTTCAGTCTTTTCTCATTGTTTCCAGTGTCTGAGCTTTCTTCAGAGTAGTTTAGACTGGGCGTGGTGGTTCACGCCTGTAATCCCACGACTTTGGGAGGCCGAGGTGGGAGTATCACCTGAATTCAAGAGTTCGAGACCAGCCTGGCCAGCATACAGTGAAACACCATCTCTACTAAAAATAGAAAAATTAGCTGGGTGTGCTGGTGGCACCTGTAATCCCAACTACTTGGGAGGCTGAGGCAGGAGAATCACTTGAACCTGGGAAGCGGAGGTTGCAGCCAAGGTCACACCACTTCACTCCAGCCTGGGAGACAGAGTCTCAAAAAGAAAAAAAATAGTCTAGGCAGAGATGGGAGGATCACCTGAGATCAGCAGTTCAAGAGCAGCCTGGCCAGCATGTAGTGAAACCCCATCTCTACTAAAAAATTCAAAAATTAGCTGGGTGTGGTGGTGCACACCTGTAGTCCTAGCTACTTGTGAAACAGGCAAGAGAATCGCTTGCACCCAGGAAGTGGAGGTTGCAGTGAGCTGAGATTATGCCAGTCTACTCCAGCCTGGGCAACAGAGTGAGACTTAAAAAAGAAAAAGGTCTATCACCAAATTTAGCATCTAGTGATATGCCGAAGCTCTCTCTATCCTCGTCCTGGTAGTTCAGTAAGGGTTTTCCAAAGTACTTTTACCTTATGAGAAAGATGAAAAAAATTTGGCTTTGAGGAGCTGTGACATACCAGGGTCACATGATACATAGATATTATGCATCCTGGCTTTTTGGCTGCTGTTACTCATTTTGCCTCAATTAAGTCAAAACTGTTTTCTTTTGAAATTTTTGTTGACACTGAAGTTAAGAGCAAACATTGCTGTAAAGTACTTTCCCAGCCACTCCCCGCCTGCCCACCCCTCCTTCCACAAAAAAATTAAAGTACCTTCCCGTGCCATTGGGAGGCCAAGGCAGGACGATTGCTTGAGCCCAGAAGTTTGAGAATAGCCCGGGCCATACACGGAGACCTTATGTGTTAATTAAAAATAAAATAACTTTTAGCTGGTTGTGGTGGTACGCACTTATGGCCCCAACTGCACTTGAGCCCAGGGGGCAATGTTATAGTGAGCTGTGGTTGTGCCATTGCATTCCAGCCTGGGTGACAAAGTGGACTCTGTCTCAAAACCAAGCAGCCAACCGGAAACATTTCCTTAACCATCGCTATTCTTTTTTTATCCCCAACTCTTTTTGTGAATTATGTGACCTCAAGGGTAAATAACATAAGTGTTTCCCACTCAGTGTCAGTAATCTGAAATTATAAATTCTGTAGGAAAACAATAGCATATTTTATATATTTTAAAAGGGAAGATTAGACTGTGTCCCACTTCTACTCCAAACCAGTACCTTAAAATGTAAGTAGAATACAGCACAATGCTCACTTGTAAGAGATCCTTTTTGTGTATTTTGTATTTTAAAGTCAACAGATTTTTTTTATGATGTAAAGAACCTCAAAACACAGTTTACACATATGCCAACAGTTGCTTTTTATGATTCACATCATCTCCTGGCATCCGCAGTCTCACCGATTTCCATGAAGTTGGCATTTATTGTGATTTGCAAAACTTCTTCATGAGGTTGTGATGTTCTAATGATAGTATTTGACAAGTAATTTCACATTAGCTCCTTCACATGGTTGTCTTTTTTTTTTTTTTTTTTTGAGACGGAGTTTCACTCTTGTTACCCAGGCTGGAGTGCAATGGCGCAATCTCGGCTCACCACAACCTCCGCCTCCTGGGTTCAGGCAATTCTCCTGCCTCAACCTCCCGAGTAGCTGGGATTACAGGTACGTGCCACCATGCCCAGCTGATTTTTTGTATTTTGAGTAGAGACGGGGTTTCACCATGTTGACCAGGATGGTCTCGGATCTCTTGACCTCGTGATCCACCTGCCTCGGCCTCCCAAAGTGCTGGGATTACAGGCGTGAGCCACCGTGCCCGGCCCAAATGGTTGTCTTAAAAATATTGTGTTCTGGTGGCTTAGGTGTATCAGTGTTTTCTGTGAAAAGAATGAACCAAAACTCACTGGCTTAAAAATAAACAACTGTTTTATTTGATTGAGGTTCTACTGATTCACATTTTGGCATGTGTTCACCTGGGCATTTCCTGTGCTAATGTTGTCTGGATCACAAATGAAGCTTTAGTCATCTGGTGCCTTTACTCACGCGTATGGATGTTCATGCTGACCCTTGTCTAAGAAGGGAAGCACCAGTGGGCAAGTAGTTTTCCAACCTATTTTTTCATCATATTTTCTAATGTCCCATTCGGCCAAAGCAAGTCAAATGGCAGAGCCCCATTTATTATCAGCATAGAACATATGAGGTCTTAGATACAGGGAGACATGTCATTAGGATTACTAAAACAATGTATCCCAAGAAATATACAGTGTGTACATTTTCACTCCTATATAATATAATTGTGGGCAAAGAATGTTGGCTTGCAAGATGCATACTTTCCATGATGCTTAGGTATATAAAAGCAAGATGTGTTCTAGTGGAAACACCTATATGAAATCATGTAGAATCTCTTTCTTAGCAGTGAAATAGTTAATGCAGCTCAAGTATATTTTATAATATTAATTTCATTGAAGACTAAATGTATCTTTCTTTGGTTTAAATTATTAAATTGTTTCTTTGGGTAAATTAATTGTTCCTAAATCAGTAAGTAATATATGTTTTCATTAACCCCAAAATAAATTGTTTGTATCTCTACCAGTGAATGTACTTGTGGGTACATCTTCAGCAGGGTATGTGTTGCCCCTTATTGAGGCATGAATGACTATCTGTCACAGGGAGTTTTTTTGTTGTTGTTTTAGTCTGTTCCAGCTATTGTGTAGAGGGTTTTGGGCAGGAGAATCTAGGACCAAGCCACACCAGTTCTCTCTTAATCCACTCCATTCGGTTTTTCTCCCAGCTATGCTTCCAGAGTGCTCTGTGCATTTCCAAGATCAACAGTGAATAAATCTCTGGTGAGTTACTTGTTTATATATGTCTCACTTTGTTTTACATTGCATTTTCTGCCTTTATGGAATCTATGGATTGAAATAGAAAAATAAAAATAAGTAAAATTCAGGTTAAAGAAAATGCACATAAATAAAATAATGCTGGTGGGCCAGTTCAGTGGCTCATGCCTGTAATCCCAGCACTTTGGGAGGCTGAAGAGGGTGGAACATGAGGTCAAGAGATCGAGACCATCCTGGCCAACATGGTAAAACCCAGTCTCTACTAAAAATACAAAAATTAGCTGGGCATGGTGGCACTTGCCTGTAGTCTCATCTACTTGGGAGATGAGGCAGGAGAATCACTTGAACCCAGGAGGCAGAGGTTGCAGTGAGCTGAGATCGTGCCACTGTACTCCAGCCTGGTGATAGAGCGAGACTTCATCTCAAAAAAATAAAATAATGCTGGCGTGTAGACATATGCAGGTTATAAGCCATTGAACTTGACTACAGATGTGTTTCTGGTCTCTCTGATGCTGCATCAAAACGGCAGTCACATTTGTTACGTGATTAGAATGGAACCTGCAAAGAGCATATGCTGCATTCTCATGAGACAGGAAGACTTGCTGGCACCAAAGTCTGGAACACTGACTTCATTGGTTGCAGAGATAGCATAGTGGAAAGTTTTTTTACTACCAGCCTGGAAATACACACTTGTAGCATTTGGCAGTAGAAATAGTCACTTAGTACTAAAGCACAACTTCCATGATGAGGTTTTTCTGGAATCGCGAGAACCGTGTGGTCCCAGACAGCTTTTGGAAGGCCCTGCTTGATTCATGGCTGAAAGCTAGAACATCTGGAGGATTGAGTTGACCACAGGTCCTTCCATACATAAACCCCGCATACATTTCTGTCAGTTCATCTGTACATACAGAATTCGTAGCAGATTGTTCACTATTATATTTTCTGACAAATATTTCCACTGCTCACTTGCACTTTCATTCAATGTAGTCTTAATTGATTTATTTTAATGCTCACCATTAACTAAATTATATGCAAATCCAATGGCTATTCTCTATTCTGCCTTACTTGAATCTTGTGGGGTACAGTAATCCCCATTATTCATAGTTTCACTTTCTGTGGTTTCAGTTACCTATAGTCAACTGCAGACAGAAAATACAGTAAGATATTTTTAATATTTTGATATTTGATATTTTGCAAATTTTGAATATGTTGAATATGGTAGAGTAAGACATTTTGAGAGGCCACATTTGCATAACCTTTAGTATAGTATATTGTTATAATTGTTCCATTGTATTATTGTTAATTGATATTGTTAATATCATACTGTGCCTAATTTTAAACTGTCAAGGGTATGTATATATAGGAAAAAACATAGTATATATGAGGTTTGGTGCTATACATAGTTTCAGGCATCTGCTAAGGGACTTGGAATGTAGCCCCGTGGATAAGGGGATAATCCTGCATTTCACATTACTGTTCATGATCTTCTTCTGGAAAGTCTTCTGTGTTAGTTTCTATCATGACCTCACTGATGGTGCTTGTCTTTTTTTCCTGAATTCTTCTACTTCTCCTTTACCATGTGTTTCATCCAGTTCCCCATCTATCCCACAGTACAGTTCTGGTTTTTTTGTTTGTTTGTTTGTTTTTTAACAGTTCTGCTCTCTGTTGTGTAGCAGTTGTGTTTCTCTCCAGCTTGGACTTCTCCAGCCTCCAGGCCATGAGCTGGCACCAGTCCGTGGCCTGTTAGGAACTGTACTGCATAGCAGGAGGTGAGTGGCGCAGATGAGCAAACATTACTGCCTGAGCTTTGCCTCCTGTCAGATGAATGGCATTAGATTCTCCTAGAAGCACGAATCCTATTGTGAACTATGCATGTGAGGGATCTAGGTTGCCTGCCCCTTATGAGAATCTAATGCCTGATGAACAGTTTCATCCCAAAACCATCTCCCCTCACACCCTGGTCTATGGAAAAATTGTCTTCCACAAAATCTGGTGCCAAAAAGGTTGGGGATTACTGCTGTAGGCCACAGGTTCAGCTGTCCATTGAATCCTTCTTTGTATCTATTCAAAAGGCATCTCAAGCTTAACAAATCTGAAATAAAAATTACATCCTTTTCTCTTCCTGTACATATGGTATTAGATTAGAGAGTAATTAGATTCTACCTCTCAATAAGAGGAATAGTAAGAATCTGTAGCAGTCTTTAATAAACCACAGTTTTTCCCCTGGCCACAAATTACTTACATTCCTCCCACATGCAAAAATATGCTTACCTTTAGAGATAAGTATTCACCCATGGAACCATCAGTACAAACAATGCGATAAACACCCTTTGCCTCCACAAGTTGCTTCTTCCCCTTCCCCTGCGCCTTTTGGGATACAACCATTTGACATAAGTTACATTCTCTGTATTGGTGCATTCTCCCATTGATATGAAGAACTACCTGAGACTGGGTAATTTGTAAAGAAAAGAGGTTTAATTGGCTCATAGTTCCACAGGCTGTAGGAAGCATGGCTGGGGATGCCCCAGGAATCCCCACTTAAAATCATGGTGTAAGATGAAGGGGAAGCAGCCATGCCCTATGCATCTGCAGCAGGAGGAATTGGGTGGTGAAGGGGTGGTGCTGTACACTTTGAAACAACGCCTGAGAACTTACTATCATGAGAACAGCAGGGGCAAGTCTGCCTCCATGATCCAGTCACCTCCCAACAGGTCCCTTCTCCAACCTTGAGGCTTACAGTTTGACATGAGATGTGGGCAAGTATGCAAATCCAAAGCATACCATCCTCTTAACAAAATTTTAAGTATACATGCATTGGTCTGTGGATTCGATATTTAGAATTTATTCATTGGATAACTAAAACTTATATCCTGGAACCAATACCTCCCCACTTACCCTTCCCCCTCAGACCTTGGTAACCACCATTCAGTTCTATGTCTTTGTAAGTTTAACTGTTTTATATTTTTATTTAAGTGGAGTTCCACAGGCTCTATAGGAAGCATGGCTTCATTTGTGCTGGAGCAATAAAATACTTCAGACTTGGTAATTAATAACAGAAATTTATTCGTAACAGTTCTGAAGGCTGGGAAGTCCAAGATCAAGGCACTGTCATCTGATGCCTGAGGAGAGACTTCTTCCTGCATCTTTACATGGTGGAAGGCAAAAGAGTGGCAGAGAATGAAGGCACTCCCAGTCCATTCAAGAGGACCCTAATTCATTCAAGAGGGAAGAGCCCTCACCTCATCAGTCCCCTGAGGCCTCACTTTCTAATATTATCATCTTGGTGATTAGATTTCAACATATGAATCTTACAGGAATACATACATCCAGACTATTGCAAATGGGATTATGTACTACTTTGTTTCGGTCTGGCTCATTTCTTCACTTAGCACAATTATCTTCCAGGTATGTGCCTGTTGTTGCAAATGGCAAGATGTTCTTCATTCATCACATTATCAGGGATGTGATGTGTTTTGTCACCACTGCTTCTGTGGTGAACTGTATACTCCCAAACAGGAGTGGCAATAAGCAAGGGAGTATTAGACAGCTGCCTAATATAAGTATTGTGCTCCCTGTGAGAGTCTTGAATCCGCCAAAAGATGAAAACCATCCACCGAAAAAGTCTGTAGTTAACCTTTTCCAGTTTTGGACTGGAACATGGGTATAACTGTTTCATCTAGTTGCCTGTCTGTTGTCATTACTTTTTAAACAACAGTTGAGATAAATTTACCACAGACTCCTCCTTCTGAGGCCAGCAGATAATCTAATGCTGGTCTGTTTTTGATAGACTGCATTTCTCATTTGTGTAGACTGTACAGCTAACAAATCTAAAGCTCTAGAGCTCTCATTAGTCATAATGTCTAATCCTGCTTGTAATCAGATACGATTAATTATATAGATGGGCGTATGCTATCCCCACATCTCATCGTGTGCCCAAGTAGCTGTACCATAATAGTTAATTATTCTCTCTGAAGGCCAGTCTACTTCAAACGCTAGCTAGTATATTTTACACTGAGTTCTAAGTTTCTCTGGTGTCATCGTGGTGTGTAATCTCCACTACATCCTTTCTTGAAAAATTTGTTTTAACATGGCTCCTAATGGAGTGTGTTCACTCCGCATCTTACCCATCTCCCTCTGTTAGGATAAGACCAGCACTCACAAAAGGTAAAGGGGTTGCTCACTGGCTTTGTCCATTACTGCAGCTTGGGGCTCAGCACTTTACCCCCAGTTTTCTTCCTGTTATGGTGCAGCACGCGTTCTCTCTCCAATTGCCCTGCCACAGTCACTCATAATTACACACCTCGAACCAACCAAGTCAAGAACAGAGGCAAGATTGCTAGTACCCATATAGAGACCGAAACAAGTTCAGGTACTGAAACCAGTTACAGAGAAACGAAATCAAATCCCAAGTGCTGAGACTGGCACACCTTGAGTGTTCAGGTCATGCTTCCACCCAAGCTGGTGGGCAGGTTTTCCAGGATCGATCGTACCGTGTTTCTGTTGTATGGACCTTCCAAGTACCCATTTCTTCTCGGTGTTCAGACACTGGGTGAATCCACACTGCAGGGGCTTTCCTGCACTGCTCTGTTGAGGCTTTCCACAGGGCCAGTACCTGCCCAGGCGTGCTCTCAAGAATTGCATTGTGTGAGCGGGCAGGAGCACCCCACAGGGATGCTCCGAAGGGCTAGGCAAACCACTGAAAGGCTGGGCCGGCTGTCTGCCAACTGAAACTCACTTCTGGGTCAGGGAACCAAGTGGAGCAGGAGCAGCCTCAAGAAACAGACCTCTTGAACACCGAACTGGGAAGGAAGGGGTGATTTTTTTAGCCAGGAGCAAGGTAGCATGGTTGCCTAACAGCGAAGCTCGTCCAACAAAGGGAACCTCTGTCTTTATATAGGCTTACAACTGTAGATGTTATATGTGAGAGGGTCTTGGGTTTAGTTTTACAAAGTGCATGTGAGGGGGTCATGATCGATGAAGTAAGCATAGGGATTTGAGCAAGACTGAATGGGAACAATAGAGGGTGTTTCTCCATATCGCCCCCACCCTTAAGATCACCTGAGAGCTTAAGGTTGGCGGGTGGGGGGTTTAATCTTTAACCTCCAGGCACTGATGTCATGCTAGCTATGTCTCAATGTTTACTTCCTCCTCCTTTGAGACAAGAGACAGGAAAGGGGTTTCTTTCCTCAATGGAATGATGACTTTCAAGCTTCTTACATGCAGAAATAGAAACCTGGAATGTGTTTCCCTAAAAGCACCTTGTGTGTGTCTATGTGCAGAATTGAAGGATTTTATAGAACTATGAATATGATTAACTTTATTAGTATACTTATTAATATTGAGCTTTATTTGTAGATAAACTTAGAAAGTTTCTCCTGGTCACTGTTTCTGTAGGTTCTGCATTTGTTCCTTTTTTCTTTCAATCTCTTAAACGATGATGGGTATGAGTACCATACAAATTCTGATACTTTCCAAATATTTCCCTTCGGCTTAGATATCTTTTCTGAACTCTGGAATTGTATATTCACTTGCTAGTTGGACATCTCCATGTATGATACCTCAGATGTTTCCAATATGATGTATCTAAGTCTGCATCATCGTATTTTTAATTTTCTAAATTTTACTTTGTAGTGCCAGCACCTCACTAGACATGATTATGCATCATCTGGAAGTAAAACTTCCCACTCTCTGCACAGCAAATTAGTGCCAAATTCTTTTTCATTTCTCCTTTTCCTTTTTAAATATTACTTCCCTGTTCTGTATTCTCTTTTTTTGAGACGGAGTTTCACTCTTGTTACCCAGGCTGTAGTGCAATGGCACAATCTCAGCTCACCGCAACCTCTGCCTCCTGGGTTCAAGCAATTCTCTAGCTTCAGCCTCCCGAGTAGCTGGGACTACAGGCATGTGCCACCATGCCCAGCTAACTTTTGTATTTTTAGTAGAGATGGGGTTTCACCATGTTGACCAGGATGGTCTCAATCTCTTGACCTCGTGATCCACCCGCCTCGGCCTCCCAGAGTGCTGGGATTATAGGCGTGAGCCACCGTGCCCAGCCCCCTGTTCTGTATTCTTACTGCTCTGTGATAGGGTGAATGTGGTCATCTATCATTCTGTTTTCTTCTTCTCTGGCTCTTCCTGAAGTCCTTACCCATTCTCCCTCTAGGCGACTGTTAAAGTGTGTATTTGGTCATGTGACA
Organism: Leontopithecus rosalia; assembly: GCA_028533165.1. Taxonomy (NCBI): domain Eukaryota; kingdom Metazoa; phylum Chordata; class Mammalia; order Primates; family Cebidae; genus Leontopithecus; species Leontopithecus rosalia. Next base: position 9,857 of record JAPYYA010001183.1, on the reverse strand, counting down.
TACTTGTTCTTACAGTTATTTACACACATCACACTCACAAATGAGTGTAAATATTACACAAATTTACACATTATTTATGCTTGGTGGTTAGGAAAATAGGAGTATTCACCCTAGGGTGGACACAAGCAGTCATTTGGCATGTAGGAAGGAAATGTTCAGATGCTTGTGTACAGTATTTTAATTTATAAATAATTTAAAAATAAATTCTGGAGATAGGTCAGATGTTTAAATGCAGAATCACTCCCTAATCAGTTCCTTCAGTGTTGTGTTCTCTGTCATCACAGCCCAGCATCGTTCACCTAGACGTGGTTCTATGTGTAGTTCCATTAATGTGGTATATGTTCTTCATGTCATTATGAGTCGGCTTTGGTGTTGCCTCATAGTCATGAGAACACATGGTTCACGTGGATGTTCTAAACATCTTTGGTTTTTCAATGAAGTGCAACCTTACAATACATTATGAAACTTTATTTTCTCCTGTCTTACTGTAGTCAACGTTGAACTATGTCTCTACTAATTCATCTACCTATTGTTCCAGGTATGTATTTGTAATTTTTGTCATCATACCAGATTACCGCAGAATTTTATTCCTACCTTTGTCTTTCACAATAAGGATGATTCTACATCTAAAGGCAAACTTTGTAATCTTATTAACAAAATATTTTTGTAGTGGCAGGATATTTCTACTGTGCTTGTTCTTTCTCCATATAGAGTACAGAGAAGCTACAGTTTATGTAAGATACACATAAGAGACATGCATCTGCAGAAGATTGAACTCTGACATTCCTTTTCTTGTGAACCTGGGCTGATGACTTGTGGAGAAATGTGCTGTTACAGGGGTTGGTGTCCTTTGAGGAGGTAGCTGTGCATTTCACCTGGGAGGAGTGGCAGTACCTGGATGATGCACAGAGGACCCCGTACATGGATGTGATGCTGGAGACCTACAGCATCCTGGTGTCAATGGGTGAGTGAAACTTCCCAGTAACCTCCAGAAGTAACACTTCCTATATTCATAAATATAGGAAGCATTTATAAGGTTTAATGCTATTTAAGTGTGAGATTCCATGTGAAGAATGTGTCAACCCTCTCTAACAAAAGATTCAAATTGGCTCCTTCATTATACAGCTTCTGAAACAGAGCTGTTGTCATTCTGAAAAGGACCTTACTTTGCAGTTTGGCTAAGTCCTCCATTATTTCCCATTACCAGGCCATTGCATTACCAAACCTGAGGTGATCTTCAAGTTGGAGCAAGGAGCAGAGCCATGGTTAGGAGAGGAATGGGCAAACCAGGGCCTCTCAGGTTAGTCCATGCATACTGGGCAGGGAAGCCAGGAAAAGTCAAGGCCAGTGTTGACTTGTTTTCATTAATTCTCTCCCAAGTCCTGTACCTGAGGACAGCTGGTATTTATGCATCAGTTCTGTGAATTACATCATCTCCAAGTAGGACTGTCATATATATATATATATATATATATATATATATATATATATATATATATCCCTGAATTTTATTTTGCTGAATACTTTAAAATATTTACTTAAAACCTAATCCCTACCTTGCTCTTCTTAGATATTTTTCTTTGCTATTAATTTTCTCAATTTCCTTAGTTATTTTCCTCCATTTTCATGGACCGTTTTCCCCCCAGACATTTATTCATATGTCCATTTATTCTTTCAACATATCTTAACTAAGTAGCTTCTAAGCCTTGGTAATTTTATATTTACATTTGTAACAGCAGTGGTCAAAATAATTTTTTCATAAAGTGTACATTTTGATAAGAGAGAAACAAAATAATGTATGTTAAGTAGTTGTAAAAGAAACATGTGGAATATTTAACCAGAATGAAGAAAGGTATATAATGTAGGAAGGATGTAAGACAATGCAGTACAGAGGCATTGTTAACTTTGGCATAGCTCCAGTTCAAGTTAACTTGCTTACTTGTGGCACACGGTAGTTGAATATAAATATAGATGTAAGAGTGGACATTACAGTTGGAGATACAAACTTAAAAATTGGTAAGTCAGAGCTGGTGTTTAGAATCATAATTATAGAGGAGGTCACCTAGGGAGTTGAACCAAAATAAGAGGAATCTAGGAGTGAGCGTTTTGTATAATGACATAAAAAATCCTTACAGTGAGGAGGACCCAGCATAGGAGCATGGAATAGAATAGGCCTGGACTTCAGAAGAGAACCAGGAGATTCTGGGTTCCAAGGTCTATTGAAGCAAAGGTTTCATGTCAAAGGGCTCAGATCTCTATTTGGCAGTAGACAATGAGAAGTGTGCAAGAGTCCATTTTTCTCTGAAACTAGGAAACAGCTGAAACTTGAACCACAAAATAAAAGCCTTCAGAAGCATTGAATTATGAAGCAGGGATGGATGTGCCAGGAATTTTTGGGGAGAAGATGAGGATTGTTCATCTCAGAAGTACCTAATAAATGACTTTTCAAAGATAGTGGACACTGCCTGAGTTGCAGAACTGAATCCTTAGGACCAGCAGGGAGGGTATGCCCACAGTGATGGAGTGGAGCTTCAGGCACCTATTATAATTCTGAGAGGCAAAAGGAGTCAGGTGAAACTTGAAATTTGCAAGAAGCAGTCTTCATCTAGTTTGGAGGAGAGATTTTGCATTTCAAAAATGCCCAGATGCTGGCTGGGCGCAGTGGCTTATGCCTGTAATCCCAGCACTTTCGGAGGCCAAGGCAAGTGGATCACAAGGTCAGGAGTTTGAGACCAGCCTGACCAGCACAGTGAAACCCCTTCTCTACTAAAAATACAAAAAATTAGCTGGATATGGTGGCAGATACCTGTAATCCCAGCTACTCAGGAGGCTGAGGCAGGCGAATCCCTGGAACGTGGGAAGTGGGGGTTGCAGTAAGCCAGGATTGCGCCACTGCACTCCAACCTGGATGACAGTGTGAGACTCTGTCTCAAAAAAAAGAAAAAAAGAAAAATGCCCAGATACGTATAGCCATTCCCAGGGAAGCATGAAAACTAAGGAAATACTGATGTAAAATCTGGTACTGAGGACAGGTGGCCATTTTGTGTACCTGCAAGTAGCTGATCCAGGAATACCTTATCATCTTCAAAGCAGAATAAGAAAAATCACACACAAGCTGCCTCCCATTGTTATAACAATAAAATAGAGAAAAACAACAGAGAAAACAGTTGGCAGTTGATAAGCACTTAGGTGAAAATTGCAGCTAGGTGTAGGTGAATATTTTTTACAAATTATTTTTTAATGAAAAAATTAAAAAACAGTGAAAAACATGATTTTACATTAGAAAATCTATTAATGTAATTTCTCATATTAAGTTAGGAACAACCATGTGCTTATAAAGCCAGTACTGATCATTGATTTTTAAAGAATCTTACTCCGCTAGGAGAGAAAGTAACTTCATTGTCTTTACATAAGCATTTCACAAAAAATGCTTATGTGTGTTCATGGTTTTTTTCTGTTTTTCATTTCAGATGTCCAGATGGTTGACGTAATTGAAAGAAGCCAGGAAATTTATCATAGATGTATGTGGCAAGTGGCAGTCACCAACAACTAAACATCAACTGAAGAAACAGTTGAATTAGGAAAAATACTTAATTTGAGCTCAAACCATATTCCAAGTCTGATGGTAAATAATGCAAGCTATTTAGAAATGAGGCCTGAGGAGTTAAATATAAGTCAGAAAATATTTCTTTCTGTTGAGCCTCATGAAATGCAGGCAGAAGAAAAACCTCATGATCGAAGTATAACTGGGAAATCTCATACATGGTGAGTATCTTAGTCACCATAACAAGATTCATATGAGGCAGCAGCTTTTTGAATATAGTAGACAAAAGCCTTCAGCACTGAGGCAGAGAAGAGTCATCGGGGAGAGATGGCGTGTACATATAATGAATATGAGAAATCCTATGATAAGTCAGCACTCACTTCCCAGAAGATAACTGCTGAATGTAATGTATGTGGAAAAATATTTCATAAAAAGTCTAAGCTTACCAAACATCAGAAAATACACAGGAGAGAAACCCTATAAATGTATACAATGTGAGAAATCATTAAGAAATCAGACCTTGCAAATCATTAGAGAACACATATGCGGAAGAAACCCTTTGCATGTACCAAATGTGAGAAATCCTTCTGTCAGAAGTCAAACCTAATTGTTCATCAGAGAGTCCACATGGGAAAAACCCTATGAATGTCATGAATGTGGAGAAATCTTCTGTCAAATGTCAGCAGTTATTTATCATCACAGAATACACACAGGTGAGAAACCGTATGAATGTATCAATAGTGGGAAAACCTTCTACCAGAGGTCAGCCCTTAAACTACATCAGAGAATTCACACAGGAGAGAAACCTTATGAATGTAATGAATGTGGGGAAACCTTTTATCAGAAGTCAGTCCTCGCTATACATCAGAGAATTCACACAGGTGAAAAACCATATGAATGTAAAGAATGTAGGAAAACTTTCTACCATAAGTCAGCCCTCACTGTACATCAGAGAACTCACACAGGAGAGAAACCATATGAATGTAAAGAATATAGGAAAACTTTTCCTCAGAAGTCAAAACTTACTGTACATGTGCAAATCACTCTGATGTCCTGGAGAGCCTGTCTTGTCAAAAAAAAAAAAAAAACTTACTGTACATCAGAGAACTCACACAAGGGAAAAACCCTATGAATGTAATAAATATAGAAAAACCTTTAGGCAGAAGTCAAACCTCGGGATGCATCAGGGTACTCACACAGGGGAAAAATTCTATGAGTGTAATGAATGTGGGAAGACCTTCTACCAGAAGGCAGTTCTCACTAAACATCAGAGGACTCACACAGGGGAAAAGCCCTAAGAGTGTAATGAATGTGGGAAAACTTTTAGCCGGAAGTCAAACCTCAGGATGCATTAGAGTACTCACACAGGGGAGAAACCCTGCAAATGTAATGAATATGGAAAATCCTACCAGAAGTCAGTGCTCACTGCATCAGAGAACTCACATGGGAAAAACCCTATGAGTGTAGTGAATGTGGAAAAACCTTTTGTCAGAGGGCAAACTAAAGCAGGCATCAGAAAACACACAGGTGAGAAACGTTATAAATGTAATGGATGTAGGGAAACCTTTTCCCAGAAATCAGCCCTCACTGTACATGAAAGAATTCACACAGGGAAGAAATTCTGTGAATGTAATGAATGTGGGAAGTCATTCTGCCAGAAATCGTCCCTTACTATACATGAAAGAATTCACACGAGAGAAACCATGTGAATGTAAACAATATGGGAAAAGCTTTTGTCAAAAGTCAGCCCTCAATAGAGAACTCACACAGGTGAGAAACCATATGAATGTGAAGGATGTAGAAAAGCTTTCTACCAGAAGTCAGCTCTTGATGTACATCATAGAACTCACACAGGTGAAAAGACTTATTAACATGCTGAAGGTGTGAAAAGCCTTATTAGCAAATCATATCCTAAAGCATGTCAGTGGATACATACAGGAAATAAACCCTGCTCATGTAACCAGTGTGCGAAATCCTTCAGGCGAAAGTCAAGCCTTACTATCCATCAGAGAAGTCACACAGGGAAAGCCCTATGGCTGTAATGAATATTGGAAACACCTTTTAGCAGAAGCCAAACCTTAGGAGGCATCAGTAATTTCATACACGAGAGAGAGCGTAAGAGTGTAATGAATGTGCAAAAACCTTTTGTCTAAAGTAACACCTCAGCAGGTACTAGGGACTTCACATAGGAGAGAAATCCTGTGTGTCAGAGACTGGCTATGTATTCTACAAAATTCACCCTTTTTTTCTCTTGGAGTAGACTCTGTACACAAGTTAGGGTTAGGGTCAAATATTCCTCCCTGACATTGAAAGAAGAAACATTTTATTTTCTTCTGACATTCAAGCAGGACTTTTATGTATGCTTTTGGAGGAAGTCACCATGCAGAGCCCACACTTGAGGAGTGGTGAGTTAGCCCCCACTACTTGATGGCCGAGTGTCTATATCAGGTATTTGAAATTCTTCTGTATAAGAGATTTCTATTCAGGCCATTTATGTATCAGTTTAATCATAGATACCAGTATGGATGCTCAGTTACTTTAATGTTTGGTTGTTATCCAATTCTGCAGTATTTTGTTGCTCTTTGCTTATACCCTGTGGCCATTGGGAGCTCTTTCCACTGGCTCCTTTGACATAATTTCATGTATTTATTTACAATTTTTTCCTGTTACTTCAAAAGTACCCTGGCTCATATACTTTCTGTCCCAGTCCTAGTTTCAACCAGATTTTTGAAGACCCCGGAATTCCTTTGTTAGAGAATGGTATTACAAATTTAAATCTGGCCACTAAATGTGGTTATTGCATCATGACCCTCACAGCTGCCAGTGCAAACAAATATATGTGTGTATTCTAACTTATATGTACCCACTTAATTATACAGGTTTCCGTGTGGAACCATCTGTGTATATATATAAAGTTAAACGTGGTTTATATCTATGTTTTATATATGTATTCTGATCCATGATCACAGAAATTCCAGGCTTCCCATATTTCTTATCTGTAACTTCTCACTCTAACAGTGAGGAACCTGGCTGTCACTATCTGCCATTTATTTCATCCCTTGTTTCATTGGGAAAAAGGAACTCATTCTTGGTCCAGATTCCAGGTTGGGATTTAATGAGAAATATGTTTGGTCTCTGTCTCCAGAGTGCAGAGCTCCTAAAACTTTTATAATTTCCTGAACAATAGGGGTGCTAGGAACATCTTGTGTTCTAACATTTGGTCTTAGGGTTAGGGTTAGGGTTAGGGCTAGGGCTAGGGCTAGGGTTAGGGTTAGGGTTAGGGTTGGGGTTGGGGTTAGGGTTAGGGGTTAGGGTTCGGGTTCAGGGTCAGGGTCAGGGTCAGGGTCAGGGGTTAGGGTTAGGGTTAGGGTTAGGGTTAGGGTTTTAGGGTTAGGGTTAGGGTTAGGGTTAGGGTTAGGGGTTGGGGTTGGGGTTGGGGTTAGGGTTAGGGTTAGGGTTAGGGTTAGGGTTAGGGGTTAGGGTTAGGGTTAGGGTTAGAGGGTTAGGAGTTCCCTTAGTTAATCGGAGCAATATGCTTTCACAGTGAGAGGAATACCTACTTAATATATGATGGATAATATCAAAATGCACCCACGTGGTTGTGTACCCACTTTGACATTGATAATAATTTTTATATAATATACCTATAATCATATCCAGGAATATAATCATAAGCTGTACACTTATTGGGATATTACACTACTAGGTACAGAGTATGTGCCATATGTACGTTGAGTGTGATATACATACGTGTACACACTACCAAGGTAAGATAATAGTACGTAACTATACCCTATGTACACGTTACATGTACAATGTACATGTGCAAATCTATAGCATATGTACACGTTATGTATATGTACATAACGTGTATACAATAGGTATGTACATCATGTGTACAACATGCCCATTTATTGTGAAATCACAATGGTGTCATAATCACGACTGTGCCATCACAATACGCATGCAATAGGTCATAGAAATACAAAGGCTCATATTGCACACATGATGTACATTTCAGTTGACGGTGATATCACGTTACGTTCACATATACCACATGTACCCTCTGTGTCCAGCTGTACAATATGTGCACATTTACATAAGTGTGGACCTTATGTATGTATATAAGGTGCGTACACGTATGTACCCAGACTGTAGGTAGGTACCTCCTGTACGCGAATCCATAGTATACAAAATATGTACCTTTTTAAAGTATTTACACACATCGGTGCACACCCACGTTGGAACCCGTAGTAATTTTTATCTGATATTTTGAAAGAATTATTCCCGCATGGACTCCTAATATGTACATTTATTGGTGTCTTACAATAAATGTACAAAATATGTACAATCTGGACATTTGCTGTGCAATATTTATGTGTACACAATACACAGGTAGGGAAAATATAAGTAATTTATTTTATACGTCCATTTATAATTGTATAATGTGTACACAGTCAGAGGTACATAATGTGTTCACTATGCACATTTCTTCACATATCAGTGATAACATATATATCATCATCATTATATATGTATATATCATGAGGTATCCAAAGAAAGCATATAATGTACACGGTACGTATGTATTGTGCACATGTTATATACGTTTATATTTATCGTGATAATACCACTTGTACACGTGTACAGATATTTGCCAACTACGTGAGCTATGTGCCATTGTTAAAATAGGGTCCCACCAAGTACCAATCCATGGCTTGCTATCCCCACAACGGCCCGTAACCCTAACCCTAACGTTTATCGTACCTCGGTAGTGTGTACACATATGTACATCACACTCAACGTACATATGGCACATACTCTGTTACTTGTATTGTAATATTCCACTAAGTGTACAGCTTATGATTATATTCCTGGATATGATTATAGGTATATTATATAAAAATTATTATCAGTGTCAAAGTGGGTACACAACCACTTGGGTGCATTTTGATATTATCCATCATATATTTAGTAGATACTCCTCTCACTGTGAAAGCATACTGTTCCGATTAACTAAGGGAACTCAGAGGACATTATTCACGATGTGATTGGAACTGTAGGCTTGTCCAGTGATGTTGTTTCTAATATTCAGAGAAGGAGAAGAGAATGTTGCTACCCAGAGGGACATACCCGCAAAGTTGGAGGAGGTGTTTACCGGGCTCTGATAGGGTCACTAGTTTAAAAAACACAAGTAAAAGGAATTAAACATTGCCAGGTGGGGAACCCCCCATGCTGTTCATTCTAATATCAAATGGTTGAGAAATACATTTTTGTCAATAACGCAGAAGTGTATCTGGAGCTATTTCCCAGTATATAAAAGCCAGAAAAACGTTACCATAACTGGCTGATACGGTTGCCAGTATCATATTACAGGTCGTTTACATGACAGCCATTCCAGGTAGCTGCTGTCACGGCCACCTATCCAGAGGGTCCCTTAGCAGTCATGGCGGACCTGGGAACCGGTATGGGCCCTCTGGTGGCCGTTGTGGGGATAGCATGCCGTGCATTGGTACTCGGTGGGCCCCTATTTCAACAATGTGCACATAGCTCACATAGTTGGCAAATATCTGTACACGTGTACATATGGTATTATCACGATAAATATAACCGTATATAATATGTGCACGATACATACGTAATTAATACATACGTACCGTGTACAACATATGCTTTTTTGAGATACCACGTGATGTATACATATATAATGATGATGATAAATATGTTATCACTGATATGTGAAGAAATGTATATAGTGAACACATTATGTACCTCTGCCTGTGTACACATTATAGAATTATAAACGAACATATAAAATAAATTAGGTATATTTTCCCTACCTCAGTATTGTGCACACATAAATATTTCACAGCAAATGTCCAGATTGTACATATTTTGTATATTTATTGTAAGACACAAATAAATGTACACATTAGGAGTCCATTTCGGAATATTGCTTTCGAAATATCAGATAGAAATTACTGCGGGTACCAATGTGGCGTACACCGATGTGTGTACGTACTTTAAACAGGTACATATCTTGTATACTATGGATTCGTGTACAGGAGTTACCTACCTACCCTCTGGGTACGTACGTGTACGCAGCGTTCATATGTGCATAACGTGCACACATATGTACATGTGCACTTATTGTACGGCTGGACACAGAGGGTACATGTGGTACATGTGATAGTAACGTGATATCACCGTGAACTGAAATGTACATCATGTGTGCAATATGTGCTTTTGTCTCACCAGGACCCATTACATGCGTATTGTGATGGCACAGTTGTGATTATGACACCATTGTGAC